>OZ019979.1:22018447-22444269 GCA_963970395.1 Ephialtes manifestator
CGGACTCGGACACCCCCAGCGAGACGGAGAGGGAGAGAGGTCGTCTGTTGAGTTCCGGTAGCCGGAAGATCGTGATAACGCCGTTGAGCGCCGGTGGAATCGGTTCGTCGTCAGCCGCGAGTTCCACAAACGGGGTGAAAAGATCGAGCAGTGGTAACAGTAGCACCGACAGTGTTCACGAAAAAATCCCAGCCACGCGACAACAACAACAACTTCAGCAACAACGATTGGCTGGCCTTGAGCCGGAAGGTCGTCTTTATCGTGAAAATTCGGCTCACGGTTGTTCGGCAGCTGGAAGAATAAGTCGTGGTTACGAACTTTATGGTGGTCAAGTTGGTCCACGTCATCATCGTTATCCAAGCATGAGGTCTTTAAAATCCAACGCGACCGAAGATCCGCACAACAATCATCCACCGGCTACGAGCTGGGCGTCCATCGTCTTCAGCGATGCTCACAGCCAATCGGCACGACCCTTTCCGGACTCTGTGTCCATACGCTCTCTAGCCTCGATCGGTATGGGATCGTCCGATGGACGGAAACTCACTATACGTAGGGTACCGACTTCGCCTTCTGAACTACTCAACATGGTACATCCGCCAACGTAAGTTGACCTTGGGATTTATATAGTTGTAAGTCATGAAAGAACTTGTGTACAAGTACTTTCATGAAGTGAAAAGTAGATGTATTTGGCATCTTGTGGCTTCTTCAGATTTTTTCAGATCTGACTCAAACCGCAAACAAATATTTGGGAAAAATTGTTTTTCCACTTCTACCTTTATATAAACATTCTGTACTGAAACACTTTCATAATAATTTCCATATGGCCGATTCTAATGCATTTGAATGCATTAGAATCACAGTGAGTGGCTGTGACATTTCATAGGTTACGTAAGTGAGTGTTTTTTTTATGGGCGTAAGGATCGCACGCTGCCCTTAAATGAGCCTCTGATTGCGATGATCACTCCGGTACCGTTTTTGCATTTCTTCGGGATAGTGTTTATTTTGCCCGCATCTGGTTTGTGATTCGTGAGAGTATTTGGGAGAGTTTCTACAAAAGTGTTTATAAGAGTGTCTGTGAAAGTGACTGTGACAGTGTTTGTGAGAATGTCTGAGACAGTGTTTGTGAACCTGTCAATGAGAGTGTCTGAGACAGTGTTTGTGAACCTGTCAATGAGAGTGTCTGTGAGAGAGTCTGTGAGAGTGTCTGTGAGAGTGTCTGTGAGTGTCTGTGAGTGTCTGTGAGAGCGTCTGTGAGAGTGTCTGTGAGAGTGTCTGTGAGAGTGTATGTGAGAGTGACTGTGAGAGTGTCTGGGAGAGTGTCTGTGAAAGTGTCTGTGAGAGTGTCTGTGAGTGTCTGTGAGAGTGTCTGTGAGAGTGTCTGTGAGAGTGTCTGTGAGAGTGTCTGTGGGAGTGTCTGTGAGAGCGTCTGTGAGAGTGTCTGTGAGAGTGTCTGTGAGAGTGTCTGTGAGAGTGTCTGTGAGAGAGTCTGTGAGAGTGTCTGTGAGAGAGTCTGTGAGAGTGTCTGTGAAAGTGTCTGTGAGAGTGTCTGAGTGTCTGTGAGAGTGTCTGTGAGAGAGTCTGTGAGAGTGTCTGTGAGAGTGTCTGTGAGAGTGTCTGTGAGAGTGTCTGTGAGAGTATCTGTAAGAGTGTCTGTAAGAGTGTCTGTAAGTGTCTGTAAGAGTGTCTGTAAAAGTGTCTGTAAGAGTGTCTGTGAGAGTATCTGTAAGAGTGTCTGTAAGAGTGTCTGTAAGTGTCTGTAAGAGTGTCTGTAAAAGTGTCTGTAAGAGTGTCTGTAAAAGTGTCTGTGAGAGTGTCTGTGAGAGTGTCTGTGAGAGTGTCTGTAAGATTGCTGTAAGAGTGTCTGTAAAAGTGTCTGTGAGAGTGTCTGTGAGAGTGTCTATGAGAGTGTCTGTGAGAGTGTCTGTGAGAGTGTCTGTGAGAGTGTCTGTGAGAGTGTCTGTGAGAGTGTCTGTGAGAGTGTCTGTAAGAGTGCCTGTAAGAGTGTCTGTAAGAGTGTCTGTAAAAGTGTCTGTAAGAGTGTCTGTGAGAGTGTCTGTGAGAGTGTCTGTAAGAGTGCTGTGAGAGTGTCTGTAAAAGTGTCTGTGAGAGTGTCTGTGAGAGTGTCTGTGAGAGTGTCTGTAAGAGTGTCTGTAAGAGTATCTGTAAAAGTATCTGTAAGAGTGCTGTAAGAGTGTCTGTAAAAGTGTCTGTGAGAGTGTCTGTGAGAGTGTCTGTAAGAGTGTCTGTAAGAGTGTCCGTAATTTTTTTGTGAGAGTGTCTGTAAGCGTGTCTGTAAGTGTCTGTGAGAGCGGTTTGTGAGACAGTTTATGCGACGATCTGTGCGATAGATTGTAAGACGGTTTGTGAGGGTTTCGGTCATGGGCCTATGAATTTACAAGATTTGTATTTTATGATTACGTACATTTCGGCGTACACCATCGTATGAACATCCCATTCTTAAACCCTCATAATAATTTCATAGACTTTCCAATGATAAACGTTTTCATGCGAAACTAAAACGTTTTCATCACTTACAAAATGAAATTCTTCCCTTTGATCTCTATTTACAGAACACCTCGCTCTTCTCTGTCATGAGCGTCCTACTGCCTTAAGTATAAAACTATGACTTGATGGAAGTTGCCAAAGTCAACTTCCATCAAGTCTTTCCACAAAAATACTTCCAATTGACTTCTTCTTCACGTAACATCTATTGTCATGCTCGCCTCGCACATTCAGCAGCTCAGTACAAAGATTCTCATTCGTTGCGGCATCGAGTGTGCGAAACATTTTTCGGAATATTCAAAATATAATAATATCGGATCCGATGTTTCAATTTCTTAATTGCATATGTTGATTATTACATAAATATATAAAAAAGAGCGTAACTATCTTTCTTAACTATCTAGTTTTCAATTCTTTCTTAAATTCTTCAAAATTATTTTTGTAAAAATTGCATTTAAAAAATGTACCTTTGTTTTTAATTGTATTTTTGGAAAAAAAAAATAATGAGAGTATAAACTATGTATATAATCTTTTTCTAAAGTTATTGACGTAGAAGTAACAGATTTTAAATTCGTCGCATTAGTTCCTCCAACTCGAAATGTTGATTACAGTTAAAACCAGTGATTTTCGACTCTATGGCTGACCTGGATAAACAGAGTAGCCAACTATTCATAGAGCATAAGCCGTAGCACTTTGCTATTCATTATCTATATACACGTTTAACCACAGCGATCACTTTCACTGCCGGCGAGTTCGTGATTATGCACAACGCAACATTGAAACCTTGCTATGTATCTATACATAAATACACACACATAGACACTGAGTAAACACTCCATATAATACCCGTAACAAGCTACCGTGACCATTGGATACTGACATTCCATTAAATCATTCATGTAATAAATCATAATTGCATATAAATATGATTGTGGCGACGTGCTATCAACAGAATCTCACAGAATTCATAGCCTGGTAGTGACGTACGAGACGAGCCCCTAATCAGGCCTTGAATATTCGAATGCGATTTTTAGTTCTACCGAAATAACGCTAATATATTCGTAATTTGCTTAAGGGCAGATTTTATTGAATTTCAAAGTTTTTGCCACAAAAATGGCACATTTTGCTTCCTCATAAAGGAAGCTTTGTTTTCATGAAAATTTTTTTTTGTTGAGATTTTCATGTCAGTACACTCAGAATGGGCCAAAACGTCGAGAAAAGTGATTTAGAAAAAATGTCTGTATGTGTGTGTGTGTGTGTGTGTTACACGATCGAAAAATGTAAACCTTAATAACTCAGGAATGCCTTGAGATATCAAGCTGAAATTTGGACCATAGATAGAGGGACCAAGCCTCATTGTTCATATAGATTTTTGTTAAAATCCACTTCATCGTTCAATTATTACGCGTTTTTTAATTTTTTGAAAAATGTCTGTTTATGCGATAACTCTTTCAATTTTCGAGATATTGATCTTAAAATTGGTGTGCATGTGAGCTTTCATACGCCGGTGATCGCTATTGAATTTGGTTAAGATCGGTTGAACCGTTAAAATTTTATGATGTTTTGAATTTTTCAAAAAATTGACATTATCGCTCTATTGTAACTCTTGCAAAACTTAAGATAGCGAGCTCAAATTTTGTATATAAATGAAACAATATTCAGCCATTATATATGTATAATTTAGTGACGAACGGTATGAAATTTTTGATTTTATGGAATGTTAAATTATTTTTAAAAATATACGTTATCACATTCACTTTCGGAAACGCTCTAATAATCACGAAATAACGTAATAACGAAATACAAAAAGCGAATCCACAATTTGTATATTTATCTAATTAAAACAAGGATGCAAAGTAGAACCTTGCACATTGCTTCCTCATTATTTTTCGCGATTTACAAAGCTTCCTCTATGAGGAAGCCAAAAATTGAATAACATACTTCCTCATAGAGGTAACTTTGTAAATCGCGAAAAATAATGAGGAAGCAATGTGCAAGGTTCTACTTTGCATCCTTTTTTATTGCTTACAGAAAAAACTTTGTATTCATGAAAGAAAAGTCGTACTTTTCATGTCAAGACACTCAGATTTTTCTCATTGAAAAAAGTGGTTTAGAAAAAATGTCAGTATGTATGTGTGTAGCGCTTTGAAATTTCAATCACCTATAACTCAAGAACCGTTCAACCGATTGAGTTAAAATTTGGTACACAAGTGAAGAAACAGTCCTTCTTTGACTGTTGAATTTTTTTTTACGAATTGTATGCAGAAATTTTAATTTCACAGCTTTTTGGATTTTTTCAAAAAAGTACGTGCGTAATAATTGTTTACAAGTGCAGGTACTCTTAATGTTGTTTGGTACTGAATTTAACCGAAATCGGAAAAACGGTTCGGATTTAACGCGATTTTTAATTTTTTTTTTTAATTAACATTTTTACTTCAACTTTCATAAAAGTTCGACGATTCAGCTGAATAGTTCTCCATAACTGAAGATACGTTCAAAGTTGTTTGGTATTTAATTTGAACAAGATCGGTAAAGCGGTTTGGATTTTACGTGATTTGAATTTTTTTAAAATTAGCTCTTTCGCTCAAGTTTTCCAAAAATTTGGGAAAGTAATTCAAAACTTTGTACATAATAAAAATGTAAAATGTAATACAACTTTGATTATTTTTTTAGATTACACATGTTTTTAAATTTCTAATGCCCATAAGTACCAAAATTTAATTGCCCATAATTTTCGAACGCCACGATGTATCAAGCTGAAATTTTGCATTGAAGTGGAGTATTAACTCATCTTCAGTTACTGTATTTTCTTATAAAAACTATCCACACATACAGATTTATAATATACACAAAATAATATATTGTAATATTGAGATTATTAATATTTTATAATAAACAGTTTTGGCTAAAAAAAACAACACATATATAAATATTATAAGAATATTTGATATTGAGTAATAATATATTTATATTGAAAAGTTACGGTTTGACAAAATAAAGCTACAAAGTAGAACTTTGCAAATTGCTTCCTCACAGTGGTTTGCAAAGTTCTACTTTCCAACTTTTATGAAAGGTTCCACTTTGCATTCCTTCTCAATTTTTTTCCTTTAAATAAAAGAGGATTTCTTTGCAGCACGAATATTTTCAAACAGTCGACAAATTCTGGCCAATTCAGTACTTTAAACGCACGAATATTCAGAAATTAAAGGAAAGAAAATTTGGTAAAAAAAGAATAATTTTCTGGTTAGGAAAATTATTTTTTTTGTAATAAAAAGAGAGATTTTCTGGTTATGAAAATTATTTTTTTTTGTAAAAAAAAGAAAGATTTTCTGGTTAAGAAAATTTTTGTTTGATAATAAAAACCCTCCAGAAACAAGAAAAAATCGGAAATGCGCATTCCGTTCTAAGATGAGTTTCAAGATCTATTTATTTACATCAAGATGTCATCAACTTTTTTAGGGTTAGTGTTTTTTTTTCAACCTTTCTTCTGATATTTTAATTTCATAAAATAAAAAAAGCATGACCCTTATTTCATCGTTTTTCAAATTAATTTCACATGCGTCTCCCAGTGTGTAATTCATCTTCAGACGTGTTTAGAAGATGTGTTTACTTCATTTCTGCTCAGTCACCTACAATCCTCTTACGAAAATAGACAAGATCACCAGTATATTTTTCGCGTATATTTGCCAAACGAGAATACGAGAAATACCAACAGGGAGAAAAAAAATAACATGCAAATGACCCTGAAAGCTCGATAATTCTTCAGGTGTATAACAGGAGGCACATACTCTTTGGAAGCGCCAGTTTCCTGCCTGACGGCAACGAGTGCCGATCATTTGTTCGTTTTGTCAAAAGACAATTTATCTTTTTCTGCATTTAAAAGAAAAAAAAGAAAAAAACGTCGCCTTGAAATCGCGATAAAGACTGTGAAATACAAGGAGGTGCAAATGTTTCGTTAAACGTTCGACTGTAATTTACGAGTTGTATAATTGAGCAACGAGAATTCGACATAGAGAAGCGCGTATTTCCTTCATTGATATATATATATACTGAGACAGATAAGAAATGCAGTGTACATCTAAGCCACTTGTCCAGCGTCGTGGTCTCGTCATCCAGGGACTGCAATTTCAACGTATTGTCCCAGAGTCGTAAGTGGATAATAGTCGCTGACCGAGGTATAGGTAGACTGAGCTACGGCTCCGATCTCTCTTGACGAATGCTGAGCTAAGCTGTGGAGTGTGTCTGTCCGGTGTGTACAGTAGTAGAGGCTCAAACATTAGTAGACGTCGCTTCCTTATTTCGAATTTACGGTGGATCGATTATACTACAGCGCGTGACTCACGTTGTCACCGTATGTAGTTGCAAATGTATGTTGTTAAATAATCGACTAGTCGATCACTCTCTGTGAATCACCCACCTGATCTTTATCACACGTCTGACCACCACTGGTTGTATCTACTTGGAGATTTCTGATCATCCGATTACTTCATTTTGCTTCCTCGAGAAGCTTTGGTTAGGCAAAAATTTTTTTCCCAGATTTTCATGTAAACGTGTTCGGAATGTTCCAAAAAGTCGAAAAACCACATTTGAAAACCACATTCAAAAAAGTGCGTGTGCACTTTAAAAACCAAGCGTGTTGCAAGTGTGTTGTTTCCTATCTTTTACATTGTGACGCGTTTTTACACACTTTCAAGCGTGTTAGCATTCACATGATAAATGATATCTGAAAGGAACACGCCTATAAGTGTGTAAAAACTCGTCATAATGTAAAAGATAGGAAACAACGCACTTGCAACACGCTTAGTTTTTAGAGTGTGCGTGTGAGTATGCGTGTGCGTGTGTGTGTGCGTATGCGTGTGCGTGTGCGTGTGCGTGTGCGTGCGCGTGCGCGTGCGCGTGTGCGTGTGCGTGCGCGTGCGCGTGTGCGTGTGCGTGTGCGTGTGCGTGCGCGTGTGCGTGTGCGTGTGCGTGTGCGTGTGCGTGTGCGTGTGCGTGTGCGTGTGCGTGTGCGTGTGCGTGTGCGTGTGCGTGTGCGTGTGCGTCACCCGTGCAGAGATTAGTTCGGGCAGCCGCGATTAAATAAGGGGCCTTTTTAGGTATAAACGTGGCATCCACAATAGGGAATCTACTCTAGAACCCTACTAGGCTCAACAGAGGCGGCCACGACAAACTTCGGGGCCTAATCAGGCTTAAATGTGGAACCCTCACTAGGGTCGCCCATATTGAGCCTCTAAAGGCCCCGTACTTCAAGCGTGACTAGCCTAGTAGGGCCCCTAATAGAACTGGGGCAAATTAGAAAGGGCCAAGTCAGAGCCCCAACTATTTTTCTACACGGGCACTTACCCGAGAAGAAATTCAGCTACGGGCAATATCAGACCCTAGCGTGGTAGCCGGATTTAAATCTAAGGTCCCTGCCTGGCAACCTTATACGGGCCTGGCAGGAAAGTAACGCAGCGCATGATCAGGGCCAGATTAAGTTTTCCAGATAAGGCCCAGATAGAGGCTGCTCTACTAAGCCCCTACTTATAAAAACGACAAATAAATGCCAAATTATTATCTGAGCTCATCGAATTCGATTTATCTTGCACTTTCTATTGGATATTCGAGCTTATTTAGTTTTCAGTACATATTAATTGCTGAAAAAAACACATGTAAATTTATTTGCCGTTGGTGGGAATCGAACCTTGATCCTCTGGGTGACAGTTCTGCGCCTTAGCTCACTCGGCCATTGACATCTTAGAAAGTTGATATATTTATTGTCTATTTGAAGTATACTTAAAATGAAAACACGTCAAGACTGTATATCCATTTATTGTGACTACGACCGAAATATTCAAAATTCAAACATGATGGGGCGGTCACCCATCCAGGTACTGGCGTTTGACGGTCAGTACCTGGATACATTTCAAAGTAATCCTAGCTGTACAGTTCCGTAAAACGTGAGTTTCAGCGAAAATTTCAAATACTTCTCGATGGGATAAAGATGTGAAAAAATTCAGCACACGCAAGGTGCTGAAAAAATTGACTTTGTATAACAATAATTTTTTTATGTTTTTAACGAATGTCGTATCTAGGCCTTACACGAACCTGATAATGTAAATTTACGGCATACCTAAAAAAAACTATGCCATACAAAGACCATATGCGGACCTGACCAGGGAAAGAAAAGGTACATTAGACAAAATCTTGGTCCGAATCCCACAGGAAGACCTTATCTGAAACGGATAAGGTCGAAGAATGGCATATCTATATGAAGTTGCCGTATGTAAAGCCTGACTTGAGCCTGATCCGGTGGAAAGACGGCATTTTTAAGGTAGAATGTCATATCTCGGCCTTACATGGACTTGATCAGGTGAATTTACGACGACCCCTAAATAAGATTACCATATCTAGCCTGACATCGGCCTGATCCGGTGTAAAGACGGCATTATTAAGTACGAATGCCATATCTCGGCCTTATATGGACCTGATCAGGTGAATTTATGGCGACTCCAAATAAGGTTACCGTACCTAAAACTGATCAGAACCTCTTGTGACAGCAGGCATGCCGGAAAAAAATTTCTACTCGGGTTAGAATTCAAACTTACATATCTCAAGAACCTCTCTAATAATTGAGCTGAAATTTAGCAAACATGTGAAGTAGGTCGTCGCCTTTGTTTGTGTTAATTTTCAAAAAAATTCTAAAATATGTTCAAATTTTATTTGCCTTTGCAATTTTCAAAAAGTGACTATACGCTCTCTAGCATCCGCAAATTTTTAGCTATTCAGCTGAATAACTTTTTATGAATAAAGCTATGTTAAAGGAGAGTCGGTATTGAATTTGAAATGAATCTGTAAAAAAGTTCCGTTTTTATGGGATACTGAATTTATAAAAAAATATTCCTTTTGCTCTAACTCACATCGAATCTCACCAAATCAACTGAAATTTTCTACAGATGAAACATAACATTCAGTGCTACTACCTACGAGATCTGGTCGTGATCGGTAAAGCGGTTTGGATTTTACGTGATTTTGAATTTTTCAAGAACTATATAGGTAACGAAAAAAGTTGCAAAGTAGAACTTTGCACATTGTTTCCTCATTCATTTTCATTTTTTACAAAGCTTCTTCTACGAGGAAGCCAAAATTAATAAATAAGCTTACTCATAGCGGTGGCTTTGAGAAAAATGATAATTAATGCGGAAGCAATGTGCAAAATTCTACTTTGCAACTTTTTTTAAATAATAAATAATTTTTCACGAAAGTTTGATTTTTGTGAACCGATAAATGATTTTTTATAATGGTATCTTTTTTTCCATTTGCTTTAAATTTTTATTTAACCAAAAAATCTTTTATTTTAGCAAATTTTTTTTTACATTTTTTTTACCTACTTTTTTTGCAAATCTTTTTGTTCATAATTTCTGACCGGACGTCAAATCGGAAGTCCCTGAATTTGCTTAAGGATGTAGGAGCGCGATGGGGTGCTCAACTTCCTGAAAAATAAGAATTCACAGAGAAATTCGAACACTTATCGATGGAATAAAAATTTGAAAAAACCAAGCATACAAAAGGTGCGGAAAAGATTAATTTTACATATTAATAATTGCAAAATGTTATTAACAAATAGGTGAAAAAAATAATTGTTCAACAAATTATCCGTCAATCTGACTTTTTTTCGAATGAAAATGATTCGTTAATTTTTCTGAATACGTATGAATTTTTTCAGAATTTTTTCTAATCATCGAAATTTCGTTTTCTTGGAATTCATTTTTTTTTAAATGCATGTTAAGTCGCGAATTTTTCATGTGTGCTTGTCACAAAACCACCCATTACACCCAAGAAGATTCGAAACGATTGATCAAATAGATTCGCGAATACAGTTCGTACAAGAAAAAAAACCGCAATTTTCAAACATTAGACAAAATTCTGAAAAAATTCATACGTATTCAGAAAATTTAACGAATCATTTTCATTCGAAAAAAAAGTTAGGTTGACGGATAATTTGTTGAACAATTTTTGTTTTCACCTATTTGTTAATCACATTTTGCAATTATTAATATGCAAAATTAATCTTTTCCGCACCTTTTGTATGCTTGATTTTTTTCAGATTTATATTCCATCGAGAAGTGTTCGAATTTCTCTCTGAATTCTCACTTTTCAGGAAGTTGAGCACTCCATCGCGCTCCTACATCCTTAATTCAGCCAAATAAACTTTTAAGGTCGGTTTATGTAATAATGTTTATCGAGTGTTTTAAGAGGTTTCACTGAGAGAAAAGCATATCGTTGATTTAACGATTTTACATGATAAAACGATTTTTATAGGAAGGCTTGCAATGTTTTATGGTTGAAGCGATAATATGGTTCGATAAACGATACTTGCACGGTTATTGGAAACAAACGTTGAAATCGTATATGCAACGAAATGGCATATTAGACTAACTAAACTATTAAAATAGTTTTTGAAACCATTATCATTTTGATGATTGCTACTGTAATTATACTTGCTATAACCATAAAATAGAGACGTTCCTCCTGGGAATTATATTAATGGTTCATCCAACTATTTTCTTATATTTGCTATAACCATAAAATGTAGATGTTACTTCTGGGAATTATAGCTTATAGTTAGATTATCGTCGGTTTAACTATTTTTTTTTTTAATTACCAGATTTTTCTCTCAGTGTTTGTTTTTCTTTCATAATATGCTCTACAATCACCTGCAACGCCCGATTTCTATGTTCCCATCGCAGACTAAGGCCTACAGCAGTCTCGTTCGACTTTTACAAAGATAATTACGATGGTACACTGGCCTACTAATAACACTCAGCCGTCTCATCGCCCGGTGGCTTTATCTACTGCGATAAATATAACCAAATAATTGCATCCGCATCGAACACACGGTTATTGGATAATACAGATTGTAGTGCTGCAATAATTACTCGTGAAGGTCAAGAGCGTCGTTCGTGAGTCAAGAATATCGTTAATGGATTACGACAGGCGGTAAGCTGAGTTTTATTACTCAACTTACTGCCTTTCATTTGTCACATTACTTCCGCGCTCACAATATTCATTTATACAAAAAGAAAAAATAATAATACATTTTTTTAACAATTTATGCAAATTATTTTTAATAGTACCTTTCTTAAATAATTACTTAATAAAAATGAATTTGTTTATTTTATGTGATTTTCTAATGTTGGAAGCTTTCAACTTAGATTTTTCATCTTTTTCTGTGCTAACAGCTATATTTAGTATTTTTCGTTACATTTTGTAGCATATTTACAAGTTTTTTTTCAGATATAAATTAATAGTGAAATGATTTACATAATTATTATCTCGTAATAATAATCTGTAGTGTTTATTTAAAAAGTTCAAAATTCTAAATAACTGAAATGTTTAAAAAAAATGAAATTGCTGAAAATAACGTGTTGATTATTGTCAAGAAAATTTTATTTTCAAAGAACTGTTTTTCGCCCACGCCCACTGCATGTTTGAAAAATAGAACATTCAATAAACTTTAAACAGGAATTTTCATTTTTGCCCGTGCCAAATTTTATCTGTATTAATAGATCCGTTTTTGAAATATTGATGTTTGAATTTTGTAAGTCAAGATTCAAAATTATATATCATTAAAAAAATAATCATAAAAAAAATAAAATAAAGCTTCCTCTTTGAGAAAACAAAAAGGATTCACAGTAGAACATTTTATATTGCTTCCACATTATTTTTAACTTTTTACAAATTTACCTCTATACGGAAATAAGTTCATCAATTTATAAAAAGTTTAAAATAATAAGGAAGCAATATGCAAGGTTCTACTTTGTATCCTTGTTTAAAATGAATTTAAAAAAACTGAAGATTAGCAAAATTTCAGTTGTCCAGAAATAATCACGAAAAATTCCCATTTCTATATAATCTGAACCCTTCTACTGATCTCCTCTAAATTATGTATTTAACATCACTAAATATTATTCCATTTACATACAAAATTTGAACTCGCTATCTAATGTTTTACTAAAGTTAATGCAATAACGGACATTTTCCAAAAATGTTAAAATTTCATAAAATTTTCATTCATTGTCTTTTTTGAAAAAAATTCAAAAAGCTGTACAATCAAAAATTCTGCATACATTTTGTTAAAAATTACAACGCTTAAAGAGGGGCTAGTATTTTACTTGTATGCCAAATTTTAGCTCAATCTGTTGAACGGTTCTTGAGTTATAGTTGATTAAAATTTTGAAACCCTTCACACACACACACACACACACGCGCGCGCGCACGCGCACGCGCACACACACACGCACACGCGCACGCGCACACGCACACGCACACGCACGCGCACACGCACACGCACACGCACACGCACACGCACACGCACACACACTCACGCACACGCACACGCACACACACACACACACACGTTACTTTCCTGCCAGGCCCATATAAGGTTGCCAGGCAGGGGCCTTAGATTTAAATCCGGCTACCACGCTAGGGCCTGATATTGCCCGTAGCTGAATTTCTTCTCGGGTAAGTGCCCGTGTAGAAAAATAGTTAGGGCTCTGACTTGGTCCTTTCTAGTTTGCCCCAGTTCTATTAGGGGCACTACTAGGCTAGTCACGCTTGAAGTACGGGGCCTTTAGATGCTCAATATGGGCGACCCTAGTGAGGCTTCCACATTTAAGCCTGATTAAGCCCCGAAGTTTGTCGTGGCCACCTCTGTTGAGCTTAGTAGGGTTCTAGAGTAGATTCCCTATTGTGCATGCCACGTTTATAACCTAAAAAGGCCCCTTATTTAATCGCGGCTGCCCGAACTAATTTCTGCATAGGTGACGCACACGCACACGCACACGCACACGCACACGCACACGCACACGCACACGCACACGCACACGCACACGCACACGCACACGCACACGCACACGCACACGCACACGCACACGCACACGCACACGCACACGCACACGCACACGCACACGCACACGCACACGCACACGCACACGCACACGCACACGCACACGCACACGCACACGCACACGCACACGCACACGCACACGCACACGCACACGCACACGCACACGCACACGCACACGCAAACGCACACGCACACGCACACGCACACGCACACGCACACGCACACGCACACGCACACGCACACGCACACGCACACGCACACGCACACGCACACGCACACGCACACGCACACGCACACGCACACGCACACGCACATGCACACGCACACGCACACACACACGCACATGCACACGCACATGCACACGCACACGCACACGCACACGCATACACATACGCACACACACACGCACACGCACATTTTTTTCTAAACCAGTTTTCTCGATATTTTTTACCATTTTGAATATACTGACAAAAAAATTTGGTACGAAAACAAAGATTCCTCTATGAGGAAGCAAAAAGAATCACTTCAAAAAGAAAAGGAAATTGGAATTGCATATTCTGGTCTGTGATTTGTTCGACAATGTTAGTTATATTTATTGTAAGAAATGATTAAATTTTTTGTAAGATTTTTATGGTTCTAAAGATTGTTTTTTTTAAATATCGTAATTAATTATCTTTGTAAAAGTCGGACAAGATTGCTATTGACCTGCGATGGGTACACTGAAAAAAAATGTCATTGATTGAATAAATCCATCTTTTGCGGGCTGCCAAAAACAAGCGTTATCAACTTAATTTGAATTCTGATTTCTCCAATTCCATACGAAATCGAAACAATAACTCTAAAATGAGCAAATTAATATTTTATTATTTCAATGCTAAATGGGATTGAACGAATAAGAACTAGAGTTAATTAAAAAATACTTCTTTTTGGCAGCCCACAATAGAATTTTCTTCAGTGTCCTGTCTCAGCACTTAGAAATAAAACATTACGCATTCCTGAACGTATTGCAAAAGAAAGTTTTTAAATTCGGTTGAGATTGGTGGAATATTATCAGATGATCAATTAATCCTTATAATTGGTTTGGCTGGATTAAGCAGAAGTGCTTAAAGAAGAGTTTGATAAAAGGTTTAACTTTTTTTTTTACGTATTACAGACCCATAGACGATGACTTGTCGACGTGCACAAGTTTCGACGATGGAGACGCGGATGATCCTGGAGATTATAGACAACCCAAAAGGCCACACTGGGCTAATAAGGTACAATTTGTTCTCGCCTGTATTGGATACTCCGTGGGACTCGGCAACGTCTGGAGGTTTCCATATCTATGCTACAAGAGTGGTGGCGGTGAGTTAAAAAAAATCTCTATCAATTTTGTAAACTATTTTTCAAAGTTGCTTAAAATTGAATACACTACGCTGTAAAAAAATCATTCTTAAAATTAATATACTTGTATTGGAAGTACCATATGCATAAACTGTGCATTAAATTTCATAAACCTTTATATTGAATTTTCATATGAACGGTATTGGAAAAAATGTAGCTTTCGATAACAATACGGCACAATTGTTTCTGGTTTTTCCATCGCTGCAAGATATTTTTCGATGAATATATTTGAAAATTCATAGACATTACTTTTGATATTTAATGACTTTGTATATTAAATTTCATAAGCATTTATGTTGAATTTTCATATGAGCGGTATCTGAAAATTCAAATACATATGTGTTGGAAATTTAAAATGGACATAAAAACAATTTTGAAAAGTATAAATATTAGTCGGACATTATTTTTTTACACAAATTATGTCATCAGAAATTGTTGGGAATTGGTTTTCGCCACAGAAAATTTTTCGCTTACACTGGGGTTTGAATCCACGACCTACCTACCTAAGTATCTAACAACGCACGCACGCTACCGACTGCGCTATCAACGACTTAGTAATTTTGAATATCTAAATGACATAAGAGTTGTACAACTATTATTCTCTCAAGCATACTCATAATTGACATAACAAAATATTCAATTGATTGCAATCAGAGCGCAAAGTGAGTTGGAAATATTTTCAAGTGAACATAATTTCTGGATGAACGGAATCTTCTTGAAAATCTAAAGTAACTTATCAGAAGTCGATGCTAAGTGGTAAGTGTTATCGATCTAATGCGGGTTTTTTTTCGTTATTGGAAAATGTGTATTAAATTTTAAATCAGTCACTAAAATTCCTAAAAAATACTAAATTTACTATGCAACTATATTAATGTTTATTTCCTATAGCGACTTATGTAAATTTCTCACACTTTTGTGTAGCAAAAACGCAAACATTTTTCATAAAGTAATATACCCGTATAGACAAAATTGCAAATACTTTACTTGGTATTTTTCAATACTAGTAACTGCAATTTGAGTAACTTTGATCTTACATTTAATGGAACAATGTATATTAAATTTGATTTATATTGATTTTCATATACTAATTTAGTAAATGATGATTTAATAATCATGTGTTATAATTTCCAATCATCGGATTATCCAAATTCATATATATGTATTAAATTTACTATGCAAACATATTAATTCCGATTTCCTATACCAAGTTTTACAAAATTCATTCACGTTTGTATAGGAAAAACGCGAACATTTTTTACAGTGTAGGAACAGAAATTTATATGCATTAAAAATTAAATTTAATATACAGGCTAGATTGAAAAATTATGTAATGTATACCAAAAATATTTAAAAAGTCATTTTTAATATAAAATTACATAAATATAATACATATTCTTGACGTCCTTTTTTTATCTACTTGAAGTACTTTGACTTTTTTTCATATGTTTGAAAACAAACGCAGAAAAAAATGCATTCGATCACATAAACTTATTAGGTCTTAACGAATTTTTTCTTCGTTACTAACACATTTTTTATTTTCTACGTAAATGTAATTAATGTTATTGACGTAAAACTATTTAGTGTTAGGAACTGAATCATGAACAGCTGATTGAATTAGAAGCCAATATTCAATTGTGAAGAATGTATGTACACAACTCCGAAAATTCGAACGCCGATAACTCAAGAACGGTTTTGTATATCGCGCTCAAATTTGGCACACAAGTGTAGCGCAGACCCTCTTCAACTATAGTAATTTTCGACAAAATCTGTGCGAAAATTTCGATTTTATGCCGTTTTGAATTTTTTGAAAAAAGGAGGTGCGCGCTCTAACTTTCGTAAAATTTAGTCTATTTTGCTAAATAGTTAGTCATAAGAGCAGGTGCACTTAATGTTATTTAGTATTGAATTTGGCTCGAATCGGTAAAATGGTTCAGATTTTATGGAATTTTGAATTTAAAAAAAATTGACATCATCGCTCTATTGTAACTTTTGCAAAACTTGAGATAGCGAGCTCAAATTTTCTATATAAATGAAACAATATTCAGCCATTATATATGTATAACTTAGTGCCAAACGGTATGAAATTTGTGATTTTATGGAATGTTGAATTATTTTTTTAAATATACGTTATTACATTTACTTTCGGAAACGCTCTACACCGAGAGAAAAAGTTTCATTGATTCACGGAAATCTTTGCCAATGAAATGAAATACATGAATTTCAATACTATCTTTTCTTTGAATGATCTCTAACTCAATGAAAAGTAGTGACATTGATTAGAAGAAACATTTCCTTAAACCAATGAACCTTTTTTTATTGATTTCAAAGATATCGTCTCTGATTCAATGAAACCTTCTTCTTACCAGCTAAAAATTTCGAAACCTATTTTTTCCGGAAGTACGCGGCAGATAAAGCTCAAATTTTGCGAATATGTAAGAAAGTATGGCAGAAATAGGCTAAGCTTCTGGCTCCTCGAAACTCGAAGCCGTTCTTTCGGGAGAACCGGAAAACAAAAAAGTGAGGTTAGGTGTGAGAGAAAGATCAATGAAAACGTTTCTTTAAACCAATGAAAACGTCTCTTTAAAACAATAAAACGGTTTCTTTATTATATGCTCACTAAGTAAATCTTTATTTACAGGTAATGAAATGTTCTCTTTGAAATTCAAATGCACTATTTCATTGAAATCAAAGAAATATTTCGTTGAAATCAATGAAAAAAAAATCAATCCACCCATTTCTTTGGCGTCAATGAAATCTTTTCTCTCGGTGTAATAATAACGAAATAAAAAAAGCGAATTCACAACATGTTTATTTATCTAATTTAAACAAGAATGCAAAGTAGAACCTTGCACATTTTTTCCTCATTATTTTTCGCTTGTTACAAAACTTCCTCTACGAGGAAGCCAAAATTGAATAACACACGTCCTCAAAGAGGTAGCTTTACAAAAAGCGAAAAATAATGAGGAAGCAATGTGCAAGGTTTTTTAAATTTACACTCGATTATCCGGCATGTTACCAATTCTACCGATTTATCTCAAATCGCTGCATTTATTCAGTGCAATGAATTATTCCCTAATAACGTGTAATTTGATACTTTAAATTGAAATAAGCGATGATCGGATGAATCGCGGGGTGCCTCGAGGCTACATACAGAAGGTGTAACGTTTCACGGTCGGGAAATCCGAGGACGTATTAAAATCCGTCGCACATTAGAGTGAAGCTAATCGCGACGGTCAGCACGCTACTAAACCGCATACGCTCTCTCGCTAGTGGAAATATTTCACCTCGTTGGTAGATTAGGATACCGCAATGGTCGGATTGTGGGCGCAGGAGCCAAGGTCGGTGGATGTGACTCTTTAGTCGCGTTAAACGGTCAGTTGATAACGGAGAAGCAGCGGCATCACTACTGCTGCTGCTGCTGGTTACCCTCTTAATTCGCACAATGTGTCGAGAGCGCATTACGTTTCACCAGTTTCACTCTAGGATTAACGGAGAGACCCCGAGGCTTCGGCCTCGGGTACAGGTGACGATCGCGTTTAAATCACCTCGACAATTTCATAATCTTTAATCTTATCGGCCACTCTTGTTATCCCCACATATCTATTAGCTGCGTGATCGTCCGCAAAGCAAATTCCCCTCTCGACACTCGATAGCTTGTAGATTATTCGTGTCAATGAGTGCCGATCGACAAACTCTGCTAAAGCAAACACAGACGAATAACACAGACTCTTTACAAATTAGTATAGGCACCACTTGGCGCTAAATATTAAAATTAATGATAAATGGTGAATTAAGTTTCATGTAAGAATTTTTTTGGTCTTACAGAAAAAGTAGAAAAATTGTTTTTTAGTTTTGGTTTTCTTTTACCGAAACGTCATATTTTTGACATTTTTTTTTTGCGAATTTTACAAATTTTTGTTTTGTTGTTCCTTATTTTACATAAAAAATATTGTTACTCTGTTAAGGATGTAGGAGCGCGATGGGGTGCTCAACTTCCTGAAAAGTGAAAATTCAGAGAAAAATTCGAACACTTCTCGATGGAATATAAATCTGAAAAAATTCAAGCATACGAAAGGTGCGGAAAAGATTAATTTTGCATATTAATAATTGCAAAATGTTATTAACAAGTAGGTGAAAACAAAAATTGTTCAACAAATTATCCGTCAACCTAACTTTTTTTTCGAATGAAAATGATTCGTTAAATTTTCTGAATACGTATGAATTATTTCAGAATTTTGTCTAATGTTTGAAAATTTCGGTTTTTTTTTTTCTTGTACGAGCTGTATTCGCGAATCTATTTGATCAATCGTTTCGAAACTTCTTGGGTGTAATGGGTGGTTTTGTGACAAGCACATATGAAAAATTCGCGACTTAACATGCATTAAAAAAAAAATGAATTCCAAAAAAACGAAATTTCGATGATTAGAAAAAATTCTGAAAAAATTCATACGGATTTAGAAAAATTAACGAATCATTTTCATTCGAAAAAAAGTCAGATTGACGGATAATTTGTTGAACAATTTATTTTTTTCACCTATTTGTTAATAACATTTTGCAATTATTAATATGCAAAATTAATCTTTTCCGCAACTTTTGTATGCTTGATTTTTTTCAGATTTTTATTCCATCGACAAGTGTTCGAATTTCTCTCTGAATACTTACTTTTCAGGAAGTTGAGCACCCCATCACGCTCCTACATCCTTAAAGTAGATAACACAAGCTTTTGAGAATTAATTTAGTGCAATTTGGGGTTGAATATTCCAATTTTTTAAAATAGTAAGGAAATAGTGAGATGAGTTCCCTGATAGAGTAATATCTTTTTCGTACGTAGTATACAAGTTTTTGTTATTTTCTAGTTTTACAAAAATACTCAGAATCTTTAGAAATTATTAGGCCACATAACACAAACTTGTGAGAATTAATTTGGCACCACTTGGCGCCAAATATTCAAATTTTGATAAATAGTAAGTAAATAATGAGGTAAGTTTCATGTAAGAATTTTTTTTTGGTCTACAAATTTTTTTTGTCATGCTGAAAAAGTAAAAAAATTATTTTTTAAATTTGTTTTTTGCTTAAACCTTATATTTTCAACAATCTTTTGCAAGTTTTACAAATTTTTGTTTTGTCATTTCTCATTTTACGTAAAAAATATTGTTACTCTGTAAAAGTAGATACAGGATATCACAATGTTTTGAGAATTAATTAGGCACCACTTGGGACTTCCAATTTTGATAAATAGTAAGCAAATAGTGAGTTTTTTTCATTTTATAGTTTTACAAGTTTTTTTCATTTTATAGTTTTACAAAAAAGTACAAAAATTATTTTCCCATTTGCATTTTCTTTTCACCTTTTTTTGCGAATGTAACGGTTATTGTTGTTTTTTAGTTGCAAATATAAAAATTGTAGATATTTTTTTGTCAGTTCTAATTAAACAGTTTATAAATTTCACAAATTCTTGTTTTGTCATTTTTTATTTTATGTAAAAAATATTGTTACTCTGTAAAAGTAGATTGAGATTAATAACACTTGACTTTTGACAATTAATAACGCGTCACTTGGTGCTGAATATCAAAATTTCGATAAATAGTCATTAAATATACTGGCTCCATATTGAAATATAAAATTATCTATAATATGCAGTAAAAACTAATTTATAATTTTTGTACTTGTAGCAAAAAGTTTTTTTATCCACTAACGTCCACAGAAACTTTTTGTCAGTTTTACAAAAATAATGTTACCAATTTCGATTTTTACAAAAAAACGTACAAGATTCTTGGTTATTTTGTATATTCATCGAAATACATATGGATTTTTTTTTTTTCGAAAAATAAAGTGTAGTCAAGAATGTTAAAAAATTATTAACAAACGGGCAAAGTAAAGAAAGAAAATTGTCCATTGAGCAAGAATAATTACTCAAAGTTATTGATGATGTTTGAAAAATTTTGGAGTTTCTGCTTCCGCCATAATATTTAATTTTTCTGACATACATATGGGGGATTCCACGGGACTTTCGCCACCCCCCAAAAAAAAAAAATCTCAAATTTCATCTAAAAATCAAGTTCAGCGGTGTCTATTGATGGACCAAATTTCAAAATTCTAAAAAAATAGTTGACCGGAATATGCAAATTTTTTTGTTTTTTATCGTTTTTCATTTAATCTGTAATATCTCAGAAACTATTGATCGTATCGAAATCATTAAAAGACGAAAATGTGCATTTTTTTTATGGCCAACAAGAAAAAAATATATTCAAAATTAATTGTTTAATTTCAGGTCATATTTTATGGAAAAAACAACAAAATTATTATTTTTTTATGGTTGGACTTCAGATTTTTTGATCGGACAAATTGCCTCGGAATCTTTGAGTGATCGCCGAATTTTGAGTATTTTTTTTTTTCATGGGATGGCCAAATGCTGTGACGTTACAGCAATTTGAATGTTTTTAATATATAAAAAAAATCCATATTCAAAATTAAAATTAATTAAAATGGTTGGACTTCAGATTTTTTCATCGGACAAATTGCCTCGGAATCTTTGAGTGATCGCCGAATTTTGAGTATTTTTTTTTTCATGTGATGACCCAATGCTGTGAGGTTACAGCAATTTGAATGTTAAACATTCGGCGATCATTTAAAGATTCCGAGACAATTTGTCCGATGAAAAAATCTGAAGTCCAACCATAAAAAAATAATAATTTTGTTGTTTTTTCCATAAAATGTGACCTGAAATTAAACAATTAATTTTGAATATATTTTTTTTTCTTGTTGGCAATAAAAAAATGCACATTTTCGTCTTTTAATGATTTCGATACGATCAATAGTTTCTTAGATATTACAGATTAAATGAAAAATGATAAAAAACGGAAAAATTTGCATATCCGGTCAAATATTTTTTTTAGAATTTTGAAATTTGGTCCATCAATAGACACCATTGAATCTGATTTTTAGAAAAAATTTGAGATTTTTTTTTTTTCGGGGTGGCGAAAGTCCCGTGGAATCCCCCATATATGAGCAACAAATGCATAATTGTATAATTTTACAAAAATTTCAATTATCTCTCATTTGAATGATTCCCATACAACGAATACAATATTTTTTTCATAATCTGTTAAATATTAATATTTCAGCCCATATTTCAATAAATAAAATATATATTCCCGACTATTTTTATTACACATATTTCGTGGCCGATATTTTTTATCGTTTGTGGAAGGGTTAATATAACAACTTGGAAAGTGCATCACTCTATATTGGATCAATCTACTTCATGGGGTCGATCAGTCGTGATCGGATTATCAATAAAACCTCGTTATGCTCGTTTAAAAAAATCTATAACGATATCACCAACCAACGATTAGATACACGTCTAGTGTTGACTTTTTCTACTGCGCAATGCAAACTCGATGAAAAATCTTGATTTTTTTTTTGCCTATTACTTCTCCCTCTCGCTCTCTAGTGATGAAAATCAGTGGAAGAGAAAATTACTGCGTGTGAGTCAGCCATATCAACCAAGGTCGTTCATCTCGACAAATCATCGGTGTATGGATTACGAACGAGAATGAGCGACACGCAGAGTGCGTGCGTGTTCACGCATTACTCGCACGAGATGACGAGGGAGTGAAAGGAACGTCTGTTACTACTAGACTACAAGTAGATAAAAATTTCCATAGCAGACAGTAAATTTATTATGTCACAAAGAATAATATTTATTATAATTTACTTCCAGCTGTGTGCATAGTGAAAAATAAATGATGTTTTTATACTTAAAAAAATTAATTTCTTGGCAATTTCTAGTTTAAAAAAAAGTTAAAAAAAATATATTTTTCAAGTTTACAAAAAATGTACAAAAAAACTGGTTACTTTTCAAATTTAAGAAAAAAATCCGTAAAATGCAGTAAAAAATATTTTTAGAATTTATAATGCTGGATAGATTTATATTCATCATAATTTATTTCGAACTCGACATATAGTAAAGAATCAGTACATTTTTTGGTACTTTTGACAATATATTTTTTGGCGATTTACAATTTCACAAAAAAGTACAAATGTTATATGCTGAAAATTATGTATTTTCTTTTGCCATTCAAACAGTTTATTTTTTTAAATTCGACAAATATAGATATTGTTTGTCGCGTTGAATTCAACAGTTTGTAATCCTGCATATTATTATTTTCTCATTTCCAGTTATACAAAAAAAAATAATTTTCATTTGAAGAAATTTGTTGAAAATTTCTTAAAAAACCAAAAAAAATGTCAAATCAAAAAAGCAGGTTTGTATGTTGCAAAATCTGGCTCTTCGATTTGACAAAATTTATTTTTCATAGTAAAGATTCAGTAATTTTTTTTGTACTTTTGACAACAAATTTTTTGTTATCAAATACTATTAGCTAAAAACGATGCATTTTTTTGCCATTCAAACAGTGCATTTTTTTAAATTCGACAAATATACATTTTTTTTTGTCACGTCGAATTCAACAGTTTGTAATCCTGCATATTATTATTTTCTCATTTCTAGTTATACAAAAAAAAAATAATAATAATTTTCAATTCAAGAAATTTGTTGAAAATTTTTTAAGTAACCCAAGAAAACAAAAAAATGTCGAATCAAGAAAGCAGGTTTGTATGTTGCAAAATCTGGCTCTTCGATTTGACAAAATTTATTTTTCATAGTAAAGATTCAGTAATTTTTTTTATACTTTTGACAACAAATTTTTTGTTATCAAATACTATTAGCTAAAAACGATGCATTTTTTGCCATTCAAACAGTGCATTTTTTTTTAATTCGACAAATATAGATATTTTTTTGTCACGACGAATTCAACAGTTTGTAATCCAGCATATTATTATTTTCTCATTTCTAGTTATACAAAAAAAAATAATTTTCATTTCAAGAAATTTGTTGAAAATTTCTTAAAAAACCAAAAAAAATGTCAAATCAAAAAAGCAGGTTTGTATGTTGCAAAATCTGGCTCTTCGATTTGACAAAATTTATTTTTCATAGTAAAGATTCAGTAATTTTTTTTGTACTTTTGACAACAAATTTTTTGTTATCAAATACTATTAGCTAAAAACGATGCATTTTTTTGCCATTCAAACAGTGCATTTTTTTAAATTCGACAAATATACATTTTTTTTTGTCACGTCGAATTCAACAGTTTGTAATCCTGCATATTATTATTTTCTCATTTCTAGTTATACAAAAAAAAATAATAATAATTTTCAATTCAAGAAATTTGTTGAAAATTTTTTAAGTAACCCAAAAAAACAAAAAAATGTCGAATCAAGAAAGCAGGTTTGTATGTTGCAAAATCTGGCTCTTCGATTTGACAAAATTTATTTTTCATAGTAAAGATTCAGTAATTTTTTTTATACTTTTGACAACAAATTTTTTGTTATCAAATACTATTAGCTAAAAACGATGCATTTTTTGCCATTCAAACAGTGCATTTTTTTTTAATTCGACAAATATAGATATTTTTTTGTCACGACGAATTCAACAGTTTGTAATCCAGCATATTATTATTTTCTCATTTCCAGTTATACAAAAAAAAATAATTTTCATTTCAAGAAATTTGTTGAAAATTTCTTAAAAAACCAAAAAAAATGTCAAATCAAGAAAGCAGGTTTGTATGTTGCAAAATCTGGCTCTTCGATTTGACAAAATTTATTTTTCATAGTAAAGATTCAGTAATTTTTTTTGTACTTTTGACAACAAATTTTTTGTTATCAAATACTATTAGCTAAAAACGATGCATTTTTTTGCCATTCAAACAGTGCATTTTTTTAAATTCGACAAATATACATTTTTTTTTGTCACGTCGAATTCAACAGTTTGTAATCCTGCATATTATTATTTTCTCATTTCTAGTTATACAAAAAAAAATAATAATAATTTTCAATTCAAGAAATTTGTTGAAAATTTTTTAAGTAACCCAAAAAAACAAAAAAATGTCGAATCAAGAAAACAGGTTTGTATGTTGCAAAATCTGGCTCTTCGATTTGACAAAATTTATTTTTCATAGTAAAGATTCAGTAATTTTTTTATACTTTTGACAACAAATTTTTTGTTATCAAATACTATTAGCTAAAAACGATGCATTTTTTTGCCATTCAAACAGTGCATTTTTTTTTACTTCGACAAATATAGATATTTTTTGTCACGTCGAATTTCAACAGTTTGTAATTCTGCATATTATTATTTCAACATTTCTAGTTATACAAAAAAAAAATAATAATTTTCAATTCAAGAAATTTGTTGAAAATTTCTTAAAAAGCTAAAAAAAATGTCAAATCAAGAAAGCAGGTTTGTATGTTGCAAAATCTGGTTCTTCGATTTGACAAAATTTATTTTTCATAGTAAAGATTCAGTAATTTTTTTATACTTTTGACAACAAATTTTTTGTTATCAAATACTATTAGCTAAAAACGATGCATTTTTTTGCCATTCAAACAGTGCATTTTTTTTTACTTCGACAAATATAGATATTTTTTGTCACGTCGAATTTCAACAGTTTGTAATTCTGCATATTATTATTTCAACATTTCTAGTTATACAAAAAAAAAATAATAATTTTCAATTCAAGAAATTTGTTGAAAATTTCTTAAAAAGCTAAAAAAAATGTCAAATCAAGAAAGCAGGTTTGTATGTTGCAAAATCTGGTTCTTCGATTTGACAAAATTTATTTTTCATAGTAAAGATTCAGTAATTTTTTTTGTACTTTTGACAACAAATTTTTTGTTATCAAATACTATTGGCTAAAAAAGATGCATTTTTTTGCCATTCAAACAGTGCATTTTTTTAAATTCGACAAATATACATTTTTTTTTGTCACGTCGAATTCAACAGTTTGTAATCCTGCATATTATTATTTTCTCATTTATAGTTATAAAAAAAAATAATAATAATTTTCAATTCAAGAAATTTGTTGAAAATTTCTTAAGAATCCAAAAAAAAAACAAAAAAATGTCGAATCAAGAAAGCAGGTTTGTATTTTACAAAATCTGGCGCTTCGATTTGAAGAAAATTTATTTTTACACAGTGTACAACGGCTCTTTGAGCTTCCTGACGGGGCAGGAAATGATTCGATAGCTCTCGAGCTTAATGGACCTACATGCTCGTAAAGAGTAAGAGAGAAAACCGAATGATACGCTGATTATTTCCACTGTCGTAATTGGAATCACTGGAGAGGGATATTACGTTACGAGCATCAGTAGCTATAACGTGTATAACAGATCGTGGCGCTCTGTGGAAGTCGCGGTAGTGCCTCGACAAGGTCATGTATCAAGTTCCTAGTGTTGCGCCACGTCCGTTCTGTACAGTCGGTACCTACTTCTAGCGGCTTGGGCTTTCAGACTTTGAAAATTATCCGTAACTTAACACCCAACTGCCTACATACGTACTACTTGCTTCACGACGTGTTGAGCTATATTGCTGTTGATACTGTTAATGCTGCTGCTGCTGCTACTGCTACACGATGGAATGAGTTGACTCTGGCAAACGAGGGAACTAGCTCTCGCTTGCCCTTGTTCCGGATATAACGTGTGTTGTTTCAGATAGTGCGAGCATAGGATGCTCTCTGGAATCTAAGAGGTCAGAGATACAGCTGTTGACCTCGCTTTTCTTCTTTTTTGTCTTTTGTAACCCGCAAATTACATGCGTGTAACTTGTACTTAAGGGGATGCTGGAGTAGATTTTATTACCGACTTTGGTCGGTAAAAACAGGCTTTTTCGTAGTTTTGATTATTCTTTGTTAATACGCTACACACATGATTCAAATTGTACACGATTGTAATATCAACATAAACGAGTGGACGTACATTCGAATATTTGGTGAAAACGTACAATAAATGAAAAAAATCGTATATTACTAAACCTCTCGAAATCAAAATGGCCGCCAGGGTTTAACAACATCGCCTGTTTGGTAAGATATAAAAGATTCCGGAACTCACATACGTTAAATCGAAATGTACGTCCATTCTTTAGCGTTCTCTGAATATTCTACGAGCGTCGAAAAGTCAATTACACAAAAGGAATCCACGCAAAACCCAGACTACGTTCACGTAGTGTATTCGCGATCAGAGTGGGTCAAGAAGAGCGCGAATGAAGTTTCCCGATTAGAACACAAGTGGCGCCGATGTAGTCTGTTTTCTTTTAGCAAAAGCTCCGAGCCTTTGCAACGCGACTATACATGGATTTGACTTGTCTATTTGACATTCTGATGGTTTCCGAATATTCAGAAATCATCACAGAATTGACGTCCGGTCTGATTTTACATATCTAATTTCCAGAAATAATTAAATCTTACGGCAAAGGTCAGCTGACATATCGTGTGCGGCCATATTGCTTTTCGGGATATTCAGTATCTTTTGCCAAAAGTACACAGACTACGTCGGCGCCACCTGTGCCCTGATAGAAAAACTTACCGACCAAAGTCGGCAAAAAAATCTACTCCAGCATCCCCTTAAGGGATCTTTCCAGTGTGACGGCCCGAAAAATAATCTATTTTCACGATTTTTTTCGGACGATTACTACACCGAGAGAAAAGATTTCATTGACGCCAAAGAAATGGGTGGATTGATTTTTTTTCATTGATTTCAATGAAATAGTGCATTTGAATTTCAAAGAGAACATTTCATTGCCTGTAAATAAAGATTTACTTAGTGAGCATATAATAATGAAACAATTTTATTGTTTTTAAGAAACGTTTTCATTGATCTCTCTCTCGCACCTAACCTCGCTTTTTTGTTTTCCGGTTCTCCCGAACGAACGGCTTCGAGTTTCGAGGAGCCGGAAGCTTATCCTATTTCTGCCGTACTTCTTTACATACTCACAAAATTTGAGCTTTATCTGCCGCGTACTTCAGGAAAAAATAGGTTTCGAAATTTTGAGCTGGTAAGAAGACGGTTTCATGGAATCAGAGACGGTAACTTTGAAATCAATGAAAAAGGTTCATTGGTTTAAAGAAATGTTTCTTCGAATCAATGTCACTACTTTTCATTGAGTTTGAGATCATTCAAAGAAAAGATAGTATTGAAATTCGAGTATTTCATTTCATTGGCAAAGATTTCCATGAATCAATGAAACTTTTTCTCTCGGTGTATACGCCGATCAATCTGAAATTTTTATGACATATTAAGGTAATCATGAATGACAGAAAATGATTTTTTATAAGACGATTTTTATTGTTTAAATTTTTTTTTAAATGTTGAAAATAATGTTGATAAAAAAGATAGCCTCATGGCGGACAACATAGGGGTCGCAAATTTGATAAAAAAAAAACCCAAAGGATTATTAATTAGTATGCGATTGGCTATGGAGGCTTTTTTTAAATCAAAATTGACAAAATGGCGGCAGTTTGAACAAAAAGTACCGAATTTAGCCGTTTTTTTCGACGGTTTTTCTTTTAAAAAAATGGGAAGATTAAACGAAAAAAACAAGCTTCCATAGCACGATAGAAAGTAGCGTGAAGAATGTTCTCCTAAAATTTGAAAATGATCGCTTGAAAACTGTTCACTGTAGAATGTCCACCGTTTTGAAAAATGTCGTTTCGAGAAAAACGCGTTTAAAGTTTCGAGTGTAGAAATTTCATGTACCTAAATTGTGTACTTACGACCAATCGGCGATGCCAGGTCCATAAAGTATGCCAGCGAAGTATTTCGAATTTCGCTTTAAGACAAAAGAAATGGATCTTCACTTGCGAGAAACGGTGCGTCCGTTTGCCATCTAGTGGCATCATGCTAAACACTAATACACAATGCTCCGCTAGATGGCGAGCGGTCGAAGTGTTTCTCGCAAGTGACTTGAAGCCTGAGCGTATATAAGACTGGATACTGTTTTGAGTTCGACTACACACGAGAGGCCTACCCTCCATTGGCGTAGTAAGAGTGGTCCTACATGGATCGTCTGGACCCCAAGGCGCCCAAGGGGGACACGGCCTGGTCCTGGTGTCAACCTCCTGGTGGACACCCGAATCGTCCAGGATGGACTTCAGGATGGAGTCTAAAACAATCCAGGATGGATTCTCCCGTCGGGCAGCCGAGACTCGCGGACCGTTCAGGTTGGAGTCCGGGATGGACGGCGAGACCGTCCAGGCGAGAATCCAAAATGGACACCAGGATGGATACTGCCATCGGACAGCCGAGATTCGCGGAACGTCCAGGTTGGAGTCCGGAATGGACGGCGAGACCGTCAAGGCGAGAATCCAAAATGGACACCACGATGGATACTGCCATCGGACAGCCGAGATTCGCGGACCATCTAAGATGGAGTCCCGGATGGACGGCGAGACAGTCTAGGCGAGAATCCCAAATGGACACCAGGACAGATACTGCCATCGGGCAACCGAGATTCGCGGAACGTCCAGGATGGAGTCCGGTATGGACTGCGAGACAGTCCAGGCGAGAATCCATAATGGACACCAGGATGGATTCTGCCATTGGACAGCCGAGATTCGCGGACCATCCAGGATGGAATCCGGGGTGGAGTCCGCCGAGTTCCGGATCGGATTAAAAGCGGAAGTGATCTGAGAGTCCATCCGGTATTCCCGCATGGACTGCCAAAATTCCTTCCGGGACTCCATCCTGGAATCCATCCCGAACTCCGTCCTGGACCACTTTTTTCTGAGCGAGCAATTAATCGGCTGGCGCATATATAACCAAGCATTTTTTTTCCGTACACGAGCAGTTTTTGAAAATGTAGTTTCGGGATAATCGCGGGATAAGGCCGCCATTTTGTGTTTTAAAAAAACAAAATGTTTTTCAAATGTTAAAAGATCTAATAAAATAAGGTTAAAGTTTCAGAATCATAAGATTATTTTAACACATTTAAAAAAAAATTCATACATGATGACTAATTTTCGCGCGTCTAAAGGGTTTTTTTCGCCTTATATACCATCCCCTTATATACCACAAAAGGTTACCCTTTTAAAAAACTGGATGAAAAAACATAACATCGGAAATTTGCAGATATTGATCGGTTTACTGTTGATATTACATCTGTGAATGTATTTGAATATCAAGAACTAATGCTGCTATGTGATTAACACCTTGGAACAGATTATTAAACCATTTGAAATTGTAGAAGAGCTTTTAAAAATTTAGCACTGATTTGACTAGTGTGGAGCGCTCCAACCTCCTTAATGGCCGAAGACAGACAGACGTAAGAAGTATATGGATTTTATGTAAGAATAATATATTAAACGTCCACGCAACTAGTAAAACAAGGCCTCGGTCAATGGCCTATTGGCAGTCCGAACATGTTTAAAACCATGTACCTTAAGGGAAAAAAAATGTACAACGTATTGTAAATAAATTCTTTTACTACTACTACTAGTTTTAGCGTTCCAACTTTCACAATTTTCAAGATATCCGGCTTAAATTTGGTACGCAAGTAAATTGTGGGTAAACTAAACATCAGTTCGAATCTGGCGAGAATCTGTCAAGCGGTTAAAAAATAATGCCATTTAAAATTTTTAAAGTAAGGCTGCAAAGTAGAACTTTGCAAATTGCTTCCTCATTATTGTTGGTTTTTTACAAAGCTTCCTCTATGAGGAAGCCAAAATAGATTAACACACTTCCTCATAGAGGTAGATTTGTAAAAATCCAACAATAATGAGGAAACAATTTGCAAAGTTCTACTTTGCAGCCTTTTTTTCGTTATATTCAAACATGCAGCCTTTATCCATGGTATACCAGGGTCTTAGGAACGTCTATTTAAAGTGCTTATTTAAAGTTTCCTGTCCTTTAAGCTATTAATGATAATAAGTGTTGCCAGGTGGTTAGTATTTGCGCATAGCAACACAATATTGTGTGTAAGTATAATGTATTAGCATTGGCACTGTAAAGACTGTATATGTACCACAACAAGATTGAATCCACACGTCCGATGACGTAGTTGACGAACGCTTATTGCGCTGACACCGATAAGGATACGAGGTGTTTATTCTTCGCATCATTGCTGCGACTCTCTTCTCTCGGCACAGTGTGTGATGATATATACTGTCCGCGTCACTACATGAATGAAGAGATAATGATGAGTACACTTCAAGCGAGTCACACTCTACCTCTTTCTATTATCACTCGCGATTCTAGAACAGACTTTCAAGTATCCAATTCGAACTTTAAACCTTCTTACACCAACTCCAATTAATAAATAAATTGGGTAAATGAAAAATGAATTAGAATTACTTTAAAAACGATCAAATAGAAATAATTTTTTAAAAATTAAGAAAACTCTCGACTGAAAGAATTAGTGTAATTAATAAATGAATTGGGTAAATTAAAAATGGTTAAATAACAACTATAATATGCGAATGAATTGCAGTAATTTTTCTTGGTGTGTGACTACTTTCTCAGACAACACGAAGATGGTAACTTTTAGTGCAGCGGTCATGTAGAAGCATAAAACTAGGTCCCAAATGGGTGTACTTCACAAATGTTTCATTGTAGCGTACGAAATGCTCCCTATTAGGATGCATGAAAATGATAATCAGGAAAAACCAATAGAAATGGACACAAACCGCATAGATCCAGATAGGATTCTATCAGGATCTATGCGGTTTTTGTCCATTTCTATCGGTTTCACCGATGACGGCCTTCACCATGCCGTCATCGTGCTGTCACGCCGTGCGTTCAAATTTTTTCGATATGGCACGCCATGCCGTCACCATGCCGACACCGTGCAGTCATGTCGTGCGATAAAAATTTTTCGATATGGCACGCCATGTTGTCACCGTGACAGCACGCCGTGCCGTCACCGTGATAGCACACCGTGACGGCACGGTGACGACACGACGTGCCATATCGAAAAATTTTGAACGCACGGTGTGACTGCACGGTGACGGCACAGTGACGGCACGGCGTGCCAGCACGGCATGCCGTCACGATGCCGTCATATTCGGTCGTACATGACGGCACGGTGACGGCACGGTGTCGGCATGTGTCTATATGGGAATATTTCGCCCAAATAAAGAAGGTATTAAAACAGTATTGAAAATCTTTCCAAAAGTAAAAAGTCTTAAGAGTGATCTATTGAACTGAATAATAGTAAAGAATATTACACCGTTTTATTAGTTTTTATGGTCCAGGTCGATATCTACATGGCTTCCGGTGTCCAGATCAATATTTCCATGGTTTTCGGTGTCCAGGTCGATATCTCCATGGCTTTCGGTGTCCAGGTAGGTATTTCCGTGGCTTTCGGTGTCCAGGTCGATATCTCCATGGCTGTCGGCGTCCAGGTCGATATCTCCATGGCTTGCACTGTGCAGGTCAATATCTCCATGGCTTCCACTGTTCAGGTTATTTTTCCCATGGCTTTAAGTGCCCAGTTCGATATCTCCATAGCTTGCTGTGTCCAGCTGTTAAAACTGTTGAAAAATATACCCCAACATCGGAAACTATGGAGATATCGAACTGGTCACTGGAATCCGTGGAGATATCGACCTGGATACAAGAAACCATGGAGATATCTACCTTGACCCCGCAAGCCATCAAGATATCGACCTGGGCACTGAAAGCCATGGAGATATCGACCTGGATACCGAAAGCCATGGAGATATCAATCTGGGGACCAAAAGCCATGGAGATATCGACCTGGACACCGAAAGCCATGGAAATACCCACCTGGACACCGAAAGCCATGGAGATATCGACCTCGACCATCAAAACTAATAAAACGGTGCAATATCCTTTACTATTATTCAGTCCAATAGATCACACTTAAGACTTTTTACTTTTGGAAAGATTTTCAATACTGTTTTAATACCTTCTTTATTTGGGCGAAATATTATTCCGTATGTCTTATTCCACTACGCCAGCCTTGGCATACTATTATTCAAGATACTTTTAATATTTGGGAAATACTGTTTTCATACTTCCATTTTTGCGCGGGAAGCTTATAAATGGTCGGTCAGGAGTAGAGCGATAGTTTTCTACAAATGGGCCCTTTCGTGTTGTCTGGGTTTCGGTTAATTTTAATGATAGAAATTGCGAAGCACATCTCGATTCTGAGGGATCGAATCCAAAGCACACGTAACCAAAGCCCATTTCCAATTCCACTAATGCGATATCTAATGTTTTATGATAGATTTGAAAAAAAAAATCACATTAGTGGTATTTGAAATGAGCTTCGGTTTACGACGTTTTACGATGGTTGTAAAAGATTCGGATTAGTGGGGTTTGAATTGAGCTTCGGTTTACGATGGTTTACTATGGTTGTAAAAGACTCGCATTAGTGGAATTTAAGACGGGCTTTGGACGAAGATCTTACTTTTTTTTAAATTATATGAGACGAGGTTCGATGAATAGATGAGGTTTTGAGTTTGGATCCTTTTTGAATAAAAAGGATCTGAAACGAGGATCCAAATTCAAAAATGATCTAAGACGAGGTTCTAAATTCATTAATTTCTACATAGTGTGTAGCATGGGTTCCTGTGTAGTTTACCCATACGGATTCTTATGGAATACGAATTCTCATACATTCCCATACATACCCATACATACCCATACATACCCATACATACCCATACATACCCATACATACCCATACATACCCATACATACCCATACATTCCCATTCATGCTCACACATTCCCATGTATTCCCATGCATACCCATATATTCCCATACATTCTCATACATTCCCATACATTCCCATACATTCGCATACATTCCCATACTTTCTCATACATTCCCATGCATTCCCATACATTCCCATATATTCCCATACATTTCCACACATTCCCATACATTCCCATATATCCCCATACATACCCGTACATTCCCTTATATTCCCATACATTCCCATGTATTCCCATAGATACCCGTACACTCCCATACATTCCCATACATTCCCTTACATTCCCAAAGATTCCCATACATTCTCATACATTCCCATACATTCCCTTACATTCTCATACATTCCCATACATTCCCATACATTCCCATACATTCCCATACATTTCCATACATTCCCATACATTCCCATATATCCCCATACATACCCGTACATTCCCTTATATTCCCATACATTCCCATGCATTCCCATAGATTCCCGTACACTCTCATACATTCCCTTACATTCCCATATATTCGCATAATATTCCCATACATTCTCATACATTCCCATACATTCCCTTAAATTCTCATATATTCCCATATATTCCCATACATTCTCAAATATTCCCATACATTCCCTTAAATTCTCATATATTCCCATATATTCCCATACATTCTCAAATATTCCCATACATTCTCATACATTTCCATACATTCTCATATATTCCTACACATTCCCATACTGAATCGACATGAACGGTGAATGAGTGAAGCTTTCAAATTAATCCTCAAATAACCCATCAAATTTATCCTGTTAGATTTTAAAGTGGATATAGGTATCTTTTCCCTACATAAATATTGGGGTGTTCCACCAATTTATGAAAATTCAACAAATATATCGTTTAATTAAACAAATATAATATAAGTTTGTCTCCCAATCTCAAGTATTATTACAAATACTTTATCACTGCTTGTGAAAAAAAACAGCTGTGACGATCAACTTCAGGGAGTGCCTCATTTAAATAAATGCATAATGGTATTAATTCAAATGAAATAGCACTTAATTTATTGCCAGAGTTGATTTTTTTTTTGGTCAGAACCATCAGTAAAGCATTTGTAATAATACTTGAGGGTGGGAAAACAAATTATATTTTTTATTTTATTTATACGATATTTTTTATTGAATTTTTAAAAAACACAATTTATGAAATTTACAAAAACAATTTATAACATTTTTATAAATTGATGAAATTAATTTTTTTCATCAAAATATAAAAGTTTTCAAATATATAAATTTTGAATAATCTAAAATTCATAAATTTTCAAAGTTTTCCTGAATTTATAAAATTTATAAAATTGATGAAACTCCATAACAAAAATATATCACAACTAGATAATACGATCGCACGAAATTTCATGACTACTTGAAAGTCGAAAAAAAATCAACACACAAGTACATCTGAAGATAATATTAAAAAATTTACAAACATACTGCTTGTATGCCGATGTCGTTGAAGTGGAGTACAGAGAACGAAAAGCTAATTTACAATTCGTATCACTATCATATCGCGGACATGAGTGGGTAGGTTTGAATTACAATCATTATTGCATATATATTTATATCAAACACACAGCACATACTCATAGGCACGACTGGAGCATACTTAAAGTTGCTCTAATGAGGCGTGTGTGCTATATACAAAAATGACATACCTGTCGAGGCGTTACCTATGATAATAAATCGGTGCGCTCGATCTGGCTTGCGTAAAGTTGGCCTTGGCAGTGGGAGGCGCAACTACGGCGTAATCCCATCAGAGTCGCAGTACCCTATATATGTATAGATAAGCTCAGTGAGCACTGAGCTCTAGCCATGTAAAGATGTAATGCAACTAAAAACACTTATGTATACCTGGTGAAATTCCATTGGATTTAGGCCACCTAAAAAATGAGCCCAGGAAATTTTTTTTTCTACACCGAGAGAAAAGATTTCATTGACGCCAAAGAAATGGGTGGATTGATTTTTTTTTTCATTGATTTCAACGAAATATTTCTTTGATTTCAATGAAATAGTGCATTTGAATTTCAAAGAGAACATTTCATTGCCTGTAAATAAATATCTACTTAGAGAGCATATAATAAAGAAACAGTTTCATTGTTTTAAAGAGACGTTTTCATTGGTTCGAAGAAATGTTTTCATTGATCTCTCTCTCGCACCTAACCTCACTTTTTTTGTTTTCCGGTTCTCTCGAGCGAACGGCTTCGAGTTTCAAGGAGCCAGAAGCTTAGCCTATTTCTGCCATACTTTCTTACATATTCACAAAATTTGAGCTTTATCTGGCGCGTACTTCAGGAAAAAATAGGTTTCGAAATTTTGAGCTGGTAAGAAGAAGGTTTCATTGAACCAGAGACGATATCTTTGAAATCAATAAAAAAAGGTTCATTGGTTTAAGGAAATGTTTCTTCGAATCAATGTCACTACTTTTCATTGAGTTTGAGATCATTCAAAGAAAAGATAGTATTGAAATTCAAGTATTTCATTTCATTGGCAAATATTTCCGTGAATCAATGAAACTTTTTCTCTCCGTGTAGCTTTACATTCGAGTTCAATCATTTTTTCGGAGCATTAAGGTTGCTAGTGCTACACTGTTAAAAATGCGAGTGAATTTAATATACCAAACGACATTAGATTTACGAAACGGGTATATGGGCGTATCTCACAAACCTTCGACTTTCACGGCCTCAAAGAATAAACATCTAGTTATAGGAGCACAGGATCGCCAATTTTTTGTACTCATCTTAAGAACTTTAGAAAGCAATATTCGTTCATGGACAAAGCATCATATACAGGGTGCTCGCATAAAAAATCATATTATCATTTCAACTAAAAATCATTTATTTGGTGCTAATTCATCGTAGGAACTATGTGTTATTGTGTTTTCCAAGTGTTTAACTTTCCGTATGGAAATATATGTATGTGGAATATATGCCAAAAATATATGCAACATATATTTTATATGGGTGGTATATACGTCGGCAAAATGTTGTATAATTATTATATATCTCGCATATATATCACGAATGTATTGTACATATATGTTCAATATATGTCGCCTAACTGTAAAATATATGTAACAACCAAATCTTATATAATTCGTATGTATTATGCAAATATTTCGTTAATATATGAAACATATATTGTAAAATATATATTGCTGGACTACACAATATATTTCAAAAATAAGAAATATATAATTTATGTATGCTATGCATTGTATATCGAATATATGATGTATGTATGTCCCGTATATCTAACTTGACTGCAAAGTATATTTTAAACATCAGTGTCATATATTTCCGAGTAACGACTGAGATGGGTGACCGGCCATACCCAAATTTTTCTAAGTTCCTCGGGGGTCAGTACACGGATGGGTGACCGACCCTCGATTAAATTTTTCAGTATCCCTCAAAGCTCATTACATTTTGATCCTTCAGGATAATCGGCCCACGGTGTTTGCATTTTGAATATTTCTGTCTCAATAACATAAATGAATGTAGTATTGACGTCTTTTTACTTTTAATATACTTCAAATAGACAATGAAAATATCAGTCTTACAAGATATCAATGGCCGAGTGAGCTAAAGCACCCATTAGACACCCAGACGATCCAGCTTCGATTCCCATCCACGGCAAGAAAATGTTCCAGCGATTAATATTTACTAATTAACAAAATAACTCCGAATGTCCAATTGGAAGTCCAAGATAAGCCAAATTCAATTACTGCAATTAGTTATTTTATAATTATTGGTTTTTTATATGTGGTTTCCATATATAATGGATATATCCTGAAGAATAAAAGCGATATATCCATTATATATCTTTTGTATAGTTTAAGATGTACAAAGAATATATCTAATTTATATTTTTTGTATATATAACACATACAACTTACATATATGCCTTATGTAGGAAATGCGCCAAAATGTTGCATATTGGACATATATGTTTCATATATTTTTCATTTATGGCATATATCCAGAATATATGCAACTTATAAATTTTATAGTTTTCCTATTTATTCATTTTCGGCGTATATTTCCCCTCTATTTATTTCCATACGGGTTACTTTCAATTTAACTTTTTTTTTTAAAAGACCCATTGGAAGGCATAGTTTTATCGCTTCCAATAGGTCATTTTTCTAATTCAATGTTACTCAATTCGTATGCAGAAAATTAAAAGTATGACTGATAATGACTCTACTAACTCAAAATATACTAAAGATAATTTAGGAACGATAATAGTTTGAATTTATTATGCGAATTTATAAACCTGACATTCTCGAACCTGACGATTGAATACATTTTGACCCAGAAAAAAATTGTTTCTCGTCTTGAGGTCGGGCACATCTGCGAACATCTAATTCGTGATAAGAATAAGATACTCAGATGGAATTTAATTATCTTACTTGACTAGTTTGGCCGGATAACGATGCGAAAAACCAGACATTTATTATCCATGCAGCAATATGAGTCCATGTCGCAGAACGTTGCGAGCAAAATAATTGACTCTCCGACATAAATTTCACGTCATTCAATCCGTGATGATCTTACCTTCATGTGCATCCAATTCATTTGGCTCAATTAGCTTGTGATGATATTCATGCACCATATAACGGTGGATGTCAGGTACACCAGCGAAACCGAGTGACAGACGTTCACAAGATAACCGCTTAATTTTTTGACATGTTTGACGATCACAATTAGGTACATTATGTTCATTGCGCCTCACCAAAATTTCATGATTTTTTTCTTATTTTTCTGAAGGTGCTTATCAATGCCCGTACGAAGTGACGCGAAAATCAGAGTTTCACACTGTTAAAAAAATCGGTATTAAAATTAAAATGTAAACATTTTATACATAACGCAAGATTATTTCAGATTTTTGCTTAACCTTTTTTTCGATATAAACAAAATTGTGTATTAAATATCGAGTTGTTGAAATAGAAAATGAAGTGAGACATTTTTAACTCTCGATTTGGCCATTTCTCTAATCCAACCATCAACCAACTATCCTTGGCCATAATGAGACGTTGGTTTACGGTTGAATAAGACAAAATAATCATAAGTCGAACTCTGAGGGCGTGCAAACTCTGGGAGCGCAAAATTTTTATTTAAAAAATTCATTAAAAAAAAATAATTTTAAATTAACAGTGTTTTTTTTCGAGCATATAGAATAGTATAAAAAAATATATCAGCACTATCCACGTGAAAATGTAATAAAACTGAAACCGCGTCTATATGTATATATATATATATATATACATTGTATGCATAAGCTCGTACTGCAATAATCTTATGATAATTGAGAAAGATTGATTCTGGGCTCCCAATGATGTAATGCACGAAGCACCGGCGCTTGCCTTGAAAATTTTTATGCTCCTCGCTCGTGTGTAACAATCGCATTACACGTAACTCACGTAATTCTGTGTTTTTTTTTTCCTTCTATTTTTTGTCTCTCAATATGTACTGAGGCAGCGACGCCTGACGTGTCAGTTTAGACGCTTGTCAGATCCAAGAACACAGCTGACCACACACGACTTTATTCACTAACACCAGTTGCTTATTATTATTATTCTAGAGCTGACGAGTGCAGGGCAAACCACTCGAGTATCAATTGATAGGTCATTTATCGCACACCTAGTTTCTAGTTGAATGTGACAATTTATTGCCATCTGTGTACACATATTATTGTTACTATCATTGGCTTACTGCGCCATGCTTTATAATCGTTTGTTTATGTGTTTCAGGTGTGTTTCTGATACCTTACTTTCTAATACTCATAGTATGCGGGGTCCCGTTACTCTATATGGAACTCGCGATTGGGCAATTCACCCGGCGCGGACCGATCGGTGCTCTCGGACAAATATGTCCACTATTCAAAGGTAGATCATTGATTGTAATTACTATTGCTTCCTCATATTGGAAGCTTTGTTTTCGCGAAAGTAAAAATTTTCTAGATTTTAATGTCAGGTCCAAAACGTTGAGAAAAGTGGTTTAAAAAAAATGTCTGTATGTGTGTGTGTGTATCTGTAAGCACGACAACTGTCGCAATTATAGACGTATCGTTGTCAAATTTAGCCCACGCAAGTGGGCTATCATACACCAACGTTTGGGATTGTAGTTGACACAAATCGGCTGGAAAATTCAAATTTTACAGCATTTTGAAAATTTTGAAAATATCGTTTTCACGCTATAACTTTCGCAAATTAAGAGATATCCGGCTGAAATATTGTACATAAATGGACTACCATTAAACCATGATGTATACCAAATTTGGCGAGAATCGATAGGGTGGTTCTTATTTTATTGCAATTTCAATTTTTTCTTTAAATGTCTGCAAAGACCTCAACGCCTGTAAATTCTGAGATATCCGACTGCAATTTTCGACATGATTTCATGATTATTAATTATTAATGATGAATTTAGTCAAAGGAACTATCGATTTGTCGGTAAATTTCGATTTTGGGGAATAAAAAAGAAAAAAAATTCTGTAACGAAACATTTTTTTTTCACAGATTTATCTTACATTTTATTCACATATGGACTATCATTGAAAAACATTTGAGTACAAATTTGACGCAGATCTGTCCAGCCGGACAAATTTTATGGCATTTTGAATTTTTCGAAAAATCTTATACTCGCGGTGGTTAGTGCAAATTATGAGACACCGGGTTCTAATTTGGTCCATATATGGACTATCATGGTACAAGATTTTGGAACAAATTTGAGAAAAATCGGTTGCGCGGTAAAAATTCTTCGACACTTTGAATTTTTAGAAAAATGTTTAGAACATAAAGAAGCCTGCAAAGTAGAACTTTGCAGATTGCTTCCTCATTATTTTTCACTTTTTACAAAGCTTCGTCTATGAGAAAGCCAAAATCGATTAACATACTTCCTCATAGAGGTAGCTTTGTAAAAAGCCAAAAATAATGAGGAAGTAATTTGCAAAGTTCTACTTTGCAGGCTTGTTTGTGCTTCCTCACTGTGGATGCTTTGTTGTCGTAGAAAAAACAAATTCCAGGATTATCTTATGTCAGATTCCTCAGAATGGTCTAAAACGTTGAGAAAAGTGGTTCAGAAAAAATGTCTGAATGTATGTATCTATGTGCTATGTATGGGCGCGTGCGTGTGTGCGTGTGCGTGCGCGTGCGCGTGCGCGTGCGCGTGCGTGTGCGTGTGCGTGTGCGTGTGCGCGTGCGTGTGCGTGCGTGCGTGCGTGTGCGTGTGCGTGTGCGCGTGCGCGTGCGCGTGCGTGCGTGCGTGCGTGTGCGTGTGCGTGTGCGTGTGCGTGTGCGTGCGTGTGCGTGTGCGTGTGCGTGTGCGTGTGCGTGTGCGTGTGCGTGTGCGTGTGCGTGTGCGTGTGCGTGTGCGTGTGCGTGTGCGTGTGCGTGTGCGTGTGCGTGTGCGTGTGCGTGTGCGTGTGCGTGTGCGTGTGCGTGTGCGTGTGCGTGTGCGTGTGCGTGTGCGTGTGCGTGTGCGTGTGCGTGTGCGTGTGCGTGTGCGTGCGTGCGTGCGTGCGTGCGTGCGTGCGTGCGTGCGTGCGTGCGTGCGTGCGTGCGTGCGTGCGTGCGTGCGTGCGTGCGTGCGTGCGTGCGTGCGTGCGTGCGTGCGTGCGTGCGTGTGTGCGTACGTGTCGCGCTTTCAAAAAATCTAATCACCCTGTTCAATTGTAGTTTTTTTTATAAACGCTAAATTTTAATCAATTTAGCACTTTATTATATTTCTAGGAGCAGGACTTTCGTCGGTCGTCATATCATTCCTTATGTCTACCTACCACAATGTAATAATAGCTTACGCTATTTATTACTTCTTCACGGCTTTCAAGTCTGAGCAGCCGTGGTCGGGCTGCGACAACTCCTGGAACTCACCAGCCTGTTGGTTACCGTCGTTTGGCTCTAACAACAACAGAACTAGGGCCAACTACTCCAGAACACCGTCTGAAGAATTTTTCAAGTAACTTTTATTCTCACACTATTCTCCAGCAATATTCCTCAATTAACTGATATCAGAGTTGGTAATTTTGCAATCAAATTGGCGATTACTGAGATAAGCATCATGTGAACGAAATAATATTTTAAAAACAATTTCTACTAAATAAAAACCAGAACAACTTCTGAATAATTTTTCAAGTAACTTTCACACTATTCTCCAGCAACATTTCTCAATTAACTGATATCAGAATTGGTAATTTTACAATCAAATTGGCGATTACTAAGATAAGCATCATGTGAACGAAATAATATTTTAAAAACAATTTCTACTAAATAATAAAAACCAGAACTTCTGAATAATTTTTCAAGTAACTTTCACACTATTCTCCAGCAACATTTCTCAATTAACTGATATCAGAGTTGGTAATTTTACACTCAAATTGGCGATGGCTGAGATACGCATCGTGTGAATAAAATAGTATATTACGCCACTAGGGAGGGAAAGTAGACTATGTCCAACCGCGTGTAAGATTACCAACACGCGGTTGGGGATAGTCTAGTTTCACTCCCCAGTAGAGTATACTATTTTTTACCATATCTGCAGCGGAAAGTTCGAATTACGTAAAGTCCGTAGGGCGGGAAGTCGAACTTTCCGCGCAGGTATGGTAAAAAAGTATTTTAAAGACAGTTTCTACTAAGTAATAAAAACCAGAACACCGTTTGAATAATTTTTCAAGTAACTTTTACACTATTCTCCAGCAACATTCCTCAATTAACTGACATCGGAGATGGTAATTTTGCAATCAAATTGGCGGTATTGTAAAAACATTTTCTACTAAATAATTGTAAATGATTTAACGTCCGGAGACAGTGTTAAAAAATGTGAGTTTACACCGAGCGGTTAGTGTCACTCTTAACCGGAATTAATAGGAAGTAATTAAGTGACAATGCAGTACTTATTGTTCAAATCAATCTCAATACATATCTTATACTTATCTACGACTTTTTCTTACTCGTTGCAAAAAGGACAAATATCTTTATTTATAATTATTATAAAAGCGTGACGATTTTTGTTGATGCACAGCAATTCGTCTTTTTTTTAAGTCGAGGCTATGAGCAACGAATTGCAACCGGTTACTTTTATTCTGTACCTGACAATTCCGAATGGAAAATAATCCAACTCTGATAGAGTTTACGAATCGTTTTTTTTTTTTTTTTTTTTGGAATGGAAAGTGATGTGAGGGAGAAAAGGCAATGGCGAATTGATAAAAAGAAAATCCGCCTGTGTGTCCTGTGTACTTTAGCAACAAAGTGCTCCAGATGAGCTCGGGCATCGAGGAGCCTGGAATACTGAGGTGGGAAATTGTCGCTTGCCTCATAGTCGCTTGGGTAATGGTTTACTTTTCGATATGGAAATCCATTAAGTCATCGGCACAAGTCAGGTACCTCACGGCCACACTTCCATTCCTTCTAATTCTCGTCTTTCTCACACGGTCACTCACACTAGAAGGTGCTGATAAGGGCCTCCAATACTTCTTCCGGCCTCGGTGGGAACTCCTAGGATACGCTAAGGTACCGTCTAAAAATGTGCTTCACAGAATGCTCAAATAGAAAAGAGGCATCCCGCGTAGAAAAAAAGAATCTTGTGAAGAATCTTTTAAAGAATCTTTAAAAAAAGTCTTGAAAGAATCATTAAAGGAATCTTGAAAAGAATCACGTATAGGATCCGGAGCAAGATTCTTTCCAGGATTCTTTTCAAGATACTTTCTATCCGAAAGCGTTCTGAGAATCTTTCAAAGAGTCTTCGAAAGAATCTTGAAAAGCGTCTTTAAGAGAATCGTGAAAAGATTCCGTCCATTAAACAGAAAAATCCTTGAAAGAATTTTAATGAAATTCTTCAGAGGAATCGAGCAAAACCTGTTGTTGCTTTTCCTTGGTGTCGAGACAGTACATTTCGGTACGTCAACGAAGGGTAAACCCCTCATGTGTAGTCGAACTCGGAAAAGCTTTCCAGTCTTATATATACGTTGAGGCTTCAAACCACTTGCGAGAAACGCTCCATCCGTTCGCCACCTAGTGACATCATACGAAACACTGGTGGATAAGATACTCCGCTAGATGGCGAGCGGTCGAAGCGTTTCTCGCAAGTGACTTGAAGCCTGAACATATATAAGACTGCAAAGCTGTCCTGAGTTCGACTATTCACGAGGGGTTTACCCTTCGTTGACGTATCGAAATGTACTGTCTCGACGGCAAGGGAAAGCAACAACAGGTTTCGCTCGATTCCTCTGAAGAATTTCATTAAGATTCTTTCGTTTAATGGACGGAATCTTTTCACGATTCTCTTAACCCTTTGATGCACAGCGGGATGTTTAACATCCCACCTAGATTATTATCATTTTTTAAATATTTCAAAGTTTTCTTTCTCGATTTTAAATAAAAGTAACTTTTTAAAAATAAAAATGTGTGCATCAAAGGGTTAAAGACGCTTTTCGAGATTCTTTCGAAGATTCTTTGAAAGATTCTCAGAACGCTTTCGTATAGAAAGAATCTTGAAATGAATCCTGGAAAGAATCTTGCTCCGCATCCTATACGTGATTCTTTTCAAGATTCCTTTAAAGATTCTTTCAAGACTTTTTTTTAAGATTCTTTAAAAGATTCTTCACAAGATTATTTTTTTTTCTACGCGGGATTGCATATGAAGCGGGCCACCCCGATTTTCAATGTTCGTACACGGAAAGAAATGTTTGATTGTGGCAACTACGTTTTCGATTTGCTGTACACAATGTCAAAAAAATTAGTTGCCTCAACCATATCAAATAGTAACCTCAACTATTGACGATTAGTTCTCGATTGGATTAGTTAGGTTAACTCATCCAATTGTTGGGACTACCACTCGAATAGTTGGGACTACCATTCGAATCGTCGGTATTATCATTCGAATCGTTGGTATTACCATTTGAGTTGCTGAGGAAATAGAATAATTGATTGGTTATGTCAACTAATCTTTTTTTTTTCGTGTAGAGTGGGTTCATAATTTTTTTCCAGAATATTTAGAGTTCTCCGAACACATACGAGTTATTTCAGATCTCTGATCCCGATAGTTTTTCCACAATAAAATACGCTTTTTTTATTTTCATTTTTTCCCCTTTCGCTGCCGATTTAAAACTATCTACGACACAACAAAATTGTTCCACGATAAAATGTAGGATTTCGCGTATACTTTTTGATAAAAATGTTTCCGAGTAAGCCTAGATACATTTTCAATCTCTTTTTGGCACTACAAAGTCATGCAATTTTTTTCGTTGGGAAGGACCATTTTGTTTTTGCTCAAAATTTGACAGAATTTCCGTTATTATATCCACAAACTATACCAAAATTTGCGCGATGATCAATTCATACCTTCATAATGTGAACATGTGAATTGTGTATGAATCAGCAAATAACCGAGCCGTACATTGTGAAAATATCAATTTGACGTCGTGTTGATTTTTTCGTCGCTTTTTAACATTATGACGGAAATTCTGTGAAATTTTGAATAAAATAAAAATGGTCCGTCTCAACGAGAAAAAAATGATATGGCATTATTTTGCCAAAAAATGCCTCAAAATTTATCTAGGTTAATTTGGAAACATTTTAATGGAAAAGTATACGCGAAACCCTACATTTTATCCCGGAACAATTTTGTTGTGTCATAGATAGTTTTAAATCGGCAGCGTAAGGGAGAAAAAAAATAAAAATAATAAAGGCGTATTTTATTGTGGAAAAACTATGGGGATCAAAAATCTGAAATAACTCGTATGTGTTCGGGGAACTCTAAATACGCTGGAAAAAAATTATGAACCCACTCTACGAACATTAAAAATAAGGGTGGCCCTCTTCATATGGAATGCCTCAAAAATGAAATGCCTTTAACATTTAAAAAAATTATTCTTCACGGTAAAAATCATCTTTCGTAAAATGAATATACTTGTATTGTAAGTAACATATGCATAAACTGTGTATTAAATTTCATATGAGCGATATTGGAAAAAATGTAAAGTTCGATAATATTACGGCACAATTGTTTATGGCTTTTCCATCACTGCAAGATATTTTTCGATGATCATGTATGAAAATTTAAAGGCGTTAGACCTGATGTTTAATTACCTTGTATATTGAATTTTCATATGATCGGTATTGAAAAAAAACGTAGCGTTCGATAATATTCCGGCATAAACGTTTCTGGTTTTTCCATCGCTGCAAGATATTTTTCGATGAATATGTATGATAATTCATAGACGTTACTTTTCGTATTTAATTCCATTGTATATTGAATTTCATAAATATTTATATTGAATTTTCATATGATCGGTATTGAAAAAAAATACTAGCGTTTGACAATATTACAGCACGATGGTTTGTCGACAACATTTTTTTCTGCCAATAACATTTTTTCCTGTTGCTGCAAAAATAATCTGATTTCAACGTATAGAGTTATTAATCAACCTCATATTGTCAATCACTGTAAAAAAATATTTCTTAAAATTAATATACTTGTGCTGGAAGTACTATACACTGTTAAAAATATTTTGAAAATTAATATATGTATTGGAAGTTCTTTTCCAGATACGGTATATTAAATTTCATTACATTAAATTTAATTTAATTAAATTGATGTTTAATTTTGTGATTTCGAAAATTCAATATAAATGTTTATGAAATTTAATATACACTTTATGTATACACTGCTGGAAATTTTTGTATGAAAATTAATATAAAGTATTGGATGTTTTTTTGCGGATACGCGTATATTAAATTTAATATACAAATATTAATTAATATATTTAAAAATTGTCGCAATATTAATATACAGTATACTAAACACTTCATAAACGTTGTGTTTATAATATAATTATTATAAATTAAATTTGATTAAATTTAATTAAATTAAATTTAATTTAAATTTAATTTCAGTGTATACATAAAGTGTGTATTAAATTTCATAAATATTTATATTGAATTTTCATATGAATGATATTGGAAAAAATGTAACGTTCGATAATATTACGGCACAATTATTTATGTTTTTCCATTTTTCCGGTCGTTTTTGTGGCGGAAGAAAATGTTCTTCCGACGCAATATTTTTTCCATGAGATCAGCCTATTATTCTCAGCGGCAGGAACAAAATTTACAGTTCCACAAAGACCAAAGCATCGACAGCATTTTTTCTATGTAATTAACATTTCGTTTCTGACGTTGCGGAGTCCTAATTAATTGCAAATTTTCAGTTGATTTTCCATTTTGACATGTGGAAAAAATTTCAGACACTTTTTTGCCAGTTTTTTTTCAATATTATAGACTGAAATGTTGATAACTTCGATCATACTTTTATATATGCTGTAAAAAAATCTACTTGAAATTTAGTGCACTTTTACTGAAAGTTTTTATTCATAAACTAGTATATTAAATTTAGTATAGAAGTGTTTAGTTTAGTTTAGTTAGTAGTTAGTTAAGTTTAGTATAAAATTAATGTATGGTACAGCACATTCAATAATTTACTTTAATTTTACTGAAAAAGTACATGAATTTTATACCGCAATTGTATATTAAATTTCGATGACGAGTTTATGAATAAAAACTTCCAATCTTTTCTAACATTGTAACGCAATAAAAACATATTTTTTTCCCACTATTATAACAATCGTCTTAATCTCATTGCAGGTTTGGGTAAACGCAGCAGCGCAAATCTTTAATTCTGTGGGAATAGCATTTGGCTCGATGATATGCTTCGCGAGTTACAACAAATTTCACAACAACATTCTTATAGACGCCGTGGCTGTGTCGTTGATTAACGCATTTAGCAGTTTGCTGGTCGGTATATTCGCGTTTGCGACTATAGGCAACATTGCTCTGGAGCAGAATATGTCGGTCGAGGATGTACTCAGTGACGGTACGTTCAAAATATTTACTCATTTTTTATATTTTTATCTTATTATTGTTAATTTTGTTTTGTCTTTACTATTTTCGTTGAGGCTTAAATTATAATCTGTTACTCATAATGACATTAAATAATTCTTTGGGCAATTTAATAAAAATATAAAAATATAAAAATATAAAAATATAAAAATATAAAAATATAAAAATATAAAAATATAAAAATATAAAAATATAAAAATATAAAAATATAAAAATATAAAAATATAAAAATATAAAAATATAAAAATATAAAAATATAAAAATATAAAAATATAAAAATATAAAAATATAAAAATATAAAAATATAAAAATATAAAATTATAAAATTATAAAATTATAAAAATATAAAATTATAAAATTATAAAATTATAAAATTATAAAATTATAAAATTATAAAATTATAAAATTATAAAATTATAAAATTATAAAATTATAAAATTATAAAATTATAAAATTATAAAATTATAAAATTATAAAATTATAAAATTATAAAATTATAAAATTATAAAATTATAAAATTATAAAATTATAAAATTATAAAATTATAAAATTATAAAATTATAAAATTATAAAATTATAAAATTATAAAATTATAAAATTATAAAATTATAAAATTATAAAATTATAAAATTATAAAATTATAAAATTATAAAATTATAAAATTATAAAATTATAAAATTATAAAATTATAAAATTATAAAATTATAAAATTATAAAATTATAAAATTATAAAATTATAAAATTATAAAATTATAAAATTATAAAATTATAAAATTATAAAATTATAAAATTATAAAATTATAAAATTATAAAATTATAAAATTATAAAATTATAAAATTATAAAATTATAAAATTATAAAATTATAAAATTATAAAATTATAAAATTATAAAATTATAAAATTATAAAATTATAAAATTATAAAATTATAAAATTATAAAATTATAAAATTATAAAATTATAAAATTATAGAGCAGACATTGTTGTCGTATTCTCCAATTTTTGCTATAGTACATTATAAACATTATTGAAAAAAAAAAGATTTTAGGAGAAACAACATAATCGGCAATGCGGGTTCGCACTTTTACACATTTATCTTGTAATTTATATTCAAGGGCCTGGCCTGGTGTTCGTCGTGTACCCGCAGGCCTTAGCCAAGATGCCTGCCTCACAACTCTGGGCTGTACTGTTTTTCTTCATGCTGGTCTGCCTCTCACTTAACAGTCAGGTGTGTATAAAACTCTTAAACGATTATTTAGCATATTTCAGTGTGTCTGCAAATACTGAGCTTGTATACATGCTCGACGAGATTTGTGGGAAACCCACATTCGACTCTACATATGTAATCGCATCATAAAATCGTCGAGTTTATTGCCCTAGACCGCAAACTCGTCATAAATATTAATCCTATGATTAAGACATTTTTTAAATTCTATGCTGCTGGTCTAATGCTATCCGAGTGCGGTACGTACCTTTTTTAAGTTGATTTTCTCTATTTAATAAAATCAATGCAACTATGTAATCAATTAAATAAGCAGAGCAGCGATGTTCTTAACGATCTTGTTAGTGATGGTTAATTAAATTTTTATTAAAAAAGAAAAATTTTATACACTTCGATAAAGTCAGATTGATTAAAAAAATTGATTAATATAAACAAAAACAAAAATTAAAAATCAACATCATAGATTCTTTGAACATTGACTTTAAATAATAATGAAGTGAAAAAGTTATTAATAGTTTAAAAAAATGCAACACTAAAAGTTTGTTAGGCACTGTTTTACAAACAATAATATTAGTTTGAAAACAGTGTCTAACAAACTTAATAATCTCGTATCATAATTAACAAAAATCAATGTTTTTGTTATTTACAATTGTGGCGTTTTTATTTTTTTATTTACTTTCTTTTCACAAATTTGTAAGTTTAAAAAATTTCTAATCCAATTAAAATTGACATTGCTAATGTATCCTTCATAATTGAAGCAACTGGAAAATTCAAATCAAGTTTTTTTTAAAAGCAAAGCAAAATATGCTTTTGAATATTAAAGTGGGGCGTGAATCACGCTCGAAATATGAAAGTAGAGAACGAGTTAAAAATAAATATTGAGCGAAGTGAAGCTTCACATTGCATCGCGATATTGCAAAATTTAAAAACTCTTCTGTGCTAGCTGTTCTATGAAAAATGTTAACAATTAATTTCAAAAGCTCAAGCATTTATTCAATTTTTACCAACAGAAATTTTTGGGTAAATTGTTCTAATTTGTCTATTTCTTTTTACAGTTTGCTATAGTCGAAGTGGTTGTTACGTCCATACAAGACGGATTTCCAAATTGGGTAAAAAATCATCTGCTCTGCCACGAGATGCTAGTCCTCCTGATATGCGTTGTGTCTTTTTTATTTGGACTGCCTAACGTCTCACAGGTAAATAAAATAACCAAGCAGAGGCATTGAAAAAAAAATTACTCGAGTTAAATTGTTAATAACAATATCAAATTTCTCTTTAGGGTGGAATATTTTTCTTCCAACTGATAGACCACTACGCTGCCTCGATATCCATTATGTTCTTAGCATTTTTCGAGGTGATAGCTATATCCTGGTTCTACGGAGTACGAAGACTCTGTAGCAACGTAAAAGAGATGACTGGACGAGTGCCATCCATGTACTTTCGCTTCTGCTGGCTCATCGCCGCTCCTCTCATGATTATGGTAACATTTAATTTTTTAATACGCATTTTTAAAATTCTTTATATGTAAATTTAAAAATAAGTACCATTTTTCATTTTTTAATGGATAAGTTTTTTAATTTGTGCGTTTTTATATTAAACGTTTATTTGATTTATTTGTTAATTTTTGGCTTCCTCATAGAGGAAGAGGAAAACATCACGAAAAGTGGTTTAGAAAACAATGTTCGTAGGGTGAACACGCCAGTGAGTGAACGGTTAAGGGGATGCTGGAGTAGATTTTTTTGCCGACTTCGGTCGGTAAGTTTTTCGATCAGGGCACAGTTGGCGCCGACGTAGTCTGTGTACTTTTGGCAATAGATACTGAATATCCCGAAAAGCAATATGGCCGCACACGATATGTCAGCTAACCTTTGTCGTAAGATTTAATTATTTCTGGAAATTAGATATGTAAAATCAGACCGGACGTCATTCTGTGATGATTTCTGAATATTCGAAAACCATCAGAATGTCAAATACACAAGTCAAATCCATGTATAGTCGCGTTGCAAAGGCTCGGAGCTTTTGCCAAAAGAAAACAGACTACATCGGCGCCACTTGTGTTCTAATCGGGAAACTTCATTCGCGCTCTTCTTACTCCAGTATCCCCTTAAGGGGATGCTAAAGTAGATCTTATTACCGACTTTGGTCGGTAAAAACAGGCTTTTTCGTAGTTTTGATTATTCTTTGTTAATACGCTACACACATGATTGAAATTGTACACGATTGTAATATCAACATAAACGAGTGGACGTACATTCGAATATTTGGTGAAAACGTACAATAAATGAAAAAAATCGTATATTACTAAACCTCTCGAAATCAAAATGACCGCCAGGGTTTAACAACATCGCCTGTTTGGTAAGGTATAAAAGATCCCGCAACTCACATACGTTAAATCGAAATGTACGTCCATTCTTTAGCGTTCTCTGAATATTCTACGAGCGTCGAAAAGTCTATTACAAAAGGAATCCACGCAAAACCCAGACTACGTTAATGTAGTCTATTCGCGATCAGAATGGGTCTTGAAGAGCGCGAATGAAGTTTCCCGATTAGAACACAAGTGGCGCCGATGTAGTCTGTTTTCTTTTGGCAAAAGCTCCGAGCCTTTGCAACGCGACTTGTGTATTTGACATTCTGATGGTTTTCGAATATTCAGAAATCATCACAGAATGACGTCCGGTGTGATTTTACATATCTAATTTCCGGAAATAATTGAATCTTACGGCAAAGCTCAGCTGACATATCGTGTGCGGCCATATTGCTTTTCGGGATATTCAGTATCTATTGCCAAAAGTACACAGACTACGTCGGCGCCACCTGTGCCCTGATCGAAAAACTTACCGACCAAAGTCGGCAAAAAAATCTACTCCAGCATCCCCTTAAGCAATTCGGCTACTTCAGCCATCCGTAATATCTGTCCAGATTTCAAAATACTTTGAGACCATCGAATTCGTTATAATTCACTTTTTCGATTCATATAATTGTAAACTATATTTGATTCATGATAAAGTTTATATCAAAGTTTAAACACGATAATGCAGAAAACCCCAGTGAATAGACGTTCTTGCCAGTAAACGGATGGCTTTAAGCCAGTGAATGGACGCTCTTTTTGCCAGTAAGTGAACGGGATTTTGGCCAATGAATAGACGGTATAGAAAGTAAAATATACTAAAAAATAATGTAACTTAATAATAAATGTAAATAATGCTGAGCAACACATCGGTAAAACAAAAAATCTATATGAGTAAAAATGTTAGATGGTTAAAACCAAAAATCGTGGCGACAACGTAAATTGCAGATATTGACTCCGCAAATAGTGAAAGATATCTTTCGTTTATTGGTCCCACAATTAGTCACATATGGTGATCAAGAATTTGATTGTTTTTGATAATTTTGATAATTTTTTAATTTTTTAATTTTTTTTTAAACTCGGAGCGTTCGAATTATACATGAAAAAAAAATTCCATTATTTATGGAGAATCAGCATCTGATAATATTTTGAGTATGAAATGAAATGATTTTTTGAAAAATTCATTGTCTTATAAAATCTGAACCACTTTACCAATATTCACAAAATTCGATATCTACTACAACTGGATGATAATTTTACCTTACGAAAGATTTGAGCAGGTTTCGTCGAACTTAACTTGAATAAGAACGAAAACAAAACTTTTTCGAAAATTCAAAATTTTATAAAATCTACACTGCTTTATGGATTTCGCTCAAATTCAATGCTGACCTTCATTTTTCATTTCTTTATTTGTCCAGAACTATTTAGCTCATTAGCTGAAAAATTGCGGAAGCTAGAGAACATATAGACATTATTCGAAAAATTGAAAGGCTTATAAAATCCGAATTTAAAAAAAAAAAATTTCGAACTTGTATACATAGGAAGGAACGTTGCTCCTCTACCATCGTGCCAAATTTCAGCATGACTGTTAAAGCCGTTTTCGAGATACAGCGGTTTGAATTTTGCAAGCGTGCCACACACATACACATACATACATACATCCGGACATTTTTTCTAAACCACTTTTCTCGACGTTTTGGACCATTCTCAGTGTCCTGACATGAAAATCTCGAAAAAAAAAATTTATTACGAAATCAAGCTTCCTCTACGAGGAAGCTAAAATATAATTGCTCCTTCGCTTTACAGGCTGTTTGGGTATTCAGTTTAATTGATTATGAGCCACCAACCTTCCACAACGGAGCATACAAGTATCCCTGGTGGGCAGAGGCTGTAGGATGGGGAATCGCATCGCTTTCGCTGATATGCCTCCCAGCTTTCGCGATCTACGTACTCATAAGATCCGAAGGCATGACATTTTCCGAGGTAGGTCAAGTATCACTGCTGAGAAAAATCACGTAAATGCTACGCAATATTTTAAACCCGTTTCAATAATTTTGAGAATTTTCCATACCATATCAAATGCTTTTGAAACGTATGGAAAAATGATTTGGAAATAGTCTATAAATAAATTCCAATTTTTTTATTATAAAAAAAATGATTTCGAAATAGTTGTAAAAATGTACGCTAGATGGCGAACTTCCCAAACGTTTCTCGAAAACGATTCGTTGCTTCAGTTTATAGGCTTTACAATAGTTTCTTTTAAAAACGTTTAAAAGTTACATAAACATTTTGACGAGATATTTGTGAGACATTTAAATACAACCTCCGCGAACGGCAGAAAAAATATTATTTAATATTGGTAAACCATGTTTAGAAACATATTTTTTTCTCGGAATAAGAATAATTTGCTTAAATGATTTACTTTTAAAAACTGTTTAATAATTATTTTACATTTTTAGAAACTGCGGAATTCCATAAAACCACACTTCGAGTCGTGCAAGCTCTGTGGCCAGGAATACTGCACGGAGCCATTGCATAGCACCGATGAGGAGGTGATGAAGGAACCTCTCCACGAAATGAACAGTCTGATTCAGCCAACCGTCGTCACGTATCTTCCACCGAAGCCACAGATTTAAAAGAACAAAAGAAGATGACGATCGATTCCAGACACATTATTCTAGGCAGCTAAATCACATTCCTCCATTAAACCATTCCATTTTTTTTGTTGCTTTCTCTTCCGGTATATCACGTATAATATACGTGAAAATGAGAAAGTATTTTGTTGTTGTTGTTGTTGTTAACACATTATGGAATAGATAATAGGTAGACAAGAATGAGAACCCGAGAAAGTAAAACGCAAGAATAACGACAACGATAAGACTGCACGCATCCACTAGCAGCGACTATTAGACGTAACGATAGTTTATTCGATTAGCGAGTATTTATTCTTTCGCACGATTTCTAGTGCCCACGAGTCAAAGAACAACACACAGCCCAGTTGAAAGATTTACATATCATAGAGAGTTTTGTTTCTGTTTTGTCTAATCAACTTGACGATATGTGAATAATACAAGTATTCGACTGCAAGAATGCGATTCGTAACTATATTGTATATGATGACGATTAAATTCACGAAGAATGACAATAAATTATTAAGTACAACTGAGAATTTGTATTATATTTTACATATAAATATTTATTTAAATATAGTTAAAAACATTGACCAGTAAGTTCTTTATTTGTTAAGAAATAAATTTTATTTCATGTGTACAAAAGTATGCTACGAAAAAATAATTAAATTGAGGAAATTCGATGTGTTAAGTTCGTCGGGACAAAAAAATTCCAAAAAATTGTCTCAATTGATTATTCCGAATAGCCAACAGAGAGAAATTAAGAACGTTAATTTTTAGACAACAATTTTCAAAACGCTACGAATTATTTTATTTTTAACAAAGTTTATTTTATAAAAAAAACAAAAATTTCTAAAAAAGTTTCTCTCGACTGATTGATAGTAAAAGTATCAATACAGAAGAAAATGTTATACAAAATTTTTCGTTCAAAAGAGATACGGGGGTTTTTTTTTCAAACTTTGCATATCGAACTAGTGAAGACTCGAGTCGAAACAAGGTTCTACATCCTTGAGGAACGAACATTCGATTACACGTGGGATATCTGGACTTGTGATATCATACTCTGCGAACTTTTAACCACTAATTTTCCCTTAAACACAAAGGTGAGTGCAAGTCCGATTTTTAAATATCTATCATGTTTCCAATTTCTACCGACCTGTTTTTATGCGAAATTTGTCCATTTCTATCGGTATATATTGGACTTTTTGAATATATTGTAATGGAACGATATACCCCCAACGACAAAATCGTCCTTGACAGCTCGCGCTACCATAGAGGATCGAGCTAAGTTCCGAGGAACTCGTGACTCATGCTCGTGACGTAGACAAAAAGATCGTAACGGACTCCCGAAACCTGGTAGCCGGTAGTGGGGACAATCGTATATAAGCTGGCCTCTTTTCACCACTGATCTCATTACCTATCCTACCTTCCAAACCGTAGGATCTCTGGGGTGCGTTCCGAATGACGAGGTGTTTCGTTGATCGATGCGCATGCGCAATGATCTCCGTCAAGATTTACGGTGAAGTTTAAGAATTATAGTAAAAGTTGAAGATAGGGGAAACAGTTTGTTCGTTTCTATTAATTCCAAAGTATCGGAATTTCGATTTCTCACGGATTAGCCATTTATAAAGTATTAACATTTTTTATCCCCACCTAACGATCGGACAACAACTTTTTGCCGTACCTCGCGAGTAGGGTGAATAGTTGTTGTCCGATCTGGAGACGAGGATAATATTTGAAACCTTTACAAATAGGCAAATCCATGACAAATCTAATTATTCATACTTCAGTACCAGTATAAATAAAACAATTGTTTTTTTATGTTTCCACTTTTATTATACTTCTGAAAGTTCACCGTAAATCTCGGCAAAAACCATTGCGCATGCGTATCGAACACCAAAATACCTCGTCATTCGGAACGCAGCCCTGGTAATAAACGTCCGACTTTTTGCTTGGCTCGAAATTGCTTCGACACTCGCAAAATTTCCTTGAGCACAGCCCAGCTCGCCCGTTTGGCTCGATATTGCATCGACACTTACGGTGAATCTTCCTTGAGCACAGCTCAGCTCCCTTAGATCTACAAAATTTATTGCCTTTACTTTCTTTTCTATCTTTAATTTTAAGTAAATCCTATTTTACCTGTGTGGCTTCATATTGCATCAACACGCACGCTGACAACTACCTAAAATAAACTACTTGGCTCGATATTGAATCGACACTCGTAGATCCTTCTTTGTTACATTGTAACACAGACAATCCACGACAGTCTTGTTGTTTTTCGTCGCGGCTGCGCGAACCGTCTATATCTGTGCGAATATATGAAAGGCGCGGGAATAAGAAAACTCGCCAAAAAAGGTGGCAGCACTTTTGAGGGCCAGTGGCCCGCCAAACGGCATTGATTCGCTCATCGACTTTTTACCAACCAATTAGCGTGAACGCACGCCAGCAACGGATTCGCCAAACTTGCGTTAACTCGCCAGTCGTCGACGACAACGAACAGCGTGCGGAGCTCCCTTGCAAACCCATGACTTGCTGGTCAAATCGATCATAAGCTTTCGCCCACCGGACTGATATCTTTCCTATAATCGTTGGTTAAGGTTAAAAGACGTATCGTAAATAAAAAATTGTGTGAATGCGAACGAATTTAACTCGAACGGGCCCTGTGGCCACATAGTCAGGTAATATTGACTTTGTGCGTGATTATGAAAGAGCGAAGTGCGTGTGAGACGTCGAATGTATATTTGAATATCATCTGTTTTTTATCGAAAGGTAAAACAACTCATTGTCTAAACAAATATTCAAATAAATTTGGGTTTTTTATGTCGCGAGGCTTTTTCCCATAAGCTGTTGTAAACCAATTAATTTATCTCCTCTCTATTACAATACAAAAAGAAAAAATAATAACTGAACAAAGAATTTTGAATTAATCTGCCGAGCCGCCTAGGGCGAAGCAGGTAAACTTTATTTCATTCTTTTTCTCTGCATATTCATCAACCAAAAACATATCTGCCTTTACCTGTGTGGCTTGATATTGCATCAACACGCACACTCTTAAATTCCGCAAAATAAACTACTTGGCTCGATATTGCATCGACCCTGGTAGATCCGTCTTTATTCCCTTCATCTTCATAAAAAGCACCTGAATTTATCTGTGTCGCTTGATATTGCATCAACACGCACACTCCAAAATTCTGCAAAATAAACTACTTGGCTCGATATCGCATCGACACTCGTAGATCTATCTAATTTCCTGGTCCATACCAACGTTAATTATAATATCGGATTATCTCCGACAATCCGATATTATAATATTCGAACACCACGTATTTCGCCTAGCTGGGACTTCGCGCCGAGCTAGGAGAAAGAAAAGGTAAACACGCCCGACTCCGGTATATGCTCGCTTGGCTTGGTATCGCACCAACACTCGCCCGCGTCTCGCAATACCACGACACTGTACGAATCTCTGGCTTGGCCAAGCTTTACTTACTGTAACACACATATTTTAGCATACGCGTGATATACGTCCGGTACAATTGTCGCAACAGTAGTAAAGGATGGAGATAAATCTCTAATTACCTATTGTAAACTCATTAAATATCCGCGATTCGATAATTGCTCTGGCACTCTGCTATTGCGTAACTATTACTTCTTACGATAGTGTCGGCCCATCCAGCTAACGCGATTACCGCGGGTTAGTGTTTTTGCGCGTCTGAGATCCGTCTCCGAGTTAATCCCTTCTGAGAAATATTTAAAGGGAAATATAATATTTAAAAATTCAAGAATTAAGAATTTTACTCTTGCACTTTCCGATTTTAGTTGCCTTCTTATCGCTCAACGTTCCTGCAATGGATAACTGGAGGTAGTCCAACTCACGAGGAGCAATAAATAAGTGCACTTCCTTTAATCCTTTAGTGCAATTAGAGTATGTACTCGCATTGATAAGAGCTGGGAGGATAGTGAAGCAAATCTTTATTAATTCCTTGAGCACAGACGCTTACTTGCTTGATTGAGAATCCCTCACTCGCATAATAGTTCGAGGTCTTTGCTTTTATTATTTTCATAATCCCTATTCTCACAATTATCCTCGATACGCGACAACTTATCCTTCTGATATCGACCTCGGATCTATCTCTTTTCTTATGATGAGAGTGGAGCTCCTTTCAGTACTTCTCTGAGGAATCTTACATCGAAACTATAACTAATTCATCCTATAAAGTTGGAAGCGTGTCCAACAGGAATAACACGCATTGTAAATTCCTTGCAAATGAGCTTTGTGCTCCTCGTAGTGTCGCCCGCTCACTACGTGAACATTAGAGTCTTTGTTTTCTTTTATAAACGGCTCTTCGCGAATCAACATCTACTTTGATTATAATACATTGTCTAGTAACATCTCAAATTAAACCGATGATGAGAACTTCACTTCGCGCTGATGCCAAGTTGAAATTCGGAGGTTTTTATTTCATCTCTTAAAGTAAATTTCACCCGGGTCCAGTACATGAACTCATCTTGAGAATTAAGAAATGTAATTTCCTATAACTCCTTTTGAACAACAAATAATTATTTCTTTAATTATTTTAGTGTAAAATTGAATTTTGTTACAATATTTAAAGAAGCTCTGGCAAGATGTGTCACCGACTTTTTAACCGGTCTCGATTAGCCACTGTTTCACCTAGTTTAACTGACCTTTTAACTGAATTTGTTACTTTTTAAACGATTTTTACTAGTAAATTAACCGACTTTCTCACCCAATTTTTTAAAAATTAATTTTGTTTGGTGAATTCTACCGATTTTAACTGACAATTAAACCGAACGAAACATTTTTATTCGGTTAAAATGTCGGTTAAAGCCGGTGACACAGGAGGCTAATCGAGACTTATCTTTTCTGGGTTAAAAAGTCGGTTTACTTCAGTTATTTTCGGTTAACACTTCGGTGACACAGCTTGCCAGAGAGCTAGGATAAATTCTCTAGAACAGCGGCGAGATTCTGATATAGGTTCTTTTCATTTCCAGCGATTCTCTAAAGAATCTAGGTAAGAAGCTAGGATAGATTCTTTAGAATCTCGGCAAGATTTTGATATAGATTCTTTTTATTTTCAGCGATCCCCTAAAGAATTTCGGTAAGAAGCTAGAACAGGTTCTCTAGAATCTCGGAAAAATTCTGATATAAATTCTCTTTATTTTCAGCGATTCTTTAAAGAATCTCGGTAAGAAGCTACGATAGATTCTCTAGAATCTCGGCGAGATTCTTATATAGATTTTTAAAAATTTTGAGCGATTCTCTAAAGAATCTCGGTAAGAAACTAGTATATATTCTCTAGAGTCACGGCGAGATTCTGATATAGATTTTAAAAGAAGTCGGGTTTGGATCGCATTCTTGATTCTCGGTGAGAATTTCGGCCTGATTACTTTTTTCTACGCCGGTAAGATCTGCAACAATTATGTTGGCACCGGGATGCTCCATCCTTTGCCAAAAACTTATGAATCTCCGCCCGTTCTCTAGCGAAATGCACTATCGCTATAAGGCACCGGATTTGCACCGGTACCTAAATTGTACCTCAATTGCAAGAACTCTTGTCGGCGCCCTAGCAGGTTCGATAACCAGTTAACTTCGGCCAAAAATCATACAAAATGACCGTTAAAACAACCAGGTTCATTTTTTCCCAAAACTAATGGTTATTCATGGTTGAGAATAACCACTTTGTGAATTTCGTAACTGGTTAAACACACCGAATAACTACTTCGATAACTGCCCAACGAACTTCCGGCTGCTGGTTGTTTTAAGAGTTAACCGTTTCTTATACTTCAAGAATATAATGAAAACATATATCCCCACAGATGCGAATAGCCAAGTGGTCTAAAGCGCGGACCAACAGTCTCAGGGTCCCGGGTTCGAATCCTACTAATGACGAAAAAATTTACATTCTCTAGTCGTGATCGTATATGTACCAAATTGCCGAAAGAAGTCCAATATACAAATAAAGACGAAAAATAACCTATTTAATTAAACGCAAAAATAATAATTCCTTTTTTTATGCTTGTAGTTATCGAGGTGGTTAATCGGTACAGTTAATTTTCAAAACAACCAGTAGCCGGATGTTTGTGGGGTAGTTATCGAAGCGGTTATTCGGTACGGTTAAGGGGATGCTGGAGTACATTTATTTACCGACTTTGGTCGATAAGTTTTTCAATTTTAACACAGATGGCGCCGACGTAGTCTGTTTACTTTTGGCAAAAGATACTGAATCTCCCGAAATTCAATATGGCCGCACACGATATGGCAACAGACCTTTGCTGTTAGATATAATTGTTTCTGGAAATTAGATATGTAAAATCAGACCGGACGTCAATTCTGTGATGATTGCTGAATATTCCAAAACCATCAGAATGTCAACTACACAAGTCTAATCCATATATAGTGTATACTACGTTCGCGTTGCAAAGACTCGGAGCTTTTCCAAAAGTAAACAGACTACGTCGGCGCCACCTGTGTCCTAATGGGTAAACTTCATTCACGCTCTTCTCGACCTACTCTGATCGCGAACAAACTGCGTAAACGTACTTTACAAACTACGTGCGCTTCTTTTGTGCTATCGCCAATCCAACAGTCTTAAAAAATGCGAAGAACCTCATAGAATCGGCGTCCACGCTCTTCTTTTGAATGTGATGTCTAGAAATGTTTATATAGGACGAAATAGGTGGTGTTGACAGTTCGAGCGGCCATATTGGTTTTCGGTAGGTTTACAAAATTACGATTTTCTTTATTTTTCAAATGTTTTCATCCAAAATTCGAGCGGACGCTGATGCGCCTATGTTGATATTATAATCCTGTGCAATTTGAAACATATTTGTAACATATTAACAACGTAGTTTGTAAACTACGAAACCGAAGCTTTTTACCGACCAAAGTCGGTAAAAAAATCTACTCCAGCATCCGGGGCGCTGTCATAAGGTCTGGCGGCCATAAGCTCGAATGACACAACGTCGAATTGTCACAAGCTCAAATGGTTATAATCTCGAAATGACATAAGCTCGAATGGTCATAAGCTCGAATGATTATAATCTCGAAAGGTCACAAGGTCGAATGGTTATAAGCCCGAATGGTCATAAGCTCGAATGGTTATAATCTCGAAAGGTCATAAGCTCGAACAGTTATAATCGAGATTATAACTCTATCATGAGTTTGGTGCTCATTTAACTCCCAGCTTGATATTTGATATCAAAATTCGCATTGCAGAAAAAGAAAAATTCGAGTTATAATTTGAAAACGGCCGGTGAGTGGCCGCCTTCGGAATAAATAGAGTAGCAGTAGCGACCGTCGCGCCAGGAGTAACAGCCCGTCCAGTCAGACAGACAAATCGTAGTGTGAAGGCAACAATAATTTCTTTTTTAAGGTAGCTATGTCAGTACGCCTGAGTCATAGATACTAGCAACTATCGTCATCGAAGAATAAAATTATTCATACTTTCTGCATATTCCACAATTAAATTCTAAAATAAAAAAGTTTCATTCAATCATATTACGAAATTTTTTTCACGTGCGTAATTAATTTAATTATGTTATTAAAACTAATTTGACTTGTGTCTTGACTCGTCCGCCATTGGCTCTGTAAGCCCACGACACATCGTGGCAACACCGCAATATCGACCGACTGTTCGACCGGCATCGTACGTTACCGACATGAAACGAGGTTAGGTTTGCGAAGTTTGTTTGGCGAATCTGCTCTGTCATGTCGAATTCTCCAAAAGAAAGACACGACGTTAGAGCCGATCGCCGAAAAAGAAACGGCCAATTCATTACGCGTAAAAGAAAAGCGTGGTTCAACAACATTCAAGCAACAAAAAGCCAGATACAATGAAGAATCGACGCAAGTGAAGTTTGATCAACAAATGAAAAATTCAAGCGTATCGATAGGTTAAAAAGTCCGATTTCAGATAATTACGTCGAATTTAGGATGAGAGCGATCATTTTCATTCATTTTCATTGCAGAACACTACCAGTATATAACGAACAATGGTAACTGTCGCGTATATAGCTGATGTGCAACGTTGCCAAACTTCGGCGCCATCTTGAACAGCTGGTAGAGATTGTTTTTGCACGACGCAATTTCTTTCAATTAACTTGCAATAACTCGCTGAAATGTCCGGTGACTACTACTTTTTATGATCGTATCGGTTACTTTAAGATCGAACGAAAACTTAGAGCTGTTTAGATGTTTTGTATTTCATTTCTGATATGCTTTTTTCTCTGTTCAAAAGTCAATTTTTTATATTTCTCCGTATAACGCCATGTATAAAACTCTGTTTTCAAAAGTTATTTACTTAATTAGATATCCGGTAATGTATCTCGTAATTCCTCACAAATAAAAGATGAATACTCAGACTACAAGATATAAAAAATTCGGACGTATCTAACGTGTTTGCCGTCGCGTTATAACTACCTTAACTTGGCGTCGAGTCGCTATCGCGACTCTTGATTCAAAAATTCAAAAAATCAAAATCTCATAAAATTTTAACGTTTCAACCGATCTCAACCAAATTTAATAGGGATCACCAGTGGATGAAAGCTCACATACATACCAATTTTGAGCTTAATATCTCGAAAATTAAAAGAGTTATCGCGTTAACAGACATTTTTGAAAAAATTCAAAACCGCGTAAAAATTTAACGATTATGGGGATTTTAACAAAAATTGGTATGAACGATGAGGATTGACCCCTCTATCTATGGTGTCAATTTCAGCTCTATATCTCGAGGCGTTCCCGAGTTATAAAGGTTTACATTTTTTGACCGTGTAACATACATACACACACACACACACACACATACAGACATTTTTTCTAAATCACTTTTCTTGGCGTTTTGGACCATTCTGAGTGTACTGACATGAAAATCTCGAAAAAAAATTTTTTCACGAAAACAAAGCTTCCTCTATGAGGAAGCAATTACAAAAAATGTTAGACAATACACCGTGAAACTGTACGAAGTGAGCTGTCGTCGCTTCGCCTGCCGTACCTGACCCACACCCCGCGCGTCGCCTAACCCCTTCCTAATGCCGTTGATCAACAACCTTAATTCTCACAAAAAAACGACTGAATCGATTAAGGAGCCAGAAGCTTAGCCGAATTTTACGATACTTCCGCGTATCGCCTCAAAATACGGACCCTATCTGCCGTGAGAAAACAGGTTCGAAAATTTTAGAAGAAGTGGGGGAAGGTACCACAGCGGCTCTTGAGATATGTAAGTTTGAATTTTGAGTGACGGCCACACACACACACACGCACATTCATCCATAATTTTTTTTCTAAACCACTTTTCTCGATGTTTTAGACCATTTTTATTGTACTGTCATAAAAAAAATCGAATAAAAAAATTTCGCACGAAAACAAAGCTTCCTCGAGGAGGAAGCAAAAATGACTCACCAAGGCATGAGAGGAAACTAGTATCCATGCACCGAGGCGTCAACAAAAATTAAGCGGTGAATGCGGTGCCCGCGCATGCGCACTATTATTGGCGCCGTAGAGGGCGCTGCGAGCGAAATGAAAACAGAAGAATATCTAAAATACGAAAAAAAGAGTTGATCTACAGTTGACTACGATCACGGACTCATGTGGCGGCTGCAAGAGCACGATCACACGGTTGTGCGAAAGCAAAAATCGCACACTCGAGTTGTTTAAATATTAGTGCGTCTTCGATATAATCACTCGCTTATTTCACTAATAATAATAATAAAGTAGCGTTGCGTTTAATTGTCATCAACAATGGGTGCTTATTTATCAGAACCAATAACCAAGAAGATCTCGAGCGATGAGAATGGCACAAGTGTGGCATTCGGCGCGAGTTCTATGCAAGGTTGGCGAGTTAGTCAAGAGGTACGTTGCTCATAAATTCGCATCGCGGCATCGTACTATAAATTTCTATTAACCGGCTGAGATTAAATATCACGAACTACATAATTCTCGTACCGGGTTACGCGATAACCTAACCTTATTAACTCAATCAACATCAATAATTCTTGATTGGTTGAGGCGCCTCTTTGTCTTTACCGCATGTTTTTCAATAGAATCGTTAAATTATTATTGTGTTTCAGTCTACGATATTCCTTTCTTTTTTTTCTCGCAGGATGCTCACAATTGTTGTATCGACTTTGACAACAACACATCGCTCTTTGCTGTATACGATGGTCACGGAGGACACGAAGTGGCGACATATTGCGCCAAAGAACTTCCGGACTTCATTAAAAATACAGAGACATACAAAGCCGGAAATATCAGACAAGCTTTGATCGATGCATTTTTGGGCTTCGACGAGACGCTCACCAAACCCAATATTATTGCTCTACTCAAAGAAATCGCCGGATCTAACGAAAATGAGAAAGAAAAAACAGGCTTTTGCGATTCTGGTAGGTTGGCAAATTTATTCACAATATTTCTGTGCCGTTTAAGTTAAATGTGCAATTTGAAATGTTAGTATAATTAATGCAATGAAAATTGGAAGAACTAATGCATAGAATGGTATACTAAATTCACTTGCATTATATTAGTATGATTTTTAGTTCAGCATTTGTTTTTAAATTTTAGAAATATTAATGATGTTATATGCAAAAGTATTAATTAATTATAATTAGGATAACAAATAAATTCAAATTTCCAGACAGCCTTTTCAGAAAGATTTTGCAGAGAATAATATATAATTTAGTACCAATTTTTTTGCAACATTATTGCCCATTTTGTTTCTAATGAATTGCTCTGGAAATTTCATATGTACATTTTTGATAATGTGCAGCAATAACAAATTGCAGCACTGAAAACATTTATTTACATGCAGAAATATTAATTAATTATGATGATGATTGTAATAAATAAATACAAATTTCCATAGAAGCTTTTTTTAGTGAGTTTTTTAGAGTAATATATAAATAATATGGGGCATTCCACCCTGTTTCAACCTGAATTTGACCTCGACCTCTCCGAATTGGCTCATTATTTTTTACAGGCTTAGTTGGATCCTCAACTGATCCTCAACTGTACAAATTTTTTTTTTTTTTTTAAATATATTTTTAAAGTGACATAGAATAACCCATAATTTAAAAATCTGATAAAATTCTGAAAAATACTTTGTTCAATAACAAAATTACCGAGCTTACAGTCAGAGTGGGGAAGATTTTCCTTCTTACAGTTTTTAAGCTTTTTTATTTTTTAAAATTATTTAAAAATAGAAAAAATAATTAATCTAGTACAGGCGATTGGTCAAATGTTTATTTATGTAAAACTGAATTTTTTAGAATTTTTTCAGATTTTTAGGAAATTGTTCAGATTTTTCTGCACTATTTATATTTTTTTTATATGTTTTTTTAAAGTGACAAAAAAACCCCATAATTTAAAAATCTGAAAAAATTCTGAAAAATACTTTATTTAATAACAAAATTATCTAGCTTATCGTCAAAGTGGTATATCTTACAGTTTAAAAACTATAAGAAGAAAAATCTTCCCCACTTTTCTTCTTATAGTTTTTAAACTATAAGAAGACTGATTGTAAACAAAAATACAACTGGGCAGCGCAGTTTAGGGCTTTCCTTCTCCGGCTAGAACTCCCTGAGATATGGAAACGTTTAGAATCAGCTTTTCTGAAAAGTAGTTCCAAATTGGTATTTGTAAAGTATAAGGAAATTCTAAAAAAACCAGGATTTTGCCGACTGGCAAGCCCTGAGCTCGAAACTGCCCATTCCCAAAACTATGGGAGATTCTACTGGTTATCTTCATGTACGTTGCTCCTTCGCGATGATTAGAGTTATGGCACAGATCAGGCTCTCAAACACATACACGTGTAGAATTATTTGTAATAACTGTGTATTTAAGTTTGTGCCCGATGATTTGTGTAAAGCTTGTAACTGCCGTGCTAACAAAACCATTACTCACTTTCCGTTTGAATGCCCTGCGTACAACACATATCGAAGCTTCTACTTTTAAAAAATACCTATCGTCAAATGTTGCTCCTATTACTCTGCTTACTGTTTTTGAACCTGCTGCTATCAAAGCAGTATATTATTTTGTTACAAATAGTCTTAAGCTTCGCGCATTTTTGTTAAACGAGTGAGAAAATTGGCTCATCTATGCACTGTTTTTTGTATTTTTTAATTTTATTATCTTTTATTTTATTTATGTATCGACTGACAAATCCGCATGGTAGTTTCCCCTTGCAACAAGGGCCCTGTACCCTTCATATGCAATAAAGAATTATCTTATCTATCTTAACTATCTATCTAACTATAAGAAGAAAAATCTTCCCCACTTTGACTATAAGCTAGATAATTTTGTTATTGAATAAAGTATTTGTCAGATTTTTAAATTATGGGGTTTTAACTAAATATTTTTAAAACATTTGCATGGTTTGGAAAAATCTGAACAATTTCCTAAAAATCGGAAAAAATACTGAATAATTCAGGTTCACATAAATAAACATTTGACTAATCGCCTGTAGTAGATTAATTATTTTTTCTATTTTTAAATAATTTTTTTAAATAAAAAAAACTTAAAAACTGTAAGAAGGAAAATCTTCCCCACTCTGACTATAAGCTAGATAATTTTGTTATTGAACAAAGTATTTTTCAGAATTTTATCAGATTTTTAAATTATGGGGTTTTCTATGTCACTTTAAAAATATGTTTAAAAAAAATGGACTTAAAAAAAAAAAATTCGTGCAGTTGAGGGTCCAACTAAGCCTGTAAAAAATAATGCGCCAAATCGGAGAGGTCGAGGTCGAAACGTGGTGGAATGCCCCATATACACTGTTGAAAAAGATTGTAAATTTACTGTGGCAAGTTATATGGAATTTACAAAACTGGGGTGTGAAATCATGATTAGTATAACATTAGCTGTAAAATTATCATTAGTGGAGTAAATTTATGTGAGTGAAGATTACATTTTTGAATATTTTTATGAAAATTACAAAACTTCTGTAGTAATCTAGGTATTACATGACAAAAAATGTAAAATTTCAGTTAAGTTCTCAATATTAGTTAACTGATTTTTAAATTCATATACAGGACTTTTATATCTGTATAAAAATTAGTTGTTCAACATGGTGGAATTTTTCAAAACATTAATTTTCATACGTCTTGGGAACAAAAATATTGAATGTGGATAATAAATTTTCAGTCAAACACAACTTTAATTTCAGAAATTCACAAACATTATTCTCATTGTAGGTGGCTTTTGATTTTATAAGAAACATGTGCACGTAATTTACAAACGACATCCAAAAAAAGAATACAGAATGTAAATTCCTAGTATTTTGTAACAGTAAATTTACTAATTTCTCAAATCTTTTTCTGTATTCTTACTTTAAATATCTAGTACAGATTGACAATAATTTTGTGGTACAGGTTGTGAATAAAAACTTCCACTCTGGTACCGTAATTTGCTAGTAAATTTTTTTAGCATTGTACACTGTTAGAAAAGATTGGAAGTTTTTATTCATAAACTCATCATCGAAATTTAATATACAATTGTGCTATAAAATTCATGTACTTTCCAGTAAACTTAAACCAAATTATTAAAATTCAAGCTCTTTTACTGTAAAATTAAAGTAAATTATTGAATGTGCTGTATCACACATTAATTTTACATTACACTTGTATACTAAATTTAATATACTAGTTTACAAATAAAAACATCCAGTAAAAGTGCACTAAATTTTAAGTAGATTTTTTTTTACAGTGTAACTGTTAAAGTATTGCTACACTGTAAATGTTTACTCTTAACACCAAGTATTACACTTTTAGCTGATCATTGAGATCAAATTTGAATGTGAAAGATATAAAAAGTTGCAGGATATCAGGAGTTCACTAATTTACTTCTGCGTTGAATTTTAGTTCAATTGATCAACCGATTCTAAAACTGTGTTGCAAAATCTGAACAGTATCAAGAATATAATTGCATTTAATGTAATTTTCAAACCCTTTTATGGATTTTGTCCAAATTTTATACCATATATCCATTAATGTTATTAGTTACATACAAAAAAAAATATTGATTTCTCCCAATTTCCTGAATTTTAAGTGAGCAAAAATTAAAAGCTTGGAATTTTGCCTAAACCCAATATCAAATACAAGCGGATGTTAGTTTGTTTCTATGGAACATTTTATTGAGATCAATCAAAAGTCTGAAAAATTGCGTGTTTGAATCTATTTTTTCAAAAATTCACAAACTTGTAAAATCTTAATCTCTATAGATTTGGTTCAAATATATCCAGAGGATCCGAAACTTCGTTTGTGTAGAATCTTTTAATAACAGAATTATTGTGGCTACTTGATTAATTAATTTAATTTATAAAGCAGGAACAGTCGATATATGTCAAGATTCGCATTAGTGAAATTTGAATTGGGCTTCGGCTTTGCTCGTTTTGAATCTAGCGAACACTGTCCCAGACCGGAAATAAGCGTCGCAAAACTCCATAATTAAAAATTCACCGAGAATAGTCGCATACGCTGACAAATTACTATTATTTTTACCTCCGTGTTACGCCCAGATGACGAAGAAAGTGTCAGCGACCTTCGAATGGAAGCGGCAATGCCTCTCGACCAGGTTATAGCGAGATACCATCGTTCAGACATGGCAGATTTTCCAGTCAAAGAAATCAAGGAAGATACAAGCGAAAAAGGTCCTTGCGTTTCGAGTCCCTATTTGCGATGTCGAAGAAGTAGAGACAAATCTAGCGGTAGCAGCGCCGCAGGCCATTGCTCAACCGAACCTGGCTGTTCCTCCTCTTCATCCTCTTGGAAACCGGACCAACCGGAAGTCAGTGATTCCAGCGCAACTCCCGCCGATACAACGAAAAGTAACGGATCGATTGATCGCACAGAATCGCAAGCAGATACCGCTGAGGCGGTCAAATCCACTGAAGACATTCCGGACAGTTCTGCAGACGTTAAAGAACAAGAAATTCAAAGTGAAACTGCAGAAAGTAGCAAAACTTCACAAGACAATGTCTCGAGCAGCAGCAGTTCAGCTGGACCTGTGGAAAATGGACAAATTCAACAAGAGACTAGTACTCGACGTAGAATTACACCAACACAGATTGTCGATGCTAATCTTTATCAGAGTCTGTTACGAAAAGCATCTTGTATTCAGAGTAATCGTCGCCAGAAAAGTAATCTTCCTGGCAACAGTAAATCTGAGGCGGATGATGATGATGAAGATGAAGACGACGACGACCAGGATGATGATGACGATGAAAACGATGAAACGTTCGATTGTCTACGTGGATCAAGGTTGTGCATATATAAATTGCTTAAGGGGATGCTGGAGTAGATTTTTTACCGACTTTGGTCGGTAAAAATAGGCGATTTCGTAGTATACACTATTCATCGAAAATATGCTACAAATGTACGCCAAATTTTGCAGGAATGTAATAAAAACATTCATGCTTGGGTGTCCGGTCGAATTACTATTCAAAACATAGAAGAAATGTAAGAAATTGTATATTACTGAATCTCTCAAAAACCAATATGGCAGCTCGAAATGTCAGCAGGTCCTTTGAGGTAAGATATAAATGTTTCTGGAACTCAGATGTGTTAAATCAGACCGGACACCCATTCTTTGATTATTCCTGAACCTTTCAAAACCGTCGGAACGTCGATTACACAAACCAAATCCACGAATAGTGTATACGACGATTGCAAAGACTATTTGCTTTTCGCACAGGCTCAGAGCTGGTAAAGAGCATGAATATAGTTCCGTCATCAGGAGACAGGTGGCGCTGTTTACTGTTCGCAAAAGTAAGGTATTATTTAGGGAGGTATGGTCAGCCGGTCCAGGATACCCAGAATGCATTGCAGGGCTCCAATAATGACAACATTCATGGCGCACAAAAAAAAAGAAGCGTGGCTTACCCTGCGCTGCTTCTAATCCTAACTACCTTACCGTAAATATTGCCACTATTGGCTTAGTGCGTTAAGACGCCAGCGCCGCTTGTGGCACACCTCGGCAACAGTTGATATAAAAAAAGCATTGATTCTTACGGTAGAATATAGTTTACAGAAGATTTTCCGATTATACTAAATGAACAACTGAAAAGTATTGTTATAAATAAAAAATAGGTTGTTTAATTTATTTTTTTGTAATTTTAGTTATGGTAATAGCTTTTTGTTATTCGATTTATTTCGTAAAAAGGGTACATAAATTTTCGTGTGCCCGGTGTCGTCTGCACTTTTCGCCGGTGTTTATGTTTATGACAGCTGACAGCAGCATTAAAACCGCATTGAAAGATGGAATTGATAATCAGAACGGGATTCAATGCGATAACGCATGCAATTGATTTTAATCCACAAGGTATTATAAAAGGAAAGGCGTTATCTGTATGCCATGTGCGTCGAGTGAAACAGACTACGTCGGCGCCACCTGTGGCCTAATAGGGAAACTTAATTCACACTCTTCTCGACCTACTCTGATCGCGAACAAACTGCGTAAACGTACTTTACAAACTACAAGCGCTTCTTTTGTGCTATCGCCAATCCAACAGTCTTAAAAAATGCGAAAAACCTCATAGAATCGGCGTCCACGCTCTTCTTTTGAATGCGGTGGCTAGGAATGTTTATATAGGACGAAATAGGTGGTGTTGACAGTTCGAGCGGCCATATTGGTTTTCTATAGGTTTACAAAATTAGAATTTTCTTTATTTTTCAAGTGTTTTCATCCAAAATTCGAGCGGACGCCGATGTGCCTATGTTGATATTATAATCCTGTACAATTTGAAACATATTTGTAATACATTAAGGGGATGCTGGAGTAGATTTTTCTGCCGACTTTGGTCGGTAAGTTTTTCGATCAGGGCACAGGTGGCGCCGACGAAGTCTGTGTACTTTTGGCAAAAGATACTGAATATCCCGAAAAGCAATATGGCCGCACACGATATGTCAGCTGACCTTTGCCGTAAGATTTAATTATTTCTGGAAATTAGATATGTAAAATCAGACCGGACGTCAATTCTGTGATGATTTCTGAATATTCGAAAACCATCAGAATGTCAAATACACAAGTCAAATCCATGTATAGTCGCGTTGCAAAGGCTCGGAGCTTTTGCCAAAAGAAAACAGACTACATCGGCGCCACTTGTGTTCTAATCGGGAAACTTCATTCGCGCTCTTCTTGACCCACTCTGATCGCGAATAGACTACGTGAACGTAGTCTGGGTTTTGCGTGGATTTCTTTTGTGTAATTGAATTTTCGACGCTTGTAGAATATTCAGAGAACGCTAAAGAATGGACGTACATTTCGATTTAACGTATGTGAGTTCCGGAATCTTTTATATCTTACCAAACAGACGCTGTTGTTAAACCCTGGCGGCTATTTTGATTTCGAGAGGTTTAGTAATATACGATTTTTTTCATTTATTGTACGTTTTCACCAAATATTCGAATGTACGTCCACTCGTTTATGTTGATATTACAATCGTGTACAATTTGAATCATGTGTGTAGCGTATTAACAAAGAATAATCAAAACTACGAAAAAGCCTGTATTTACCGACCAAAGTCGGTAATAAAATCTACTGCGGCAGCCCCTTAACAACGTAGTTCGTAAACTACGAAACCGAAGCTTTTTACCGACCAAAGTCGGTAAAAAAATCTACTCCAGCATCTCCTTAAGAGCATGTGAAACACCTTCCCCCCCGACAATTCCGGTCTCAATCGGTATCAAAAACTATAATCAACTTTTTTCACGCATACTGACATTTTGCAGCTTCAAAAAGAGTGCGAATAACACTGGAGCATTCGATGAAACTCTTTTTGAAGCTGTAAAATGTCAGTATGCTTGAAATAAGTTGATTACAGTTTTTATTACCGACTGCGGTATTTCACATGCTCTTAAGGATGTATTATACATACGTTCACAAAGAAAAGTTTGATTGGAGTAGAAATTGAGGGCAGGTAATTCTATGAAAATTAATCTTATTGAAGGTATTAAGAACATTGGTGTTTAATCATAATAGCGAAATAAAATTATGGATATAATAGAAAAGAAAAAAAGTTTCATAAAATTTTAGAAAAATTACTTTTCATTTATTTTCGAGTGAATTCATTGATTTTTTCAAATCGATATAATTTTTTAACGCCGTTTCTAACGAACAAATGTTTTTTTTAAATTGCAAAGTAGAACTTTGCACATTGTTTCCTTATTAATTTTCATTTCTGACAAAGCCATCTCTATGCGTAAGCTTCTTTATTAATTTTGGCTCCCTCATAGAGGAAGCTTTGTAAAAATTGAAAATGGATGAGGAAACAAAGTTCTACTTTGCAACTTTTTTCGTCACCTATAAAATCGAACTTTTTTAAAGATTCATTCCAAATTTAATACCGATCCTCCTTTAACATAGTTTTATTCATAAAAAATTATTTAGCTCAATAGCTAAAAATTTGTGGATGCTAGAGAGCGTACAGACATTTTTCGAAAATTGCAAAGTCAAATAAATGGTGAACATATTTTTGAATTTTTGTGAAAATTACCACCAAAAGGCGTCGACCCGCTTCATATGTTTGCCAAATTTCAGTCCGATTATTAAAGCAGTTCTTAAGATATGTAAATTTGAATTTTGAGTGACCGCAACACACACGCACGTCCATCCACACTTTTTTTCTAAACCACTTTTGTCGACGTTTTAGACCATTTTGGTTGTAGTTACATTTAAAAAAAAACTAGAAAAAAAATGTTCGCACAAAAACAAAACTTCCTCTACGAGGAAGCAAAAAACCAGCCTTATAAATGTTCGCGAAATCAAATTTAGAGACCGTAGGAAATTTTATGAAAAATCATGCATTCAGAAAAAAAACAACGAAATCATTTCATAGGACCAAGAAGATAATTCTCTCAAAGTTTATTCCAAGTATTATTTTTTTAACAATGCTTTTATAACTTTTTAACATTATTATTGTTATTAAAAATGAATGTTCTTAATTTCTAGAATGAAGTTGCGCTCAATTTCTAATAAAATCAAACTTCTAATTGGGAATTCATGTATGAAACATTTTTTAATTTGTCATAAAAAAGAATGTGTCCTGACGTACAAAATTGTATATCTTCAGTGATGACGATATTCAAGATCTGGAGGAGGGTAATGGAAATAATAGCAGCAGCAGCGAGACTGAAGAAAACGACAATGCGAAGGAAACAAATGACGATGAAGATGACGACGATGACGAAGCTGACGAGGATGAAGATGATGAAGATGATGAAGACGATGAAGAGGATGACGATGGAGGAGAATTTAGTATGAATATGACAGAAGAAGTGAGTGTAAAAAAAATTTTCAAAAAATTATACGTACAATTTTAGTGTTTTCACTAAAACTATATGTGTAAACATCTTCAACTGTTTTTTAATGTGATCGAATTTTGTTGTAATTCCCTCTCAGTCACGATTTTTCAAAATTTAATTTCACATAATTAATATTTTTCAATCATGAGATGCATCTTTTATAATAGATTCAAAGTCAAAATTTTAACATTTTTCTTCTTGAAGAAAAGAAAAGTTTATTAAACATCACGATTGCAAAATAAATGGAAAGCTGTTCTCCTTTAACGTTTCTCACTATTTGTTGAAAAATCATATTAAAACGGACAACCCGGCTACACTTGACGTAGGTTTTCTGCTGGTTTCCCTACATCCTCTGCAAATGCGAGTGTTTCTATATCCACCTTAAGGTAGTTCTGTCGTGAAGGCAATCCAAACTCATATGCATGATTTTTGGACATGTTGTAATTTAGCTATTCAATTTTACTTGTACAAAATCTTGAAGGCTTTTACCGAGTATTTGAATGAACAATTAAAACTTGAAAATCGATCTTTTTACACGGCGCCCACGGGAAGGCTGGAAAAATTGATCTTTAAATCGAAAATTAACATACTTAAATAAAAGATAGAGAAAAAATAAAAAGTACTACGGATTCGCAAATCATTTAGAAATTGATGCATCATGAAAAAAGGTGAAGTCTCCGGAATAATGTTTAATTGAACCAACGTCAAAGTGCACGATACCGGGCCAAATTACGTTTCCTAACCTAATTATCGTAAAAATGAAGTCGAATCCGCACTAAACATATCAACTATTTACAAATAATCGTTTTAATTTGATTACGACAATTTCGAAGGATTCTCGATTATTTTTTATATTATTATTGAGGCAGTTAAAGTGATACGTATGATTATTTTTTAACGTCATATAGACTCTGAGATTTATGACTCCGGCGTACCGACAGAACTACCTTAAATCGGCCGCAGCCGCAGCTCATGATAACCAGTGTTGCCAGAGAGAAATTGTGTTGCGTACTAGACACCAGAGCCAAAACGTACTAAATGTGATTTTTGCGTAGTAGATTCTGTAGCGAGTTCAGATTAGCATAAAAGCATTCAAATGTAGTTTTTGTTTGCTGATTCATTAGTTTTCTGACAACTTAACGAAAGTAGTAGGTTTACATCTTACATAGAGAAAACATAAAAAGACAGTGATAAAATAATCGCGAGCGTAAAACTATAAGGAATCGCCAGTGACAAGCGATAACAGAACCGAAATGAATAATCAGAGGCGGGCGAGGGAAAGACCACAAGAAATAGCCGGGGTTAAGAGAAAGACAAACCAAAAAGTAAAGGTAAATAACCAGGAACAGCCTGGTTGTACCTATTTATTTATTATTTTTTTTTAAGAGAGAAAATCAGTAAAAATAGCTAGAAACAGGTATTAGATCTACCGGGAAAAAGCAGGGATAAACGAGAGAAAGAGCACAAGGAATAGTCAGGATGAAGCGAAGAAAATACCAAAAACCATAGTCATAATTTCATTTGATTCTTTTTTCGCTTTTTCCTACTAGCTATTTCTTTTTGATTTTTCCCTCGCTTGCACCTGATTTATTCCTTCGGTTCACTGTCTTTTCTTCATTTTCTACATCTCCAAAAACCTATCGTCTTTAAAATTTATACGCGCCCAAAAAATAGCCATCCTAGATTTACTATTACAGTTATTCCTTACAACTGTGCTGAAGCTGACAACCTTACTAAGTGAGTGAGTGAAATGTACAATTGACATTTGAGAACAAACGAGAACTTTTAAGACCGTTTTAAGACGATGCGATGTTTGAAAAGCGGAATTACATGGCAATAAAAAATTACTTTCATGTCGCGTACCAACGCACTGACAAATGCGAAAACATACTAGATTTACGAAAGACGTGCTAACGTACTAAATCGCATGGAAACGTACTAGATTCAGTACAATTGTACTAAACTGGCAATACTGACGATAACTATGAGTTTCGCCGCCCTCAATTTGTCTCGTACTGTCTCTCGTTTAATCTCGTGTGGGTTGGGGAAAAATCGTAGGTGCAAAAATCGACCAAATGGGTACGCCCGTATATAATGTAATGTAATGAAAAAAAAAATGTTTTTGCAGCTATTGAAACGTTTTAATATCTTTTTGTAATCACTGCAGGTTATGATTGTGAACAAAATAATTATGAAAATAATTTGACGATATATTTACATTGGAAAATAATTACTCTAACCCCTCTGGTGATAAAATTTCCACTTAGAAGTCCGTCGAAGATGTTCTCACCTTGAAAAATTGAATATAAGAATAGAGTATTTAACTAAAATTGGGAAAATTTGCAGCCCGGTTCGGATAGTGGTTGCACAGCTGTTGTAGCAATTCTTCATTCCCGAGATTTGTACGTGGCGAATGCCGGTGATTCTCGTTGTGTACTTTGCCGCGACGGTCAAGCATTGGAACTGAGTTTGGATCATAAGCCGGAAGACGAACCTGAGATGAAAAGAATAATTAAAGCAGGTGGAAAAGTAACAGGCGATGGCAGAGTAAACGGAGGACTTAATTTGTCAAGAGCATTGGGCGATCATGCGTATAAACAAAACACAGCATTGCCTGCTCAGGAACAAATGATTTCGGCTCTACCGGATGTACGTCATATCGCAATAGAGCCGGGAAGAGATGAATTCATGATTCTGGCATGCGACGGTATATGGAATTTTATGTCTAGCCAAGAGGTTGTCTCCTTTATTCGTCCACGTCTTGCCAATCTTAAACAATCAAATATATCCAGTATCTGCGAAGAGGTATGTATATTGTGTTTCTATTTCTTAAGGAATTATCGTCTTAAGGAAGTCAATTATTAGTCGACTTCCAACTTAGGATTTTCATTTTTGCTTCCTCATAGAGGAAGCTTTGTTTTGGTGAAAAAAAATTTTATCGAGATTTTCATGTCGGTAACAAAAACTGTAAAGCGTTGTTCTTGGTCACAATTGATGTTTCAGGCAAAATACGAGAAGTACTGACTGCATCTTGGCACTATGCAGTCAGTACTTCTCGACTTTTATTCGAAAAATCAACCGTGGCGAAGAATAACCCATCGGGAAGATTCAGCTATCTCACTTGTACTTATGGCGATCTGAGAGAGACAGCTGATATGTAACACATCACCTTAAGAGGATGCTGGAGTACAATTATTTACCGACTTTGGTCGATAAGTTTTTCAATTTTTACACAGATGGCGCCGACGTAATCTGTTTACTTTTGGCAAAAGATACTGAATCTCCCGAAATTCAATATGGCCGCACACCATTTGTCAACAGGCCTTTACTGTAAGATATAATTGTTTCTGGAAATTAGATATGTAAAATCAGACCGGACGTCAATTCTGTGATGATTTCTAAATATTCCAAAACCATCAGAATGTTAACTACACAAACCAAATCCATATATAGTGTATACTACGGTCGCATTGCAGAGGTTCGGAGCTTTTGCCAACAGTAAACAGCGCCACCTGTCTTCTGATGACGAAACTATATTCATGCTCTTTACCAGCTCTGAGCCTGTGCGAAAAGCAAACAGTCTTTGCAATCGTAGTATACACTATTCGTGGATTTGGTTTGTGTAATCGACATTCCGACGATTTTGAAAGGTTCAGTAATAATCAAAGAATGAGTGTCCGGTCTGATTTAACACATCTGAGTTCTAGAAACGTTTATATCTTACCTCAAAGAACCTGTTGACATTTCGAGCGGTCATATTGGTTTTTGAGAGGTTCAGTAATATACAATTTCTTCCATTTCTTGTATGTTTTGAACAGTAATTCGACCGGACACCTAAGCATGAATGTTTTTATTACATCCCTGCAAAATTTGACGTATATTTGTAGGATATTTTCGATAAATAGTGTGAGAAATACTACGAAATCGCCTATTTTTACCGAACAAAGTCGGTAAAAAAATCTACTCCAGCATCCCCTTAATCCACCATTTATTCGAAATTACTCAACAATATTTTCATATTGATTATAACTATTTTACAGCTCTTCGATCACTGTCTCGCTCCGGATACTCACGGCGATGGCACTGGTTGCGACAATATGACGGCCGTTATAGTAAAATTCAATTGGAACGATGAGGCCTCGAATAACAGCAACAGCAGCTGCAAACCGCTCCCTAATATAATTTCAGGTCAAGCAACTCTCACGAAAAAGCGACCAATTTCACCGGCAAACACTACAGAAGGTTCCACTAATGATCAAGGATCATCAGCAAGCGACAACAGTACGGAAAAACACACATTAACCGACTGTACGTCCTCGACTTTGAATAACGATTCGACAATTAAGGATTCTTGCAAGCGTCCCAAAACTGAGATCGTTTAAACGTACTAAATCGTCGTCATTATTCTTATTATTATTATTACTATTATTATTGTCATTACTATTATTATTATTATCGGTTATTTTTACAATGATGATAGTTCGAGCGATAAGGGCGAGCAAACGCGATTTCGTAGAGATAAAAAATTGGATTTAAAAAATACGCGACTCGAGTGAATTTTCGACTAGAATAGTTATCAGGTTTGACTTAAGATGTTACTGCGCTTCGTGATAGTTAAATTAAGGCAATATTTTTACGTAGTTTAATGCATTAATTGATAGTTACAAAGTCGACAGAGATCGGGACATTGAATTACTTTAAAACGTCATTGCTTACCTGCTCTTGGAAAAAAATCATTCAAATATTAATTTTTTTTACTCATCATCTTTGTAATCCGTAGTTAATTGTTGTAGCTCTTTGTACTAAGAGCTTAAACCATCATTTTTGTTTTAGATCATGCGAAAGAAAATCGTAAAATCTAGAGTAATTTCTCCAAATTAATTGAAAGCAATTAGAAAAGTGGATGACTAATTATTTTCTTAATTACCTTCGATTCAAGGATTTTTTGTTTCATTTAGTAGAGCATAAACGATTGTTGTTGCATTTGTGACCGGGAAGTATGACAATAAACTACAAATTGAAAAACATTATAAGGTAAAATCGTAAAAAAACTATTGCAAGAGTAGATAATGATTTTTTTAGAATAATTGAACGTGCTGAATTCGATTTATAGTAGAGAGTCATTTGTATTGTAATATGAGCTTTAAACGTTTAGAAAAATATTGATATCGATGGATTTGCAAAAACTAATGACGGACGTTTTTGTTCAGCTATTTAACGGAATAATTCAGAATTTCCTACCGATTTCAATGCGCGATAGCTTATTGTGTTTATCGAAAGCATCTTTACGAATTCATCACGTATATTTTGTGCTATGTACACCATTAAAAACATACAGTCTATTAAATTGGCACAAAAAAAAAGATACGAATTCTTAGAGCAACTTTCGAGAAATAAAAAGACCATCATATTGATAAAGAATTATGGATTATTATTCGACAAAAAACTCGATGAAAATTTATTTTTGTTATAAATTCTAGGAATATAGCATTGATTTCACTAATGTGAAGCGCCGTAACAGCGTTAATGATTTTGAAAATAAGATTTCCCAAGATTATTTGCGCTGTAAAAAAATCCGCTTAAAATTTAGTCTACCTGAATCCGAATGTTTTTTTATCCATAAAATGGTGTTATTAATTCCGGAACTGTAGACATTAATTGTTCACGTTTTCGATATTTTAACTACGTGACATTGGCGAAAGATCTGCTTACCTAACAGGAATAGCCAATTTCGAATGAAAATGTATTCAAAATATTTTTCTATTTCGATAACTGTTATTAAAATTATTATTTTTATACGATATTTAAAGATTAATTTTTTTCAATTACATTTCGTCAATAAAAAAAAATTAATAATTCTTATATTTTCTTATAATTATGCCTATAGTTATTTGTAACGGTATTTTGAATATAATTTTAGTCGTATTTTTCTCACCCCTGATGCCTATCGTATTCGTAATGGTATCGAAAAAAAATTATTTTTGTGTATAATCACGACGTCATGAGAAACCGTGATTTTTTTTTTGTTTTTCAGTTTTGTGTAAAGAATTAGATTATTTTATATTTCGCGAAAAACGAGCCATGTATACATTTAAAGGATGCTGATATTCGAATAAAAATGTATTTAAAGTACTTTTCTATTTAAATAAATAAATCTCAATAAAAAAATGCAGACCTATAATGCAAATTTAATAATTTAAACATTTTCTTATAATTTTTTAAAGTTATTCAACTCGAAAAGTATTTAAATACAATTTTAATTGAATATTGTTAATTCACGATAAAAGTATAATGTAAAATGAATGTACGATAATCAAAACGTATTTGAAATGTCATCTTTAATACAAAAGTACGCTTTTTTTTACATCATGCTTGTATAATTTAATTTAATTTAATATGTCATTTTATGGATAAAAAGTTTCAGTACGTGTAGACAAAAATTCTTAATATTTTTAACAGTGTGTCGTCACAGTTACGATTAAGACTAACAGCTCAATGATGAGCGTTTAAATGAGTTTAAAAAAATGTACTGTAAATATTTAAAATTTGATAGTTGTTTGCTAGAATTACCGTTTTGAGAAAAGTGAACCGTCGTCGTGGAGCCGCTCACAACCCTTTGACTCGCTATTATTTAAACTGAAAAATTCATAGAGGAAATAAGGAAAAAAAAATAGTGTCTCATTATGCATTGTTAAATCTAGCTAGAATTAACAGCGGTACTGTCTTGAGTTTCTATATAATAAGTATGTATATATTTATATGTGTAGACTGTAAGATTTATACTTGTAATTCATCGACGGGACACCATTTCTTATTTTTATTACACAATAAAATTTATTTTTCGATCGACAAAAGTAGCTCATATTTTTTAATCTAATTAACTGATAGATGCTCGATTGTCTCCAGTTGCTCCTGTTGAATTTTTCTCAGTGAATCTTGTTGAACGCGCAAACGTTCAAGTTCCATGGTTTTTTCGACGATCAGAGCCTTTTAAAAAAATTCAAATTACTCAAATTGAGAATGTTTTTTCTAAATAATTCGAACAAAAATTACCCACCTGGATTTGTTGTTTACGAGCTTCCTTTTGCTTTTCGACAGAGCGTAAAATATTTCGGGCTCCAATTGTTCTCATTTTTTCCCTCTCAACCTCTTTACCCAATTCGTCAATTATTTCTATAAATCGGTTGGTGTTTTTCTCAAATTCGCTTATTTCTGTAAAAGGATAATAAGTTGTGCTAGCTCATCACCATGGCAACAATTTCGTTGGCTAACTCGCGTGTTGATACTTACTGCCGATGAAATTTTCACACTCTATTCGCAGTTTGTCACTCTGATTGGCGATTTCTGGCTCGAGAAGTCGTATTTTCCATAAATCGTCAATATAAAGACCATACTTGGCAAGTGAGTCTGTCATTTCAAATAACTTCCCCGGGGTAACGTCTCTTCTTCTTGTCTTCAGTGACTTTAGAGCTAATGCCGAAACCTTGTTTTATCAGTTGGTGGCGCTGTGACGCATTTATCTTTACTCAGTTGGTAGATTGCACATTTAGTACTTTTTCTAAGAAAATATATATACAGTTGGTAGAATCTTCTAGTGAACAAATTTGTCCAAAAATATTACTGAAAATCTAAAACTGGATCATTTTACAAATTTACCGATATTTTAATCTGTGAATTTTTAGGATATTTGCAAAATTTCTCGGATCCTTGGTAAATTTCAGGGATATTTGGAAAATTTTTCGGATACTTGGTAAATTTCTACGATATTTGTAGAATTTCCAGAGTATCTAATGAATTTTATTGCCTGTGTGATAAAGGTCTCGGATATTTGGTGAATTTTTCAGATATTTTCTCCGAATACCTCTAAAATGCAATTTCATAGGAGAGTTGAAGAATATTTTAGATTTTATCAGAAAATATTCTGAAAAATAGAGGAAATATAATTTTTATTCAGTCATTTTTTCGTGCACGAAAATATTAGAGCATTTCAGACGAAAAAAACAAGCGTTCTGCACAAGTAGATCGGTTTTCTTCTTCTCATCCCCACATCTTAACCACAGCTTTCTTTTACACCTTTCAAGTATTCTGTAAAGAATATCTCTCTTTCTCTCAGGCTAATTTTGAAAAAAAATGCGGTTGCCTAATTTCTCAAAATCAAACAAAAATTTCTCACCGGTCGGTATCACATGCTCTTAAGGCGAGGTGAAACCTACTCAGTCGGTAACAAAAACTGTAAACAATCTTTCAGACGACACCGAACGTTTTTTGATAAAAGAAAAGTTTTAAATCAGTGGTCTCTTAATTCTGCATGATGTAAAACTTTCATTTTTCCCAAAAATGATCAAGTTTCTGAGAATTCTTGTTCCGAAAGATATTCGCTATCCTTCTCGCACTCATGAATATTTCACCTCGCCTTAAGAGGCAGTGATACCTCCCCCACCACATCTCAAAATTTCAAAAGCTGTTTTCTCCCGAACAGTACGGTAGATAGGGTTCGTATTTTGAGGTAATACGCGGAAGTATCGTAGAATTGGGCTAAGCTTCTGGCTCCTCAGTCGATTCAGTCGTTTTTTTGTGAGAATTAAAAGAAAAATAGTGCGAGAGAGACAGAGCTATGTGCGAGAGAGACAGACCTATAGGCGTTTAACATTGGGCGAAAAAATTTTCACCGGTGTATCACATTCCCTTAAGATGATGTGCTACATGTCGTCTGTCTCTCTCAAATCGCCGTAAGAGCGAGTGAGATAGCTGAATCTTCCCGAAATGTTATTCTTAGCCACGGTTGATTTTTCGAATAAAAGTCGAGAAGTACTGACTGCAGGGTACGAAAACGCAGTTAGTACTTCTCGTCTTTTACCTGAAACATCAATTGTAACCAAGAACAATGCTTTACTGATTTTGTTACCGACCGAGCACTAACACATCATCTTAACGTGATGTGTTAGTGCTCGGTCGATAACAAATCACTACCATCAAGGTCATATGATAGCTTTTGGACAACTTATATTAAGATTATTTGCAGTAAATTAGAAATACCACCATTACGTTACCATTCATATGGATAAAAGTTTAAAGATAAATAAAGATAAAGATGATCTTTCGTATATATCTGAAAGGCAACTTATAAAGGACATCTTAAAGATGTCATCCTTTATTTATCCTTAGCTTAAAAATCATTTAGACATCACCCTGGTAAAAATAAATGATAGAAAACGATTATAAAAAATTCTATCGTTCCGAATACGGACTTTGGTTCGTGAATTTACGATGTACTATCATAAATTTACGATCGAAATCCTATATGTTTCGTCCATATTCTATAATATTATTATAAATAATATAATTTTTGTATTTAATTTAATAATAAAAATATACGATTGTACGTATATACCCATGATGTACTATTCCAAACAAAAAAAAAAAAGAAATCGACCGGATAATTACGTTTTTTTCTGGTCACCCATCTTTGTAGTGACCGCGGCCCAAGCTGCTTAACTTTCATGATCTCTGATAAACTGCCTAACTATTCCATTCAAACTCGTTCTTGTAATATAATATACATCAATAATATATAAGACGCTTCACGTACTTATGAGTAACAGCAGTAAATTGAGCAGTTTTTTAGCATCTTTCTTACTAAATTATTTATATTAATTAACTCTGTAAGAATGCTTCACGTATACATTCCTTACCGAAAATTTTATTTTATCCGTATTTGAGTACTTCGCGATACGAGAAAAATCTAATAAATAATCAAGCATATCAAGATACTCGTAAGAGCATTGATGTCGGATAATAAGAGGTCTAAGAATTTATTAAAAAATCAGTTTAAAAAAAAATTATAAAATATAAATCCGTTAGTGTACCATACATCCCGATAACGTATCTATCGTATTTAACCAATAGAAAACGAAAACTAAGGGAAACTAATAACAACTATTCAATTTGTATAAATTGATCAAAATCCAAATAAATAGAGATGATAACATACGATTAAATCCCATTCAAATTCTATCGATCTGTATCAATGGGCTCAATTCTCGACTTCGCTCGAGCTCGGTTTCATTCGAGATTCCCTAGATTCTCGAACGAAAAGGCCGGACCTCCGTGAAGTTAGCCGATGATTTTAATGAATCTGATTCTAAATTATCGGAATCGATTGGTGGTCGATTGGTGGTCATTGGTGGCCTAATTAGAGCATTTTGTGGGGAACCGTTTATTTTTAATTAATTAATCAAAATTGGCCGGTGAAGTTAGCCGATTTTTTTTTTTTTTTCACGAATTTAATTTTTTTGATGCCCAATCGATGTATAATCGTTTGGTGGTCAAGAATATCATAATTAGAACATTTGTTGGTCACTAGTTCTCGAGAAAAATTAAAAAAACTAATTTCCATTCGATAGAACCGGAAGCAAGGATATGGACAAGTGTTTATGGCCGGTAAAACACATAATTCTAGACCGATTTTGCTTTGGGAGGTCTTAATCGATGCAGAAACGTTCCCTGATCATTGGTAGCCTTATCTTAACATTTGGTGGTTATTAATTAGCATATTAGATGTCCTTAAACGTACCCGAGCATTACAAAAGAGCATCGAACGCTGTGATTGGCTGAGAGATGAGTACCGCGGTAATGCGAACGGTGTTTCATAAAACGCATAATTCTTAACCGGCAACGCTCCACAGGGTCGTTATCAAAGCAGGACGGTTTAATAACTATTGTTAGTCATTAATTAGATTATGAGATATTCATAATCTTATTTCTGCTGCGTTACGACGAGTAACGACGAGTAGTTGAACTTTGGGATCGGTCAATGTATACGCACGCAGGTCTATTGACATATATTCTCTTGGATAAAACTCACATTTCTAAACCGATTTCGTTCAACGAGGTCTTAATCGAAGCGTCAATATCTGCAGATCATTAGTAGTCTAATTACAACATTTGGTGGTCATTCATTACGCTACGACGAACAAAGAACGCTGGGATTGATCGAGATATACGCTCACACGTCCATTGACTTACGTGTTTTTTTAAAATAAAACTCATATTTCTTAACCAATTTCGTTCAACGAGGTCTTAATTTAACCGCCAATGTCCGCAGATTATTGGTAGCCTAAATACAACATTTGGTGGTGGGCCGTTTTTTTTTTTAAATTAATTAATCAAAATTAGTAGGTGAAGATGGCCAATTTTTTTTTTCTTTTTCACGAATTTGATTTTTTTATATGTCCAATCGATGTATAATCGTTTGGTGGTCAAGAATATAATAATTAGAAGATTTGGTGGTCGCTAGTTATCGAGGAAAATGTAAAGAATGAATTTCCATTCGACAGGCCCGGAAGCAAGGATATGGACAAATGTTTTTATGGCCGATAAAATACATAATTCGAAACCGATTTTGCTTTGGGAGGTCTTAATCGATGCAGAAACGTTCCCTGATCATTGGTAGCCTTATCTTAACATTTGGTGGTCATTAATTAGCGTCTCAGCTGTCCCTAATCGTATACTCGTCCATTACCATCAGGGACGGAGCCTGGGATTAGCTGAGAATGGATACAGCGGTATTAACGCACATGAAACGGACCATTTTAGACCGATTTTAAGCCACAAGGTCTTAATCAACGTAGAAACATCCAATAATCATTGGTGGAGTGATCAGAGCATTTGGTGGTAATTATTTAATGTAAACGAGTGCGTAAATCATATTCGCACATTCACATCAGCAACGAAAGCTCGGATTGGCTGAGAATGGGCACAGGGGCATTCACGTTGAGTATCCCCTTCTATATACATATATAGTTCAGGAGAGACTTCTGCTGCTTCCGTTTTGCCTCTACTACGCCTCGTGCTTCGATGGAGAATAATAACCGTTATATTCAATATCGTTGGAAGTTTTCGTACATCTACGTGGATACTGTGTTCGTCGATTCGTAAAAAACGATCAGCTATGCAGATGAGTCCTTAGTATACGAATATTTTATGAATGCCCTAGTAGATAAGCTAGGCCGGTTCTGTCTCATGTCGGTAAAGATTCCTACATTGCCAACAGTCGGTAATGCAGATTTCTACTTTTACCAACAGTCGGCAATGCAATCCCCCCGATTTTACTTCAAATTTGATAATTTTTTTTATTTTACCTCGAATTTGAATATTTTTTTATCTAAAAAATACTTTTTTACCGGACCGACACTGATGGATGTGCGGTCGGTATACGGCTCTGGCGGTCCCACGAGTTAAGCAGCATTGTTTGCGGCCATAACTTGGATGGGTGACCGTTTAGCCGTGCACCGGCTGGTATATCAATCAGTGAGCGGGAGGTCAGTTTTTCTGAGACCTCGGTGTCTACACTTAAGTACTTTACTTTCGTATATACCATCAGATTTTGAAAATTTTTATTGAAAAATTCTTTGCCTTGATCAGTCTGCATATTCAAAGGTACACGTCCACGTTTGAGTACACCCACCTAACACAGATTCGCAACTTTGATATAATATTTACGTTAACGAAATAACGTGTTCTGTCAAAATAACATCACTAGTGACGCACCAGTGATACATTATTTCTCACTCAAGAAGGTCTCAGGATATGGAAAAATTTTCGTAACATTTATATTACACTACATAACATTTATGTAACAAGTAAGTTTATTACGTCACATTTTAATGAAATCTCGATAACAAATGTTACTTATTTTTGTTACATAAATAATCTATAACGTTTACATATTACTTAAACAGAATTTTGGGTCACAACTAGATACGATTGTTATTAAAACAAGACATCATGTTTATATCAATGTTACACAACAACGTTATGTTTATTTATAATTCGAAAGTTATGTAACTGTTACATTCAGTATTAGGTGGGCAGAGTCCATTGCTGCAGTGACATCTTTACCAGTTTTTTGTGACACCGGAACAGCCCAAGCGAATTTGGATAGCACATCGATGATTGTGAGCAAATATCTAAAGCCCTTATTTTCCCGAGCATATGGCTGCATCTCAACGAGATCAGCTTGCCACGTCTTGTCTAGACCTCGTACATCGAATTTGCGACGTGGATAATTGCGACGAGCGGGCTTGTGTAACTCTTCTACGAGTGTCTGGTGTTCCACGCTCTATGCAACAGTGCTATGGATTTGGAGTTGCGTACAGACAAGTCTAGATTCGATTCAATATTTTTTTCGATATTTTTCAGCTTCTCGTTCAATTGATCTTTGAGAATTTGAATCTGTAGTCTCAAATCATCAAGTTCTTCCCTATGTTGATGCGTGATGTGTAAAAAGCCACTTAAATCCCGTTGAATTAGACGTTGTGTGAGATTCAGATTAACAGCGTCGTTTGGATCACTTGATTCTGCCACGTTGCACAGTCTCTTGCGCTTAATGTCGTATTGGTTATCTGGGGTGCACTTAAACTCGAAGCCTGGAGGTCCACGGGAACCCTCACTTCTTCTGAGTTGTCGTCCAAACACATCAACACTCATTGTTCAACTGAGCTCTTTACCTTGTCGCAGTCTACTAATAAATAATGTCGGCTTCACGCAACTCCTCAATGATTGAGATGATCTCGTTATTGTGACTCGGATTGCCTGCTGTTCGCGCGGCAAGCAGCAGACGTAGTCGATCTACCAACTCGTTAGGATCGTCCCAATATACATAATCCATTCGCGTATCTCTCCTAGCAATTTTGTATTGAGGTAACGCTCCACCAGTGGACTGTCTTGTTCGTGTTGGTGTAACGCTTATTAACGGAGCTACGTAGTTTTTATACTTTTTACTATTTTGCTTGTGCACGACTTCATCGGGGCTGTAGTGTTTCTTGTATGCATTTGTCATTTGGAGAATTTTCCCATAAGTATTCGTATCTTCAACACTGATGAAATTCGCATCAGGATCCTTTCTAAACAGCAATTCAAGCAGACCGACAGATTTGTGGTACTTGGTATTACCCACAATTATATATTGATTATCGAAGCTTATAGGTGAATCTCCAATCATGAGTGTGCCGTCTGGTAATTTTCGCACTCCATATGTCATATCGAGAACCTTTTTTCGATTTTTATTGAGCAAGTAAATGTATTTATCGACCGCTGGATGTTCTTTTGTATTCACGGCTTCATCATCATCGTCATCATCATCATCATCATCATCATCATATGCTGTCTTGAATGAAGTTTCTCCATCATCATCATCGTCATCAACATAATTGGAAGGTTCTTTCTTCGTTGGTAACCAGTTTTTAATTTCACTGTGATTTGTCTCGGCAGCATTGACGAGCCGTTCTAGCGGTTTGACTATTGGCTTGAAAGTTTCATCCATCGTGCGTTCCATATTCTCCTTTCCCGCTTTGAGGAGCTTGTACTTTTGACGAATGGCATTTCTCACCTTTTCCACTCCACAAAGGATTCTTTTCTTATGCCGGAACTCGACAACCACGTTATCACTTTGACCGTCCATGATAAACTGTGAACTTTTACTTCACGCGCGATATATTTATAGCAAAACAGTCGAAACCTTTTCGGTATCTGCCGCTGTCAAGTCCTCTTCTATCTTTATCGATTACGAGAAATCCATGATTTTCATTGTTCCAACATTTTGAGCACAAGTCTTTGAACTGCGAGTACGTCATGTCTGTATTCACATGATCATCGTACATGTGCTTGACATTAACATCATCCTGTCGAAAAATCACTAGCATGTTAACGTTATCGCGCACCAAATGTTTAGGTATCTGAGCGTAAGATTGACACAGATAGAAGCAATCGATGTTTTTGTGTCTACCCATGCAATAAAATGCTCTGACATTATTTTGTTTCTCGCAAGCTATATCATCGAATACCATGATGGAATTGGGTTGAGCGTCTGCTGGTGATACGACTTGATCGTGTTCACCAAAGGCAAAGTATCCAATACCTTCTACGGGCGTAAGAAGTGACTCGAGAAACTTGTACTTTGGTTGAGTTAAAGACTTTGAGTACACGTAGAGGTTTGCGAATCTCAAACGATTGGGATGTGTGATTAGCGCGAGCAGTGCATTAGTCTTGCCACAGTTTGATGGACCGCAGAAGACTGCGCGAATACTGTCAGGTAGCAATTTTCCATGCCTTGTGCGTGCTGATCGCTGCTCAACGAAAGTATCGAAATTGGGCACTGGTAGCATGAGTCATTGCTCTTTGAAATCCATATTGCGACTGAACCCCAGGGTATAAATAGCGTGCTTATATACTCTGGAGGTTCATTCATTGTTCGATCGTTGCAGTGTAAGGATTGTACATAGAGGCTACGGGCTTCTGAATAAAGTGATCAACAGACTTCCAATTGAACTTCATCTACCGGGTTATCAGTACTGTGAACCACGTACAAAACTAGCGAAACGCATCGCTCGCGGTGATCCTGGAATAAATCCTTTGGATGCAGCCTGCAAGGAGCACGCTATCGCATACTCCCAGAATCGTGAAAACATTGCAGCACGCAACGAAGCTGACAGAGTTTTAGCAGATAAAGCCTGGCAGCGCGTTTGGACAAAGGACGCTGGTGTGGGTGAAAAGGTTGCCGCTTACGCTATAACAAACGCCATGAAGGTGAAATCGAAGCTCGGTATGGGGTTGAAGACTAAGCTCTGCACGAGTTTGAATAAAAAGAAGAAGAAGCTCAGTACGAGTTTAAAGAAGAAGAAGAGACCTACAGTTACGCTTTCCAAGATTGTGAAAGCCGTTTCGAAAACAACCGGAAGTACAGCGCGTGAAGTTATTCAATCGGCATTGAAGAATGCTCGTCAAGCTGTCAAAATAGCTGGTGGAAAGACGAAAGTGCGTGTACCACGTATACTGCCAGGGGCCCTATTCTCGAGAGTATGCGATATTTTTCATAATCCATTTTGTGCCTATTCCCATGAATTTCAGAATCCTGATGACTATAGCCACATCGAATATATAGACGAGTATGAGGACGATGTTTTCATCATAAACGACGAGAACGTAGCACCGGAGCCGACAAAGCAGCCGAGCATCGACTCCGTACTGTCAGCGAAAACGGAAAGTCAACAAATTTGTACGAAGATCGAGGTTTCTATTACGTTCAGCCCGCTTGGAATGGAACGAAAATGTCCAATCGAATCGACACAAACATCCGGACATTCCAAGCGACCTCGCAGGGTTTCCGCTCAGCGTTTGGATAATGCCATATCAAATACGAATGTGCTTGCGCACATTTCGGAGCGAGACGTAAATATTCGCGAGAGATATTACGAAAGAAAAATCGTAGCTCTCGAGCGAATAGCTGCAGCTCTCGAAGCCATTCCTTCAGCACTTCAGTCACTGCGTTTAGAACTTCAACCCGAATATAAAAGTGATTGTGAACAATAATTAATAAGTGTATTAAATATGAATCGAATAATTTGTAGCTTGAAGTTAATTCCATGCCAAAGTATAATCAATAAATAACCATATGGATTGTTCTCTGAAATGATTTATTATCTTTCGTTGTATTAAGCGTCCAGCAGCTAGTTCTGGGTTAACCCTTGCGCCTGCTATTTCCTCCGCTTCAATATTACCACCATATTCATACAATCCAAAGTCTGCATCTTCGTCCCCGGCTTCGAGTTCAGGAGCGGGTATGCCATTGCCAACGCACATATTATGCAAGACCACACATGCATTAATGATTTTTGAAGCTGTTTCCTGGCTGTAATGCAAAACTCGATGCTTTAATAAGCAACGGAATCGCATTTTCAGCAGACCATTGCATCGTTCAATCGAAGAACGAGTACTAGTATGCCTTTCATTATATCGATGTTCTGCTGTACCGGGTTGAGGGTTAGCTAGAGGCGTCATCATCCATGGACGTAGCGCATATCCTGAGTCTCCTAAGGGTATAATACAAAAAATACTTTAGAATCTTTTGCATCTTTGAAATTATAAAACTTTTTAGACATTAATGACGATGCACAATTTTCTTTTGCATTATCTGCCTCTTACCTAGGAGAAAAAACGACTGGCGTTGAGCATGAAGTTGACGCATGAACGGTTGGACATTACTGTTATTCCAAATGTAAGAATCATTCGTACTGCCTGGGAATCTGGCATTCACGCTCAAAATTTTTAAAGTTGGGTCGCAAATCTGAAAGCAGTGACCGAATTAGTTGTGACAATTTCCATTACAATACATAGTATCCATTAGGAAATCATTTTTTCATATGATTTATAATTAGCTTACTAATTGTACGTTTATTGAATGGTAACCCTTGCGATTAACATAAGCATGCTCTGGAAATACAGGATCGTTGGTATGTGGTGGGAAAGTAGCAACATGTGTGCAATCGATGCATCCTATATAATTAGCTTACTAATTGTACGTTTATTGAATGGTAACCCTTGCGATTAACATAAGCATGCTCTGGAAATACAGGATCGTTGGTATGTGGTGGGAAAGTAGCAACAAGTGTGCAATCGATGCATCCTATATAGGATGCATCGACTTTCCCACCACATACCAACGATCCTGTATTTCCAGAGCATGCTTATGTTAATCGCAAGGGTTACCATTCAATAAACGTACAATTAGTAAGCTAATTATAAATCATATGAAAAAATGATTTCCTAATGGATACTATGTATTGTAATGGAAATTGTCACAACTAATTCGGTCACTGCTTTCAGATTTGCGACCCAACTTTAAAAATTTTGAGCGTGAATGCCAGATTCCCAGGCAGTACGAATGATTCTTACATTTGGAATAACAGTAATGTCCAACCGTTCATGCGTCAACTTCATGCTCAACGCCAGTCGTTTTTTCTCCTAGGTAAGAGGCAGATAATGCAAAAGAAAATTGTGCATCGTCATTAATGTCTAAAAAGTTTTATAATTTCAAAGATGCAAAAGATTCTAAAGTATTTTTTGTATTATACCCTTAGGAGACTCAGGATATGCGCTACGTCCATGGATGATGACGCCTCTAGCTAACCCTCAACCCGGTACAGCAGAACATCGATATAATGAAAGGCATACTAGTACTCGTTCTTCGATTGAACGATGCAATGGTCTGCTGAAAATGCGATTCCGTTGCTTATTAAAGCATCGAGTTTTGCATTACAGCCAGGAAACAGCTTCAAAAATCATTAATGCATGTGTGGTCTTGCATAATATGTGCGTTGGCAATGGCATACCCGCTCCTGAACTCGAAGCCGGGGACGAAGATGCAGACTTTGGATTGTATGAATATGGTGGTAATATTGAAGCGGAGGAAATAGCAGGCGCAAGGGTTAACCCAGAACTAGCTGCTGGACGCTTAATACAACGAAAGATAATAAATCATTTCAGAGAACAATCCATATGGTTATTTATTGATTATACTTTGGCATGGAATTAACTTCAAGCTACAAATTATTCGATTCATATTTAATACACTTATTAATTATTGTTCACAATCACTTTTATATTCGGGTTGAAGTTCTAAACGCAGTGACTGAAGTGCTGAAGGAATGGCTTCGAGAGCTGCAGCTATTCGCTCGAGAGCTACGATTTTTCTTTCGTAATATCTCTCGCGAATATTTACGTCTCGCTCCGAAATGTGCGCAAGCACATTCGTATTTGATATGGCATTATCCAAACGCTGAGCGGAAACCCTGCGAGGTCGCTTGGAATGTCCGGATGTTTGTGTCGATTCGATTGGACATTTTCGTTCCATTCCAAGCGGGCTGAACGTAATAGAAACCTCGATCTTCGTACAAATTTGTTGACTTTCCGTTTTCGCTGACAGTACGGAGTCGATGCTCGGCTGCTTTGTCGGCTCCGGTGCTACGTTCTCGTCGTTTATGATGAAAACATCGTCCTCATACTCGTCTATATATTCGATGTGGCTATAGTCATCAGGATTCTGAAATTCATGGGAATAGGCACAAAATGGATTATGAAAAATATCGCATACTCTCGAGAATAGGGCCCCTGGCAGTATACGTGGTACACGCACTTTTGTCTTTCCACCAGCTATTTTGACAGCTTGACGAGCATTCTTCAATGCCGATTGAATAACTTCACGCGCTGTACTTCCGGTTGTTTTCGAAACGGCTTTCACAATCTTGGAAAGCGTAACTGTAGGTCTCTTCTTCTTCTTTAAACTCGTACTGAGCTTCTTCTTCTTTTTATTCAAACTCGTGCAGAGCTTAGTCTTTAACCCCATACCGAGCTTCGATTTCACCTTCATGGCGTTTGTTATAGCGTAAGCGGCAACCTTTTCACCCACACCAGCGTCCTTTGTCCAAACGCGCTGCCAGGCTTTATCTGCTAAAACTCTGTCAGCTTCGTTGCGTGCTGCAATGTTTTCACGATTCTGGGAGTATGCGATAGCGTGCTCCTTGCAGGCTGCATCCAAAGGATTTATTCCAGGATCACCGCGAGCGATGCGTTTCGCTAGTTTTGTACGTGGTTCACAGTACTGATAACCCGGTAGATGAAGTTCAATTGGAAGTCTGTTGATCACTTTATTCAGAAGCCCGTAGCCTCTATGTACAATCCTTACACTGCAACGATCGAACAATGAATGAACCTCCAGAGTATATAAGCACGCTATTTATACCCTGGGGTTCAGTCGCAATATGGATTTCAAAGAGCAATGACTCATGCTACCAGTGCCCAATTTCGATACTTTCGTTGAGCAGCGATCAGCACGCACAAGGCATGGAAAATTGCTACCTGACAGTATTCGCGCAGTCTTCTGCGGTCCATCAAACTGTGGCAAGACTAATGCACTGCTCGCGCTAATCACACATCCCAATCGTTTGAGATTCGCAAACCTCTACGTGTACTCAAAGTCTTTAACTCAACCAAAGTACAAGTTTCTCGAGTCACTTCTTACGCCCGTAGAAGGTATTGGATACTTTGCCTTTGGTGAACACGATCAAGTCGTATCACCAGCAGACGCTCAACCCAATTCCATCATGGTATTCGATGATATAGCTTGCGAGAAACAAAATAATGTCAGAGCATTTTATTGCATGGGTAGACACAAAAACATCGATTGCTTCTATCTGTGTCAATCTTACGCTCAGATACCTAAACATTTGGTGCGCGATAACGTTAACATGCTAGTGATTTTTCGACAGGATGATGTTAATCTCAAGCACATGTACGATGATCATGTGAATACAGACATGACGTACTCGCAGTTCAAAGACTTGTGCTCAAAATGTTGGAACAATGAAAATCATGGATTTCTCGTAATCGATAAAGATAGAAGAGGACTTGACAGCGGCAGATACCGAAAAGGTTTCGACTGTTTTGCTATAAATATATCGCGCGTGAAGTAAAAGTTCACAGTTTATCATGGACGGTCAAAGTGATAACGTGGTTGTCGAGTTCCGGCATAAGAAAAGAATCCTTTGTGGAGTGGAAAAGGTGAGAAATGCCATTCGTCAAAAGTACAAGCTCCTCAAAGCGGGAAAGGAGAATATGGAACGCACGATGGATGAAACTTTCAAGCCAATAGTCAAACCGCTAGAACGGCTCGTCAATGCTGCCGAGACAAATCACAGTGAAATTAAAAACTGGTTACCAACGAAGAAAGAACCTTCCAATTATGTTGATGACGATGATGATGATGGAGAATCTTCATTCAAGACAGCATATGATGATGATGATGATGATGATGACGATGATGATGAAGCCGTGAATACAAAAGAACATCCAGCGGTCGATAAATACATTTACTTGCTCAATAAAAATCGAAAAAAGGTTCTCGATATGACATATGGAGTGCGAAAATTACCAGACGGCACACTCATGATTGGAGATTCACCTATAAGCTTTGATAATCAATATATAATTGTGGGTAATACCAAGTACCATAAATCTGTCGGTCTGCTTGAATAGCTGTTTAGAAAGGATCCTGATGCGAATTTCATCAGTGTTGAAGATACGAATACTTATGGGAAAATTCTCCAAATGACAAATGCATACAAGAAACACTACAGCCCCGATGAAGCCGTGCACAAGCAAAATAGTAAAAAGTATAAAAACTACGTAGCTCCGTTAATAAGCGTTACACCAACACGAACAAGACAGTCCACTGGTGGAGCGTTACCTCAATACAAAATTGCTAGGAGAGATACGCGAATGGATTATGTATATTGGGACGATCCTAACGAGTTGGTAGATCGACTACGTCTGCTGCTTGCCGCGCGAACAGCAGGCAATCCGAGTCACAATAACGAGATCATCTCAATCATTGAGGAGTTGCGTGAAGCCGACATTATTTATTAGTAGACTGCGACAAGGTAAAGAGCTCAGTTGAACAATGAGTGTTGATGTGTTTGGACGACAACTCAGAAGAAGTGAGGGTTCCCGTGGACCTCCAGGCTTCGAGTTTAAGTGCACCCCAGATAACCAATACGACATTAAGCGCAAGAGACTGTGCAACGTGGCAGAATCAAGTGATCCAAACGACGCTGTTAATCTGAATCTCACACAACGTCTAATTCAACGGGATTTAAGTGGCTTTTTACACATCACGCATCAACATAGGGAAGAACTTGATGATTTGAGACTACAGATTCAAATTCTCAAAGATCAATTGAACGAGAAGCTGAAAAATATCGAAAAAAATATTGAATCGAATCTAGACTTGTCTGTACGCAACTCCAAATCCATAGCACTGTTGCATAGAGCGTGGAACACCAGACACTCGTAGAAGAGTTACACAAGCCCGCTCGTCGCAATTATCCACGTCGCAAATTCGATGTACGAGGTCTATAGACAAGACGTGGCAAGCTGATCTCGTTGAGATGCAGCCATATGCTCGGGAAAATAAAGGCTTTAGATACTTGCTCACAATCATCGATGTGCTATCCAAATTCGCTTGGGCTGTTCCGGTGTCACAAAAAACTGGTAAAGATGTCACTGCAGCAATGGACTCTGTACTCAAACGTGGACGTGTACCTTTGAATATGCAGACTGATCAAGGCAAAGAATTTTTCGATAAAAATTTTCAAAATCTGATTGAACAGTATAAGATCAAGCACTATTCAACATACAGTAATCTCAAGGCATCCATCGTCGAACGTTTCAATCGTACACTCAAAAACAAGATGTGGATTAAGTTTAGCCTACGTGGTAATTACAAGTGGACAGATATTTTACCGGATTTCGTAGCAGTTTACAACAACTCGAAACATCGAACTATTGGCATGAAGCCAAACGACGAAACCGCAGCCAATGTTAAAACGGTAATGCAACGTTTTGCCAACAATCGAAGACGCAGAATACAAAAGTTCAAAATCGGCGACTAAGTACAAGTGAGCAAGATCAAACATGTTTTCGATAAAGGATACACACCTAATTGGTCAACTGAAATCTTTACCGTGAATCGAGTGATGGTAACGAATCCAGTGACATATAAGCTGAAGGACTATCAAGATAAACCCATCGCTGGTGGTTTCTACGAAGAGGAGCTTCTGAAGGTGAAATATCCCGACGTCTATCTCGTGGAGAAAGTACTCAAGAAGCGTGGAGATCAAGTTCATGTAAAGTGGTTGGGATTCGATAGTTCACACAGTAGTTGTATTGATAAGAATAGCATGTGAAATAAATACAACAGTTTTATGTTAAAATAGATATGTTTTTATTCATAAATAAACAATGGTTAAAATAGATATATTTTTATTCATAAATAAACAAATGGTTAAAATTATGCTGTGATGAATTCAATTTGATTCTTTTTGATTCCACCACCTAGATATTTCAGGGACAATTTCCCATCTTTGGCCGCCTGATTCATACTATCAAACAGGGCCTGGTTTTTTTCGAATGCAGCCGAAATTCGTTTTGGTAAAAAAACTTGACAGTTATCGTCGAGAGAGGCAACTGCGTTGAGACCAAGCTTCGTTGTAACTTGCTTCATGTTGGTGATTTTGAAAGTCTGATTGATCTGCAACTCATGCAGTTTCTTCGTTGGAAGGAAATCCTCCAGGCGAGCGATCTTGTTGAGGCTGTCCATTGTGGATATGTGATGTGAAAGGCTGTGAGCTTGCCTCTGATATATCCACTATCCCCTCTACCGTCAGAGGTTTAAGTGGGGAGTATACGCGCGCTGATTGGCTTGAAGCGATGGAAGGGGAGTCAGTCAATCTCCATCACCTCCGGTGCAGGTTGGGACAAGTCCTGCGGTATCCTGTAATGTCCCCACGGCAGCGTATCTATACTGTCAGGGGGGAAGAATCGTTTGTCATCATTAGGGCTGAGCGCTACTTTCACCTGTTTCTCAGTAAAAACTTTGTGCATGCGGGATCTGATGACGCGTTGCTCTCTTTTCTTCGTTGTATTTTTTAGCAGGCACTGGAGAAAGTCGTCGAATGTAATGGTTGCTTCCACCACCCCCGTTTTCACACCCTTCACCCTTTTGATGCGGTCTTTTCCGTTAACTCTCACGCTGTACATTTTGCTGCGTAATCCAACAAATTCGGTCATGATTTGACCGTTGCACTCGTCTTTCATCAGGCCGACGATTTTCTTGTTTGCTCGTGGCATTGCAAACTGATTTTCCGCCGGGTAATCCGATGTATCAAACTTGCTGATATCACGTTTCATGATATCATAAATATCTTCGCAGTGAATTTCATACAGCAGACTGTCGGTGTCTGTGTACAATAGTTTGCAGTTGTCATCTCCAAACTGAGGCTTCATGTAGTCGTAGTGGAAGTCGTAAACGAGAATCTTTGACAAGTCCAACACGCAAAGGCCCACGTAGATGGGTTTGTTGAGATAGACCTCGGTTTTTGTTAGTTGAACGGCCACGAGATTCTCCTCCAAGACGGAGAGGCTGTGGAAATTGGGCTTTGCGATGAGCGCCTCAGCTCCATATCGTCCTTCCCAATGTGTCACCAGCTTGACTTCCGCATGTTTGCGCACGTTCTCCATTGTTTTGCCGAAAACCGCGTTGTTCATCAGTTTGAACAGGTTCTTCTCGAAATCGTTCTTTGCCTGCTTCCTCATATCGCTGTTGAGATCAATATACGATTTGAGCCACGGTTTCTGCTTAAATTTAAGAGCTCGATGAATATGTGTCAGCTTGAGTCCATATTTGAGAGCCTGTTTCAAGTTCCTGTAGTGGAGAATGTAGCGAGTCTTGGCGTCAAGTGTTGTCATCAGCTTCTGTTGTGTGGAGCCAGGCGCACACTTGTGTTCAGGGCACAGTGGCAAGTCTCTGTGTGAATCGTGTTGAGCCTTAGGGTACTCGAGGTCGACTTCCAGAATGTAGCCTTCCGATGAGCCGTCTGCAACGTTGCAGAAGTCAATGGTTTGGAGATTTTCCACCCACTCGAATCCACCGTACGGCAGCGACTCGATCATTGCACAGCCGTAGAGGTTGTTTACGTCATAGTACATGAGATACTTGGTGTCCTTATTCGGATCATAGTCTCTCATGTACCTGTTGTTGGCTCGAGCATATCGGTTGCAACATTGACTAACTCCACCTCTCACTCCTCGCTCAATGAACATGTGCATGTCCAAGTCTGTGAGAAGCTCCAACTCGATCCTCGTGTATTTGAGCATAGCGTCCCATGTGAAACCTGGCGTCGTGTAGTAGTGAGCGGGATCCAGACCGTAGGCCTTGATGCAGTTGTCTCGGAAGTTCTCAAAGACATCGGCCAAGAGCAGGACATCGGTTTTGAGGTAGAGGTCCGAGTATGCCCCCAAATCACCGATGTTAAATGCATCCCACACTCTCTTAGCATGCTCATAGTCCTCGTCTGAGATGTCACAGTCGTTGAGGGTACTGTGGAAGTCCTTTTTCGTCGGGAGACTCGTCTGGTCCAGTTTTGCTGGTGAATCGACGTATTCGTATGGGAATACGCCTTTCCTCGTCAGGAGGTCGAATTTGTCGTCGGAGAGAGTGGTGAACTCGCTTCTGACGATCTTCAGCTCTGTAAGATAGGAGGCTAATTTCTCCAGCGATGAAGCCATGAATCGGAACGAGTCAATGAAGCGGAAGTTCATATCACTCCCTTCCACGTGCTTCGTGAAGGAGATGTATCGTTCCTTCGTCTGTGGCAGGATATCCACTCGACCATCGAAGGATGTAGCGATTTCCCGGATTATAAAATGAGAGTCGTAGCCGGTAAGGTTGTGAAATACAACGGGTATGGTGCGAGAGTCCTGGTAATTGATGTTGCACTCGTTGTGCGCTGGTCCTCTGTACCTGCGAACAATCAAAGGTTACAATTTTATTTTTATTGATTGATTGAATGTACTATACCGATACTTACCGTCCCATTAGATGACAATGATCTCGCACTCTGTCTTTGGTAGACATGGGCTTCTCGCAGATGTGGCACGTAGTTGCCGCTCGAAATTGCTGCTCCTGTTGTCGGGAGAGTCGCTCCATTGGCCTCGGATTCATGTGAAACCCTTCGACGTCGTTGGCCAGTTGTTTGAGTTCTTGAGTGAACCATTCTGCCGGTTTCTCGCCTCGATAGCTACGGTACTTTGACAGCGTCTCATCGTAGCTGCATTTCAGGTAGTACCCAATGCTAAATGGCTCATGCTGTTGATAGGCATTTTCGTCGCGAGTCGGTTTTAGGAGGCATTCAAAATCAGCATAGACAATGAAAGGTACTCTCTCCTTGTTGCGGTGATTCTTGAAATGAAGAATCTTGTTCTTCGACGCTGGCATGGTGACCTTGCACTTGTTGACATTTTTACAATCGACTACATGTGCAGCCAATTTGTCTTCGTTACGGAAGTAGTGAAGGCAACGGTCACAGATGTAATGTGTGTGATCTCTCTTTGATAGTTGACTTGAGACCAGGCGAGACAGGTTTTTGATCCACACGTAATGGAGTCTCGGTAGCGCGTAGACTTCATCATCATCATCATCATCATCGATGGTGTTTTCTTTCTCTTCCTCATCAACGTAGTGATCTTGCACGAGTAGGAGGTTCACGTGCTGAGGCTTCTTTGCTGACGTCACATGGAGAGGTGAGGTCTCAAACTTTCCCTTTCGCTGCTTCAAGATGTAAACATTGACTGATACATCATTCTGTTTCTCGAATTTTGAGACTTGTCTAGGCTGCACGGGGAATTCGATGCCAGCAAAGTCCAAATCGTTCTCGTATTTCCTGTACTCAGAAACACGATCTGAATTGCGTGCGGGATGTAGAGCGGACAAGATGGCCCACTTAAAGCACATGTCATCGTCATCGTTTTTCACGTTGATACATGCATGCTTCTTCTGTATCTGATCCGGCAGATTCACGTAAGAGCTGCCTCGCATAGGGTTGAACTTGTTGATGTTCACCGTGAGATTGATGATGGAGTGCAATGACCATCCCGAATCCTGCTGCTCGAACTCCTCCATTTCCTGCAAAATAGGCTCTCGGACGACAGTGTTGAACCATTCTCTTACGCTTGTTGTTGGATAGATCGGTTCAGCTTTCGTGTTAAAATACTTTATATCCACGACCTCTTCGTCGTTCTTCATCACTACGAATTTGGCAGCAAGCACCATGTACACTTTTACGGCGTTTTTCTCTTTCGCGAGAACACTCCTGATTTGTGAGTGAAAGAGGCTCATGCAGTCCTTCATAAGTGCATTCACGTCTACATGTTTTAAGTTCGTGATCACTCCCGTCTTGATACGCTCTTTGAAGGCTGACTTCAAATCAGTCCATCGCACTCTACCACTGAGTTTTTCACGATCCTGCACATCTTCACCACGTTTCAATAAACACCTCAGTTTCACCTCTACACCTTTGAGAAAACCAATCGCGGATGTGAACTTTAGTCTATCGGGGACACTTAGTCCGGGTGTCATCAACAACTCTTCCCACGATTTTATCACTCCCGCGAGGCGCTTTTCCCACTCATAGATCTCACTAGAGTTTCTATTTTTCACCAGTTCCAACACTTCCTCCCACGTCTTCATAACCTTCTTACACTCCTGAGCATCCATTTTAAAAGTTGATCCGAACAGATGAATAATGAAAACGATAATGAATTGCTCGATTGCAGGGACAAGAATTTATACTAATTTGAAAAGTAGTGGGGGTAACGCTAAATGCGTACTTGCACTGTACACGTTAAAACGATGTCAACACTGTATATTTAAATAATATATCTGAACACAATAATTGATGAAACGCTAATGGTTGTTCTGTTGCAAGGACCTCAATTTATACTAATTTAAAAAAGTTGGTGGGGGTTATCGATATTGACGCTGATTGGTTGTAGAGTTGGTGGGGGTTATCGATATTGACGCTGATTGGTTGTAGAGTTGGTGGGGGTTATCGATATTGACGCTGATTGGTTGTAGAGTTGGTGGGGGTTATCGATATTGACGCTGATTGGTTGTAGAGTTGGTGGGGGTTATCGATATTGACGCTGATTGGTTGTAGAGTTGGTGGGGGTTATCGATATTGACGCTGATTGGTTGTAGAGTTGGTGGGGGTTATCGATATTGACGCTGATTGGTTGTAGAGTTGGTGGGGGTTATCGTAGACGACGCTGATTGGTTACGACGTTGGTGGGGGTTATTGTAGTCGACGCTGATTGGTTAATTTAAATTGCACCGCTGAAAATAGTAGTGGGGATTGTGTGTGTGTGTGTATAAAAGGGCAGTGCTGGCAGTCACTACCATCAGTTGCTGTGACGATGGAGTATGTTGTGGCCGTGCAGGGCTTCAAGCGACCCTTTAACGACTTTGTATTCAAAGAGATGGCAGTTGTTGCTCTTGAAGATGATGCTGTACCATCAGTCTACATGTTTGAACCGCCACACAGATGGAGCTATCTACCTACTAAATACAGAAGCGAGAATCTGTGGTTGGAACTGAACTATCGCGGCATCGACAAGAACAGTGGAGATGTACCCTACGAGGAAGTCAACGCGGCGCTCCATAATCTTCTGGGAGACGCCCGCAAGGTCCACGTCAAAGGTCTAGAGAAGAAACGATGGCTGGAAAAAATTCTATCAAACGTGCACAATCTTGAAGATCTGGGCTGTCCATCACTGGAGAAGTTGCGTGAAAATACACATCTGTCATGCAGTAATCATACGCGCATGCTCTGGACACCGCATTGTGCAGCTTTAAATGTGCGCGTATTGCAATCATGGCTCCTCAACGTGTACAAGCCGGACCTCACGAATGCTAGTACCGAGTGTATACCAGAATTTACCACGCTTAAAGATTATTATGCTCAGTGTGAATTCACATTGTAAATACTCAACGCTGAATAAATTTTGAAAAGATTCTACTTGTTGCTGGACCTATGAATACAAATTTCTTGAATTACCGACAAAGAAGAAAGGAATGCATGCAAATAAGAATAAAAGCTTTAATTATTATTAATTTATTAATATATTAATTTATTAATATATTCAATAAACTCTTAAAATATCAACATATATTTTTTTTAACTCTTAATATATATATGTTTTTTCTTTCTTTTTTTTTACATTTTTCTAATGTTAGCAATTTTTTAAAGTAGAGCTGCCCTCGGGTTCGCTCTGCGGGGAGGACGGTGCTGCTGCTGTTGGCGTTGCTGTTGTTGCTGCTGCTGTTGACGTTGCTGATGGCGTTGCTGTGGTTGCTGTTGTTGCTGTTGCTGTTGTTGCTGTGGCTGCTGCTGGAGAAGAGGTGTCCTGGTGGGGGGCGCAGTGGCTGCGTCGTTTTCCTGATGGTGGGGTCAGTCTTCGGGTGCGATATCAAAATTGCTATCGCGCAATTCTCCTTGTCCGAAGACTGACCCTTCTTCATCATCTTCTTCTTTCTCGCTGGTGAGGTGGCCGTTTCCGACGCTGACCTTTACCCCACCCAGCCATCCTCCTCCTCCTTCTTCTTCTTCTTGCGGCTGCTGCTGCTGCTGCTACTGCTACTGCTACTGCTACTGCTACTGCTACTGCTACTGCTACTGCTACTGCTACTGCTACTGCTACTGCTACTGCTACTGCTACTGCTACTGCTACTGCTACTGCTACTGCTACTGCTACTGCTACTGCTACTGCTACTGCTACTGCTACTGCTACTGCTACTGCTACTGCTACTGCTACTGCTACTGCTACTGCTACTGCTACTGCTGGTGCTACTGCTGCTGCTGCTGCTGCTGCTACTGCTGGAGAGAGCCAGATCACCAGCGAGAAGCTCACCAGCCTCCTCCTTAATTGGGGAAATTAGTGGTGGTGGTGGTGAGGGCAGAGTTGGTGGCGGTGATGGTGGTGGTAGCAGGGCGAGCTGCGGCGGTCGTGGCAGCACGGCAAGCTGTTGCATTGTAAAATTCAAATTTCGCGCGCAGTGCTGATGTGAGAAATGGGAAGTACACATCAGGAATACCCCCGTCGCGTCGGTAACCATCAGGAATACCCCCACCACGTCGGTAAGGTAGAACACTCATCTTAGCACGAACCATTTAGCACGGACTCGAACCACACCATTTTGAGGTTAAACTGTCGGTAAAAAGGACTTTTCGGTTAAACTGTCGGTAAAAAACTATTTTTTTTTATTTTTAAATTTACTCTTTCCATGGTATGGCTTCAATCGTCTTTTACCGCCCATCCCACCCTTCCTCCTATCACTCCCTACCCGCACTTCGCTAAGCTAACCTAACTTTCCATGCGGCCGCAGCCGACTTAGCTACACTGTACCGCCATGAACACGGGGAAACTGCGGAAAACCCGTGCTGGTACAGACGGCCATATATTCTTCTGATCTCCCGGTGTATATACGAAAGTAAAGTACTTAAGTGTAGACACCGAGGTCTCAGAAAAACTGACCTCCCGCTCACTGATTGATATACCAGCCGGTGCACGGCTAAACGGTCACCCATCCAAGTTATGGCCGCAAACAATACTGCTTAACTCGTGGGACCGCCAGAGCCGTACACCGACCGCACATCCATCAGTGTCGGTCCGGTAAAAAAGTATTTTTTTTTTTTTATTGTTAGTTTCTTCCGTATGCCTTCTTCAGGCTTTTACGTTTCCCCTCTCCCCTTTTCCCCGTTCCTTCATAGAGACCCCTCTAGAGTGTTGTCCGCAGCCACTCATCCTAATGCACTACTGTACCGCATTTGTACGAGGGCACAGGAAAACTGCGGAAAACCTGGCCGATACAGTCGGCTTTATTTTTACTGAGTTTCTACGGTATGAGAATACATTAGAAACTCAGAAAAACTGCCTCCCGCTCAGCAGTTGGCGCGCAAATCAGTGCAAGGCTAAGCGGTCACCCATCCAAGTTATGACCGCAAATAATGCTGCTTAACTCTGGGGACCGCCGAAGCCACACACCGACCGCGCGTCCACTACTGTCGGTCCGGTAAAAAAGTATTTTTTAGATACAAAAATATTCAAATTCGAGGTAAAATAAAAAAAATTATCAAATTTGAAGTAAAATCGGAGAAAACTACATTGCCTACTGTTGGTAAAAGTAGAAATCTACATTACCGACTGTTGGTAATGTAGGAATCTTTACCGACATGAGACAGAACCGGCCTAGCTTATCTACTAGGGCATTCATAAAATATTCGTATACTAAGGACTGATCTGCATGGCTGATCGTTTTTTACGAATCGACGAACACAGTATCCACGTAGATGTACGAAAACTTCCAACGATATTGAATATAATGGTTATTATTCTTCATCGAAGCACGAGGCGTAGTAGAGGCAAAACGGAAGCAGCAGAAGTCTCTCCTGAACTATATATGTATATAGAAGGGGATACTCAACGTGAATGCCCCTGTGCCCATTCTCAGCCAATCCGAGCTTTCGTTGCTGATGTGAATGTGCGAATATGATTTACGCAATCGTTTACATTAAATAATTACCACCAAATGCTCTGATCACTCCACCAATGATTATTGGATGTTTCTACGTTGATTAAGACCTTGTGGCTTAAAATCGGTCTAAAATGGTCCGTTTCGTGTGCGTTAATACCGCTGTATCCATTCTCAGCCAATCCCAGACTCCGTCCCTGATTGTAATGGACGAGTATACGATTAGGGACAGCTGAGACGCTAATTAATGACTGTTATGTGTTGCTTTAGCCGTTTATGAAGGATATGTGGTTACCGTCATTCGCCGAAGCACCTTATACCACATATGCTAATTAATGACCACCAAATGTTAAGATAAGGCTACCAATGATCAGGGAACGTTTCTGCATCGATTAAGACCTCCCAAAGCAAAATCGGTTTAGAATTATGTGTTTTATCGGCCATAAAAACATTTGTCCATATCCTTGCTTCCGGTTCTGTCGAATGGAAATTAGTTTTTTTATTTTTTCTCGAGAACTAGTGACCACCAAATGTTCTAATTATGATATTCTTGACCACCAAACAATTATACATCGATTGGGCATCAAAAAAATTAAATTCGTGAAAAAAAAAATCGGCTAACTTCACCGGCCAATTTTGATTAATTAATTAAAAATAAACGGTTCACCACCACCAAATGCTCTAATTAGGCCACCAATGACCACCAATCGACCACCAATCGATTCCGATAATTTAGAATCAGATTCATTAAAATCATCGGCTAACTTCACGGAGGTAAAGGCCGGACCGCCATTCTCGAAATCTCACCGGGATATCACGATCGAGATTTTTCGAACGGAAAACACGAGTGGTCTTTAGCACTCGAGATTCGAATTTCGTATGCAAGATCATAGTGAAAATGGAAAATTTCACAGTTTGAGGTTATGTTTGTGTTGTTATGTAGCGGAGATTAACAGACTTGGCGTCGACACCTCGTGGAATATTTCTTTTTGTATTCCACGTTACATTCAACACAAAAAAAAAATTCTCCAATTTTTTCTCAAAATCGTGTTTAGTGGTATCTATAGATGCATCAAATTTAAAAATAAAATAATAAATTTTGGCCGGAATATGCAAATTTTTTCATTTTCTATTTAATCTGTAATATGTCGCAAACGATTAACCGTATCAAAATTATTTAAAAAATGCAAATGTGCATTTTTTCATGGCCAAAAAAATGTATTCAGAATTAATTGTGTAATTTCAAGCCACATTTTATTGAAAAAATAACAAAAATACTAAAAATTCGGCGCACATTCAAAAATCACGAGGCTATTTGCCCGATAAAAAAAATCCGAATGCCTACTATATTTTTAAAAAAATGTTTGTTGTTTTTTCCATAAAATGTGGGCTGAAATTACAAAATTAATTCTGAATACATTTTTTTTCTTATTGGCCATGAAAACGTATATTTTCGATACGATTTAATCGTTTCCGAGATATTACAGATTAAATGGAAAATAAAAAAATGGCATATTCCGGCTAACATTTTTTTTTATTTTGAAATTTGTTGCATCTCTAGATACCACTGACCCCGATTTTTAGAAAACTTCTGTGATTTTTTTTTTTTGTTTTGCAAAAGGACCGTGCAATGCCTCTTATATAGAATAATAAAGGCTTTATACGTTATGCATGAAATAGTAAATAAAAAAATGGACTCTGTCCAATTAATTTATGGATTAAATGAAAAATCGTAAATAACATACAATTATAGTATACAATTTTTTTAAAATATCATACATAAAAAAAGTATTCGACTTTGAAGACAGAAACGTGAATAATTCCGGAAGCGCCTTATCTCAAAATCAATAGTTAATATAACTCAAACGATTCCCATATTTTTAAAACTCCGCGTTTTTAAAAACTGCTATCTTTCTATTAGGCTAGGCTGTTCGTTGGCTTATAAGTGAACAGGGCGACTTGGCAATACCGCGTGCAAGTTTTATACGAGATGCCGCTCGAAAGCCATGTCGTTCGATCTCGAGAATACCATTTTTTCGTTTCCTTCGCGTCGATCATTCGAACATCTCGAGTGCTCGACCGAATTTCGAGCGAACTCGAGAATTGGGCCCAATCTCTCTAATATATTTTTACCAGGGCATCCAGCGCCCTACAAAAACCTTCCATAAACGTCTCCGTGAACTTAGCCATTGGTACTTTCGGCCGTCGTTCAAAGCCGTGATATTAGCCTTTACGGAACATCGTCGCAGCGTTATCCCATTTTCCGATTGTTGAAAATATTCAATCAAAGTGTTGACGCGCTGCTGCTACATATAACAGCGGCAGTAGCAGTACACCGAGAGAGATAGAGTGAGACAGATAGAGATCATATCCCTTTCTCTTTCGTCTCGCCACCCAGAGACTCGTTCGCGAGTAGTAATCAAAAAAGCCTCTCCACCATTGCTGGCTTAAAGTGTTATTATTATCACGACATAGCTATTCTATAGCTAACTACGATTAAAGTACTAGCGTTACAACCAACATTAGTATATTAATGATATACTACACAGTGTTTAATTAGTGTTGTCATGTCGCGAAGTAACGAAACAAGTGACGGCGCCGTTAGTCATATTATTGCTTTAGATAAAACGCTGCGATCGAAAATATAAAGCAAACTACTAAAAGCTACAAGTGAACAAAATTTCTAAAGGCTGAGACGAAACAAAGAAGAAAAAAAAAGAAAAAAAGGAAAAATTAAGTTGCTTAAACGTTCTTGTTAAATGTTGATTTTGACAAGTGACAAAATCGAGGCTCCGTCGCAAGCAGCGTCGCCTACGACGGCGCCTACGACGACGCCGACGCCGACACCGACGTCAACGTTACTCGTAAGCTCACTCGGAATGTCAGGCGATCCACGAACGGGAATTCGCTATCCCTCGGAATACGTTAAACTAAATATCGGCGGTTCTCTTCATTACACGACAATCAGCACTTTGCGAAAACATGACACTATGTTACGCGCAATGTTTGGCGGTAGAATGGAAGTTCTCACAGATTCCGAGGGTATGTTAACCTAGGTTGTTGCATATGAGACATTCCACCAACAATTCAGCCACCCGATTTTATCAATGTTCCCGAAAAATGTTGTAATTCTTCAATATTGTAATACTATGTTCCATCAGAAAAATTGACCAAATTTCAAGAGCCTACAGTGTTTCGTTTACGAGATTAACTGTTTGCTTATATTTTGTTTGGTTTGGTGATATCTCGATAACTCCAAAGCGTGTTGTAACTTAAAAAACATGAAAATCCTTGTTTTTTTATGTACTCTTTATATAAATGTTTTCCAATTTTTTTTAATCGCTTCAAATTTAATTATGATTTTTTTTTTCTTTTAGTCTGTTTTCTAAGTAAGCGCCTTCCTCTATTAAACTGAATTTTTTAAAATCTTTATAGTCCCATTTTAAAGAAGTATGTAGAAGGACTAAGCAGCCAATGCAATAATGTGCGAGATATCATTTTATTATAATTTTTTTTTTTATCCAAGTTTTCTAAGTAACGGCCTTCCTTTATTGAACTGATACTTTTTTATCTTCACAGCCCCATTTTAAAGAAGTATGTAGAAGGACTAAGTGGCCAATGCAATAATGTGCAAGATATCATTTTATTATAATTTTTTTTTTTTTTATTCCAGTTTTCTAAGTAAGGGCCTTCCGTTATTGAACTGATTTTTTAAAAATCTTCACAGCTCCATTTTAAAGAAGTATGTAGAAGGGCTAAGTGGCCAATGCAATAATGTGTGAGATATTTTATTATACATTTTTCTTTTACCCAAGTTTTCTAAGTAAGGGCCTTCCTTTATTGAACTGATTTTTTTTAATATTCACAGCCCCATTTTAAAGAATTATGTAGAAGGGCTAAGTGGTCAATGCAATAATGTGCGAGATATCATTTTATTATACATTTTTTTTTTATCCAAGTTTTCTAAGTAAGGGCCTTCCTTTATTGAACTGATTTTTTTTTATATTCACAGCCCCATTTTAAAGAATTATGTAGAAGGGCTAAGCAGCCAATGCAATAATGTGCGAGATATCATTTTATTGTAGATTTTTTTTCTTTTAATCTAAGGTTTCTAAGGGCTTTCATTTGTTGAAGTGATTTTTTTTAAATCTTCACAGCCCCATTTTAAAGAATTATGTAGAAGGGCTAAGTGGCAAATGCAATAATGTGTGAGATATTTTATTATACATTTTTCTTTTTATCCAAGTTTTCTAAGTAAGGGCCTTCCTTTATTGAACTGATTTTTTTAAATATTCACAGCCCCATTTTAAAGAATTATGTAGAAGGGCTAAGTGGCCAATGCAATAATGTGCGAGATATCATTTTATTATAAATTTTCTTTTTATCCAAGTTTTCTAAGTAAGGTCCTTCCGTTATTGAACTGATTTTTTAAAAATCTTCACAGCTCCATTTTAAAGAATTATGTAGAAGGGCTAAGTGGCCAATGCAATAATGTGCAAGATATCATTTTATTGTAGATTTTTTTCTTTTAATCTATGGTTTTTAAGGGCTTTCCTTTATTGAACTGATTTTTTTTAAATCTTCACAGCCCCATTTTAAAGAAGTATGTAGAAGTGCTAAGTGGCAAATGCAATATATGAGACAAATATGCAAATAATGTGTGAGATATTTTATTATACATTTTTCTTTTTATCCAAGTTTTCTAAGTAAGGGCCTTCCTTTATTGAACTGATTTTTTTAAATATTCACAGCCCCATTTTAAAGAATTATGTAGAAGGGCTAAAGTGGCCAATGCAATAATGTGCAAGATATCATTTTATTGTAGATTTTTTTCTTTTAATCTAAGGTTTCTAAGGGCTTTTCTTTATTGAACTGATTTTTTAAAAATCTTCACAGCCCCATTTTAAAGAAGTATGTAGAAGGGCTAAGTGGCAAATGCAATAATGTGTGAGATATTTTATTATACATTTTTTTTTATCCAAGTTTTCTAAGTAAGGGCCTTCCTTTATTGAACTGATTTTTTTAAATATTCACAGCCCCATTTTAAAGAATTATGTAGAAGGGCTCAGTGGTCAATGCAATAATGTGCGAGATATCATTTTATTATAAATTTTTTTTTATCCAAGTTTTCTAAGGGCCTTCCTTTATTGAACTGATTTTTTTTTATATTCACAGCCCCATTTTAAAAAAGTATGTAGAAGGGCTAAGCAGCCAATGCAATAATGTGCGAGATATCATTTTATTGTAGATTTTTTTTCTTTTAATCTAAGGTTTCTAAGTAAGGGCCTTCTTTTATTGAACTGATTTTTTTTTATATTCACAGCCCCATTTTAAAGAATTATGTAGAAGGGCTAAGTGGCCAATGCAATAATGTGCGAGATATCATTTTATTATAGATTTTTTGCACTTAATCTAAGTTTTCTAAGTAAGGGCCATCCTGTATTGAACTGACTTTTATCTTTACTGACCTATTAACAATACAAAAAAAAAAATCAATTTTATAAAGAAAGGCCCTTAGAAAACTTAGGTTAAAAGAAAAAAAATCTATAATCAAATTATATCTCGCACATTATTGGGTTCGCCACTTAGCCCTTCTACATACTGCTTTATAATGGGGCTGTGAAAGTAGAAGAAAAAAATCTAGTTCAACAGAAGAAAGTCCTCAGAAAACTTAGATTTGGAGAAAAAAAAATTATAATTAAATTTGACACAATTTATAAATATGGAAAACATTTATATGGAGAGTACATTAAAAAAAAAAAGAATTTTCATATTTTTAAAGTTACAATACGCTTTGAAGTTATAGAGATATCATCAAACCAATCATATTATAAATAAATGGCTTATCTTGCAAACGAAACACCATAGGCTCTTAAAATTTGGTGCTTTTTCTCAGAGAATCTAGTATTACAGTAAATAAAAATTACAACATTTTTCGGGGTAATTGAAAAATCGGATGGCTGAATTGGTGTGGAATGTCTCATATTTGTTGTTTTTTTCGCACCTCTTGAGACTCTATTTTTATTTATTTTAGGATGGATTTTGATAGATCGTTGCGGTAAACATTTCGCAACTATTCTCAACTTTCTGAGAGATGGATCTGTTCCGTTGCCGGAAAGTGTTAAAGAAATTACGGAACTGCTCGCAGAGGCCAAATATTATTGTATCGCAGAGCTTGTCAAATCGTGCGAACAAGCTCTGCTCAGAAAAGAGAGAGAAGCGGAGCCGATATGCAAAGTCGCTCTCATAACGTCGCAACGAGAGGAGCAACTTCTTCTTGGAAATACTACAAAGCCTGTAGTTAAATTACTCATCAATCGGCATAATAATAAATATTCTTACACTGGGTAAAATGAACTTTTGAGCTTGCAACTTTTGGGCTTTGTATGAATTTTATGAGTGATTAATTACAAATATAATTCTCAAAATAGTTTGTGGGTAAAGAAAGAATAATTTGGGATTCATTAAATTAAATTTATTATAAATATATTAATTGCAATTTTTTTTTTGTTAATAGATTGCCTATTTTTTTAATCAGTTTCTCATGAATCATGTTTTTCCTTGGGTTGATAAGAATAATCTCGACTGACTCATTGTAATGTTATATCATTTGTTAATCTATTTTAGTACATTTATAGAACAAGTTTTGATGAAAAACGAAAAAAAAAAACATTTACATTATAGAAATACAATCAGTGGTTTAAATTATAATTTATAACTTTCAATTCTTTAGAAGAATAATTATTCTTCTAAAGAATTGAAAGTTATTGATCTCTTCAGGAATTAGCAAAAGTAATCGTACAACCTATTTACAAATAAATTGTTATTCCCATAATTATAGATGAAGAACGGGTTTATTATCAAGTTATTTGAAAAACAGTATTAAGAAGTATGGTAGGAAAAAGATGAAAAACAAATTACTACGAATAATTATGGGAGACTTAAATTTCTTTCATTAATTATGAATAATTTAGATTATCATTTACAATCAATTCTCAATCATATAGTCGCGATAGTTTTTAAAATACATTTCATTTGAATGATTATTATTAATGTGCAGCGCCAAAACCTCCTTAACATTCCATCTTTACCGCTCAAAACTCATGTCACACTTTTTCTTTTTTATTGCAGTACTTCCGATGATAATCTGTTGAAGAATATTGAACTTTTTGACAAAATGTCTCTCCGATTCAATGGCAGAGTATTGTTTATCAAAGACGTCATTGGTTCGAGTGAAATATGTTGCTGGACTTTTTATGGTCATGGACGAAAAGTCGGCGAAGTCTGTTGTCATTCGATAGTTTATACTACCGACAAGAAGCATACTAAGGTGAGAATAGGACGAGTAGAGATATGAAAAATACTGAATTTTTGTTTTCGATAAATTAACCGTGAAGATACCATGTAGATCTTTGTTGTGCTTTGTAAAATCAAACAAAGCTTAAAAGAGAAATGCACCTTAACCTCCTTCAGATTTTATAAACATCCTACTACAGAAAAATTCTTTTCTGTAGTAGGATGTTTATAAAATCTGAAATCTACAGAAAGATCATTTCTTATAGTTAAGGGGATGCTGGAGTAGATTTTTTTGCCGACTTTGGTCGGTAAGTTTTTCGATCAGGGCACAGGTGGCGCCGACGTAGTCCGTGTACTTTTGGCAAAAGATACTGAATATCCCGAAAAGAAATATGGCCGCACACGATATGTCAGCTGACCTTTGCCGTAAGATTTAATTATTTCTGGAAATTAGATATGTAAAATCAGACCGGACGTCAATTCTGTGATGATTTCTGAATATTCGAAAACTATCAGAATGTCAAATACACAAGTCAAATGCATGTATAGTCGCGTTGCAAAGGCTCGGAGCTTTTGCCAAAAGAAAACAGACTACATCGGCGCCACTTGTGTTCTAATCGGGAAACTTCATTCGCGCACTTCTTGACCCACTCTGATCGCGAATAGACTACGTGAACGTAGTCTGGGTTTTGCGTGGATTCCTTTTGTGTAATTGACTTTTTCGACGCTCGTAGAATATTCAGAGAACGCTAAAGAATGGACGTACATTTCGATTTAACGTATGTGAGTTCCGGAATCTTTTATATCTTACCAAACAGGCGATGTTGTTAAACCCTGGCGGCCATTTTGATTTCGAGAGGTTTAGTAATATATATTTTTTTTATTTATTGTACGTTTTCACCAAATATTCGAATGTACGTCCACTCGTTTATGTTGATATTGCAATCGTGTACGATTTGAATCATGTGTGTAGCGTATTAACAAAGAATAATCAAAACTACGAAAAAGCCTGTTTTTACCGACCAAAGTCGGTAATAAAATCTACTTCAGCATCCCCTTAAGGGGATTCTGGAGTTTTTATTACCGACTTTGGTAGGATTCGATACCGACTTTGATCCGTAAGTTTCACTGTTAAAAAAGATTGTAAATTTACTGTGACAAGTAATATGAAATTTACATAACGTGTGTGTGGAGTAATAATTAGTATAACATTCACTGTAAAATTAACATTAGGAGAGTAAATTTATGTCCATGGAGATTAAATTTTCAAATATTTTAAATGAAAATTACAAAACTGCTATAGTAATCTAGTTATTACATGACGAAATTTGTAAAATTTTATTTAAGTTCTTGATTTTAGTAAAATAATTTGTAAATTCATATACAGGACTTTTATATCTGTATAAAAATTAGTAGTTCATCATCATGGAATTTTTCAAGACATTAATGTTCTTGCATCTTGGGAACAAAAATATTGAATGCGGATAATAAGTTTTTCGTCAGCCACAACTGTAATTTCAGAAACATTGTTTTCATTGTAGGTAGCTTTTGATTTTATAATAAACATGTGTACACAATTTACAAACGACATGCGAAGTAAAAAAATACAGAATGCAAAATCCTAGTATTTTATAACAGTAAATTTACAAAATTTCTCAAATATTTTTCAGCATTGTTATTTTTAATATCTAATACAGATTGACAAGAAATTTGTGGTACAGGTTGTGAATAAAAACTTCCACTCTGGTACTGCAATTTTCTAGTAATTTTTTTTAACAGTGGAGCTAATAAGAAATCCAACATTTTATTGCGCTTGAAAAAATATTTATTTTATCTCTATGTATATTCATTATCCCGACGATTTATCATCGAAATGTTATCGTTCTTGCATTTTATATTTGCCATTGCGATATTTTATCAATGGATGCCCTTATCGCTACTTCTATCTTTATTGATAATCTTTTTTTCTTTTCCTTTACCAATCGGCAGGTCGAGTTTCCAGAGGCTCGTATATACGAGGAAACGCTCAACATTTTATTGTACGAGCACAGAAATGGCCCTGATCAAGAATTAATGCAGGCGACTTCGTCGAGAGGAGCTGTTGGTGGTAGCGGCGGTGGCGGAAGTGGTAGCGGCGGAGGAGGAGGAGGCGGAAGCGGCGGTCCACCATGCACTTCCGACGAGGAAGAGGGTGAACGTGCTAGTCTAGCTCGTTTACGCTCCAATAAACAAAATACCAACTGACCCCATCTCACAACCATTCTCAATTCCTCCCGATGGACTTGCTTAAATTTGGTTCGTTCACTCGCACCTCGGTCAAACATTTCATAGGTTTAACGTGATGTGCAACAACACTTTCCCACAATCCATGCTGGTCCCGGTCGGTAAAAAAAAAGCTTAGAACGCGGTTTTACGCACGCTTCGCATGCGTCAAACGTCGTTTACACACCTCGTGAAATAAAATTTTGTACGATACTCATGCGAAAAACGTTTTCTTAACCCGTGTGATTGCAACACTCACCTTTGGCTCGTGCTGCAAATTCACACTCGTCAGAAAAAGTTTTTTCTCACCTCCGGGCCGAAAGCGACCACTTTCGTTCCGCTGCGCGGAACAAAATTCCCGGTTTTCGGCTCTGTCGATGAGAAAAATCGTATACACTCCTCGGGCAGTAAATAAGAAAGCCTCAGATCACATGTTAGTCGACCTCGGCTTCGCCTCGGCCGACAATTACATGTGATCTGAGACATTTCTTACTTTACTGCCCTAGGTGTGTAATATACTATTTGGCACTCGTATCGTAATGTACTATTTTGTAACTCATGCATGAAAAGTGCCAGTTTATGTGCGGGCCGGCCGCGACATAAACTGGCGCTTTTCGATAAGACGTATCGAAAATACTGGAAGCGTGTCGAAAATACTGAAACCGTATCGAAAATACTGTGCGCATGCGCACATCCGTTTGCGTTTTTTACTTTATTGTCGCGCCCGGCCAGCAACATAACCTGGCACCTTTCATGCATTCGTCATAAAAAGTAGTATGCGATACTTGTATGTAAAAGCGGACTCCCGACGGCGGTTGTAAAGTGTCCGCACTCGTCTTCTCTCGCGCTACAAACAACACTCGGCTTCGCCTCGTGCCGTTGTAGCGCTCGATCGGACTCGTGCAGGCACTTTCCAACCTTCGCCGAAAATCCGCTTTTACGCACTAGTATCGCAATGTACTAGTTTCTAGGCAACAGAACATTTTTCGTGAATATGTAGGAAAGAGAAAATGTCGCGTTTCCCTGAGAAAATAAAAAGTATGTTCCTCTAGAAAAAGAAAAAAAATCGTCGTATTTTTTCTAGGGAAAAGAAAAATATGCTGTCGCTTTCAGACAGACAAATATCGTGTTTGTTTAGGAATAAGAAAAAAAATAGCTTGTTTTTCTAGGAAAGATACAAATGTTGTATTTCTTTAGGAACGAGAAAAGTTTCGTTTTCCTCTTGGTCTTTACGAAGGTTTTTTTTTTTTTTAGAAAAATTAAATATCTTCCTATAGGAATATGACAATTTCGTTGTTCTGTAGAAAAAGATAAATGTCGTTCCATGCGGAATTGATCGGCACAGTGTCGATTCTCCGGATAAAAAGCAAAAACATAGAATTACAAAATAGGGGGAGCGAATTTTCTGTTGCCTTTTATTCGAAAAACCAAAAGTTGCGAAACCATTTGGGTCGTTCACTAGCTACAAAAAAACTTTGCATGTTTTGCAAAAAAAAGTGTTTGCTGTTTTTTTTACCGACCGAGAGATAACACATCACCTTAACTTACCCTGACAATCCTAATAATAAATCATTATCATTTATTTCTCACAACAGCTATAGACATATCGATAAAAAAGAAAGAAAAATATTGCTCGTATACCACTGCCAAGTCAACTTACACCCGAGACTGCAGATCCACAATTCAATTGCATCTCCAGAAGGCTAGTCACTACGTTTTTTTTTACTCTCATGTCGATTCAATCATAGCTCTCTTGTTCTATTTTCTATCATTCTCTGCGTGTTCATCTATATCCTAATATCCAACAGGGGGACCAGAACTCATTTATCATTTTTTTTCTTTCTATGCCCTTGCACTTGTAGTAGCAGTTTATCGAGATGGGAGATCCGGCAATATCTACAACAGTTTATCACATTTCATTAGAGTGGTGTAAAAAAAACAATGATTGTACAAATTAAAATATATTACAACAATACATATAGTTTATCTGTGTTGAATGTATATTGCATGTTACGTGTACAGAAATAATTGCCGAAAAATCGTGTGTTATCACAATTTTTTATATAACTTTGCGTAAATTTACGCTTTGTGAGTAAATCAAGATTATAAAAAAGTTTCGGCGATCGAATAACAACCAACAAGGAATAAAAGAAGAAAAGAAGAAGTTTCCCTAGGATAAAATTATTATCCTCTGATAAAATTTACGACGGTACTTTAGTAAAGCCTGCGAAAACGTTTTATTTAAGTTTGCAAAGGTCCTGCAAGACATGTAAGAATACATTGTAGATTCTCCGAATGAGCGGTATTGAAATAGAAGTGACCGAAATAACTATCAATGCCGAGTTTTTAGTTTTTTTTAGGAGAAAAAGATGGACCATAATCTTTTGTCGAAAAATTTCAAAAGAATTTAGCCAAAAAAATTCGAAAACCTTAGCCGCAAAAGTTCGAACACTTTTACTGAAAAAGTTCAAGAAATTCCTTTTTTTTAAATTCAATTTAACAAAGTCTTTAGATTAAAGTTTTTCGGCAAAAGTCTTAAAGTTGAATGTTATTAACAAAAATCTTTAGCCCAAATTTTCTGCATTTTCCAGCCATAGTGACTGCACTAAATGAATGATTATAATACCAATAATTCGTCGAGTAACATAATATCCTACATTGTGTTACCCTTGTTTGATTTATTTTTTAAATCTTTTGAGGACAAAGTTCAATTTACGAAAGTTTTTGAAGGTGGATGCACTGTAGAAAAAATCTACTTGATATTTAGTGTACTTTTACTGGAAGTTTTCATTAATAAACTAGTATATTAAAATTTAGTATACAAGTGTAATTAAAATTAATGTATGGTACAGCAGATTCAATAATTTACTTTAATTTTACAGTAAAAGTACTTGAATTTTAATAGTTTGCTTTCATTTTACTGCAAAAGTACATGAATTTTATATCACAATTATATTAAATTAAATTTCGATGGCGAGTTTATGAATAATAACTTCCAATCTTTTAACAGTGTACAAAGTTGATAATATGCATATTTAAAAGAAGACGTCAACATACCTGTTATCTTTCTCAACAGGGTTCTATAATTTCATTGGGAAATGATTTCGTAATTTTTTTTAACAAAAAATAGATTTAAAAAATAAAAAATATTGATGTTGGAAAATTCATAATTCTCGCGCCAATATATCCCATCCACGCGGATTGGGTAACATACAGGTGTCCGAAAAACGCTCTTTTACAACGAAACTCTCCCTACGCAAAGTCTCTAGTCCGAGAGATGGCGCTGATTTACATTGCAATTACACATGTAATTGAGCGCCATCTCTCGGCGAGTGGCATTACCTTGCGACGTCGGTAATGGGTCGCATAGGGAGAGTAACGCTTGAATACGTTTTCATTCAATTCTGATTTTTAGGGAGAGCTCGGCGGATGGTCAGCATTCGATGTAGAGAGCTTCGAAGAAGAGAGTATGGAACGTATATTCGTCGGCATTTATATTTTGTCGATGACAGACATTAAAATATTTTCGTTTTTTTTCCAAATAGGCATTCGTATTGGAGAACTTCGTTTAGAGATCGCACTAACTTTCGTCACCGAGTCTGCGATTTAATAACGATTTCAGAGCCGTAGTGTGCTAGAGACTTTGCGTAGGGAGAGATTCTTTGTAAGAGAAGAGCGCTTTTCGGACACCTGTATGTTACCCGCCTCATTAATGTAACACTCTCAACGCGTTTCGGCGCGAGAATTCGAACGTCCGAATTCAGGCCAGCACGAGAGTGGTTACCACCGATGTCCAATCCACGTCGAAGAGCTGAAGCTCACCTCGTCCGGGCTGACCTGTACTCGAAATTAGTTGGGAAGAAAACACAATTGCAACTCAGAATTAAACACGAACTCGAACACTCTATTTATTCAAAGGAATTTATGAACTTTAATTTATCTCAGTGCAAAATAATAACAACAGTTTTCTCGAAGACAGTTCCGTCGCGCTCGACTAGTCTTAAGAATCTGACTTCTCTCCGCGTTAATTCTAGGCTCGCGGGCCTCGCGGTCTGCTGGTGGGCCAGGAGTTACGCCCCACGGGCCCACCCTTAGCCAATCAACCCTCAGTTCGACGCGAACGCTTGCTCCCACGCGCGAGCGTGCGAGACGCTTGCATCGTCACCCCCGAGCTAGAAAGTGGCTATTGTTCCTTGGCTTGCAATTTGGACACCACATAGCCCACCGTCGAAGTACGGTTGGCCCTTTGGAGTGTCTGGCGACGGAGCTCGCCTTGTACGTTGAAACTAAGGATGTCTCGGCTTTCTACAATTTACATTTTACTATCTCTGCGTCTAGCAAAGACGCTCTTTTAAGTGATTCACATTCTGGGCCCATGTGAAGGACACTTGAATCGTTACGACTCGACTTAGGAAAGCAAACTCTAGTGTGTTTCTTTATTGCGGTACAAGGAGCGTAGGCAGATTCTTTTATGTCTAGCACGTTTCTTCGCAGCGCGGCATTTCCGCTTGGCGTACGTGGGAAAATGCTGGAATATTCGTACATCTAATAATATTTATATATTACAAATAATGTTCATAATGCCGCATTTACAATTAATCATGCTTTATACTTTATCAGTAGTCAGCTCGCCCAAGCCACTATATTGGTCTCTCGTTCTCTCTGCTTTTTCGATTTGAATTTACGCGCCCGGTCTCGCGGCGGTGCTGCGCGTGCGGCGCGCTCGCGGATTGCGTATCAGAATCCGTTACATTAAATAACCTCAGGCGCCATCTCGTGCATATAAAAAATGCAGGGATAAGCTGAATATAATCCCGTGGTTATTTTTTTCTATCAACACGGTTTGTTTGTTGTATACAACTCGGTTGCTCATAATGATCGCACCAGTAGATCTACATGTCATGAATATTCTAAATAGCAATAACGTTAATACAATAAATCGGAACTCGGGTTGAACTTGCATTGCTGAAAATGAAGGAAAATGTAAGCCGCACTTTTGTAATACTTTTTATTTATAATTTATTAAAACAATGTTTATTTATTTAACGAATAAAAAATGTTTTTCAGAGGAAACCAGTTGAAACTTTGGACAAGAATGCAAAGTTTTATGAGAAGGAGAGACTTTTTCAGACAATCATGAGGCAATGTAAGAATTTAACAAATCCTCAAAAAAATATGTTATTAAAAAATTGCCTGACCATTGAGAAATAATACATATTCAGGTTCCAAGAGCTGGAGAAATTTCAATGAAGTGATGGTAGATGCCAAAGTCTACGAAACTCTGGACTCTGTAGCAAAGTACCTAATTTCCAATCCATTTCTTTTGGCGGTCTGTCTCTCGGTTGTTGCTGGAGTGGCTATACCACTTTTGCTCTTTGTTCTCTTTGCTATTGTTAATGTTGCATTGGCATTTGCAAGTTTCGTTGTTATACAAGGTACTAAACAATTTACAGCTGATAACAATTTTTTTTCTTTTCAGAGATCCATTTAGTGGATCAACTACCTAAATTATTTGTTGAGGGAGCTGAGTCATCTAAAAATCATGAGAATAAAATGATGCTGCAATTGTAAATATACAATGTTACATCTTTATGAAAAGTACCACTTGAAATGAAGGAAATAATGAAACATATTCAGGAAGGAAATTTTTTTGCCTTCTATATTTGCCCATTTTTCAATTTGCATTTATAACTATGCTCTGTTTCAAATATCAGAGTTTTCATTTCAATTTCTTAGAAGTTATCAAAATATTTGAACAAAAAAGGTTAACAAAAAATTTCTTACAAAAATCCAGGTGAAAATAAGTCTGACAATTTTTCAGCAAAATTATCACTGGACTGACTCAAATATTTTATCAGACTTTTACATATACTTATTTGGATTTGTCTGATATTCCTTAAACATCTTGGACATTTTTGCGGAATACTTTCAGTGTATAATTTATTAAAGATTTTCAAAATATTTCAGAATTTTGATAAATTATGAAATTTGAATTTTGAATAGAACTGATCACCCCTCCCATTCCAAATCATGGTAATTTTTGTTGAAAAAGTCAAAATCAATTTTTGTTCTTATGAAATACATTCTAAAATATAAAGTGAAATCATTAGAGAAAATAAAATATCTTTGGAACAATTTAAGATGTTTAGATTCAGGGTAATTTCTAAGATTTTCAAACATTATTTTCCTTTAAAGAAAAATTTCTATCAAAAAGGTAGTAAAATCACCCGTAAAAATATTTCCCTCATAAAAATGTTTAATTCTTTTGTTGTTTGTCAAATAATATTGCTTATCAAGCTATAAGATTACAAATCTGAAGTTGCATCTCAATTTTATCATCAGGATTTTTGGGTGACTCAGCTATCTCATTTTATCTCATATTTGCACTCGATTTAGGTAGACAAATATATTTTATACCGACAATTATCCATTTCAGTGACTGTCTTAACGATCGGAGCTACAGTTTTGTGCTGCACGCTTTTCTGCGTGATAAGCACAATAACGATAATGGGATTATGCGTAGTGCTGACTTACTACATCGGCCATTACATACTTTCACTTCTAACAAGTATCAAAATAATCGGTACTTAGCATATATCGTTTGAACCTTAATGTTGAATAATGAAACGAAAAACAAAATTAGTTACATAGAAATTATATTACAATGTTGTAGGATAACTTTATCAATACTTTTTTCTTTTTGCGGTCCGATTCCAGGAGAACGCGCCCATTTTTATCGCAATTTCGTTGCGCATTAAAATTTTTCACTTATACGTTGTAATAACAACAATTGCGATAAAATAATTTGCTATAGATTTTTTCCTACAATCTAAATCCAAGTATTACTGCATTTTCACTGCGGAGAAGTAAGTCGGACTTCATTCGTGAAGATTAATTTGCCTTTGATAGTTTTTTTTTGGCCGACCCGAATATCGATTTATTCTAGTCAATTGTTTGCAATGATTGATTTTTCTGTAAAATAAAAATAAATAATAAATAGTAATATATAAATTTCTTATGTCTGAGTTTTTATAGCTTATTTTTATACAATCCCAAAATATTAATCAAAATGTCTTTTTCTATCTCTAATTTTAAAGTTACGTTCCCGCGTAAACTTTCCTGCATTTCACTGTACAAAATTCGGAACGTTTTTAACCGCGAAACTTACACTATATTTGATAGATTCTTTGGGGAACCTGCAATCTTATTTTATATCTGTCAGTATTTTGTATCTGTAATTTCATATACACCTTTGAATAAATTGCTATACAGCGAAGTTTTTAATTAAGGTGTAACACCACTCTATAATTTTGGAAATATCGATTTTTTGGCTTAAATAATACTTTAGGCCAATATGCAGTTGGTCCTACAGAGAAATTTCTTTTTTAAGTTACAAATATTGAGCGTCGTCAGGATCAGCAATCGATCCTGACGACTTTGAAGTAGAAGAAGGTTTTGGTTACCGAATTTTGAACTTTTTAGCAGTGTTCTTCGCTATATCGCAAGTTGTTGTGTGCAAAAAATGCAAATCTGATGTGACATTCACCGAATCTGGTAAGTGCTCGTAAAACTTTAAACGCATTTTTCTCGAAACTATTTGTTTCAAACTCGGAAGATGTATTATTTGAACACCGTTGCATGGAACGATTTGATATTTTGATAGCAGTTTTATAATTACATTCTCTATCGAAGTACGTAGCCGTTTGTTGATTTAAACTTTTTTTTTTATAAACGCTTAATTTTTTTCAAAAACGTACAATTTCTACAAAAATTGATTTTAAAAATCGCTACCTAGGTCCATAGCCAATAATATATATAGATTATAACATTTTTTTGTTTTTTGATCCAGGTCTTATACTTTACGAGAAAACCGTCCTCCCGTGAAGGTGTTTTAAAAAAAGACGATTTTCAAAATGGGCTCTGTCGCCGTCATTGTGAATCAAAATTATTAAATTCTTTTCGCACTTCAATATGCGTTAAATAAACCCTCTCAAAAAATCCTATTCCTTTTTCCACACTCCCGAAATAAATCGTCAAAGTTAGGCTTTTTTTTACCGCCGGCGTGGTATTTTGCTACCGCCAGGTGGCTAACGGGCTCGACCGTTTCCTGCAAGCGAAAGGACCCCTGGGGCTCAATTCTCGACTTCGCTCGATCTCGGTTTCATTCGAGATTCCCTAGATTCTCCTAGAGTGGTCTTTAGAACTCGAGATTCGAATTTCGTATGCGAGATCATAGTGAAAATGGAAAATTTCACAGTTTAAGGTTATGTTTGTGTTGTTATGTAGAGGAGATTAACAGACTTGGCGTCGACACGCTACCGCGTCTCTTGATGTATTACACCTCGTGGAATATTTCTTTTTGTATTCCACGGTACATTCAACACAAAAAAAAAAAAAAATTCACCAATTTTTTCTTAAAATCGTGTTTAGTGGTATCTATAGATGCATCAAATTAAAAAATAAAACAATAAATTTTGGCCGGAATATGCAAATTTTTTCATTTTCCGCTTAATCTGTAATATGTCGCAAACAATTAATCGTATCAAAATTATTTAAAAAATGCAAATGTGCGTTTTTTCATGACCAAAAAAAAATGTGTTCAGAATTAATTGTGTAATTTCAAGCCACATTTTATGGAAAAAACAACAAAAATACTAAAAATTCGGCGAACACTTAAAAATCACGAGGCTATTTGTCCGATAAAAAAATCCGAAGTCCTACTATATTAAAAAAAAAAAAATGTTTGTTGTTTTTTCCATAAAATGTGGGCTGAAATTACACAATTCTGAATACATTTTTTTCTTATTGGCCATGAAAACGTCCTTTTTCGTTTTTTAATAATTCCGATACGATTTAATCGTTTCCGAGATATTACAGATTAAATGGAAAATAAAAAAATGGCATATTCCGGCTAACATTTTTTTTTATTTTGAAATTGGTTGCATCTCTAGATAGACTCTAGATAGAGACTGAACCCGATTTTTAGAAAACTTCTGTGAATTTTTTTTTTGTTTTGCAAAAGGACCGTGCAATGCCTCTTATATAGAATAATAAACGCTTCATGTGTTATGCATCAAATAGTAAATAAAAAATGGACTCTGTTCAATTAATTTATGGATTAAATGAAAAATCGTCAATAACATACAATTATACAATTTTTTTTTTAATATCATACATAAAAAAAGTATTCGACTTTGAAAACAGAAACGTGAATAATACCGGAAGCGCCTTATCTCAAAATCAATAGTTAATATAACTCAAACGATTCCCATATTTTTTAAACTCCGCGTTTTTAAAAACTGCTATCTTTCTATTAGGCTAGGCTGTTCATTGGCTTATAAGTGAGCAGAGCGACTTGGCAATACCGCGTGCAAGTTTTATACGAGATGCCGCTCAAAAGCCATGTCGATCGATCTCGAGAATACCATTTTTTCGTTTCCTTCGAGTCGATCATTCGAACATCTCGAGCACTCGACCGAATTTCGAGCGAACTCGAGAATTGGGCCCCTGTACATGCTTATATGTATCGATCTGAATGAATATTTTTATCCCGGCTCACTAGAGCAAAAATTACTACCAGTTGGTAATGAAGTTTTTTAATGACGTATTCCATTGTCGGTGAAGTACTGGCTACGGTAGAATACATGGTGACATTCGCGGTGACGCAGCCCACTATCTGCAAGGTACTGGCGGTCGTGGAATACACGGTGGCATTCATGGTGGCTTAACCGTGTATCCCACCTAGGGCCCGTTTTTGGGTCCATTCAATAATGGTGGCAAACACGGTGAAATAAAGGTGGTATACATTAGTATCCACAGTGGCACACAGGTGGCTATGAGGTCATTGGTGGGTGTTTTCGCTAGGATAGGTTCGTTATTTTTTATTTTACACCAAACTGCAAACCTTACATCATTCAAAAACTCCTGGGCTTGCATTTGAAGCATCTATTGATTTACATGATATAAAATTGCAAAGGGTATGCTTGCGTCGTTCAGTCAAAATGAAGCTTTAGATTTTGTTAGCATCTACAACGGAATAGTACCTCTGACTGTTGCTTGTTGAGAATTATGGTTTATCCTCTCGTCATGATTGGACTATAATTTAAGGGGACCGTAACTTGCATAGCGAATCACAGTTTCAGCATTCCGTTTTATTTGACTATCAAACTAGCCAGATTAGCGTATACAAGTTATCAAAAAATTATGAAACAATGATCATTCGCATATTATAGTCGGGAGATTAATTCGTCTAATCTCCCGAATGCAATGTGCGAATGATTATTGTTTCACAATTTTTTGATTGCCCAGTTTGTTTATTAATGACATTCATTTTTTCAGACGGGAGTTTATTTTTTTTTATTACATCAGAATTTAATCGAGGGCGCCATTATCACACGCAATGAAATTTTTTTGGGGAAATATGAAACTAAAATTTAGACGAATAATATAAGTTGCTATTGCAGGAATGGAGAGAATAATAAAGACCATGAGAATATTTTATCCAAATATAAAATTATATTAAATATTTAACAAAAACAGTAAGTAAATTAAAATGCTACCCGATGTATTATTTTTTAATCTGTTTGGTAATGTCATAAAGAGTACGTAATAAGCTTTGTCTGCAAGATATTGTTAGAGCCGGTGAGTAAGTGGGGGGGGGGGGGGGGGGGGGCTCCCTACCCACAATCTCAGCGTAGGAGAGAAAGTAATGAATTACCATATGAAATATATAATTCGAATGTATAGTATTCAAAGCGTTCGTTCGATATGGCTACGAATATAAAGCAGCTTGACATCAAGCGGGTTCCGTGGTGTAGCGGTTATCACGTCTGCTTTACACGCAGAAGGTCGCCAGTTCGATCCCGGCCGGAACCACATTATTTTTTATAAAAATAAATATTTTTTTTATTCATTATATCAAATATAAAAAGAATATATAAACAAAATTTATGCTAAACATTTTTTTAAAAATAAATATGGTTTTACATGCAAATCTAGTCTTAGCATTAAAACTGTAAGTATTTTACCAAAAAAAATTAAACTAATTTTTTCTATGGTATAGCACGGTATCTTCTATTTTAAAAAAATAAATACAAAGATACAATAACGTATCTTGTCACTTGCAATTGTTGCAAAGATGTAACAAGATTGAATTCATGTCTCGTGACCGATGGCGGCGCTGGCAGCAGCCAAGTCATAATACCCGGGAAAAAATGATCTGATATGATCAGATATGTCCATATATGAAGCATTTTCTGTCGATTCAGCTACTTTTTTTCAACCCTCTCCGAACTGCATCATCATTGGTTATACCAATGTGTGCCTCTAAAAGGTACTCTATGTGAATTTTTTCAGATTTTTGAAAACAATATTTCAGAAAATGCCGTTATTTTTACAAATGCAAATATCTCGTGAACTTGAAGTTACTGAAATAAAATGTCTCCACATAAAAGTTGTCATATTTTCTTAGCTTTCCAGCGGAATGTTCGAAATATTTGTCACGTTCCGATGAGTATGATTTTTTATCGAAAACGGAGGAATTATTTTTTTATTCAAAAACGGATATTTTTTTTGGGCTCAAAAAATTAAAGAGTATTCCTGCATGACTGTTGATAATATGGCGATTTATTTAATAATCTTAAATAAATCGCCACAGTGGCATCGATCGATGTTCTGGTATAAAAAAATGTATTTGTGTGAACGTTCCATGTGGAACGCTGATGCGCCATCACTGGAATGGTGCATCGGTGTTTCGCATAATGCCGCTAGATGGAAAATGGCTAAAAAGTTTCTCGCAAGCGATTTGAAGCCAAAGTGTTTATAAAACTGCGAAGATATTTAGGATTCGATTGCAATTGAGGGAGGTATCAACCGAAGATGATGCTCCTTCCCTAGCGAAAATACCCACCATGTATTCCACGGCAGGGACCCACTTGCCCACAAATAGGACTAGACACAAGTTATTGGACACATCGAGATTGGACACACAAGTTATTGGACACATCGAGATTGGACACACAAGTTATTGGACACATCGAGATTGGACACACGAAGATGGGACACAAATTATTGGACACACGAAGATTGGATACAAATTATTCCAACCCTGTACGATTAGGCACTGTCGTTTCGAAGCCAAATTTTTCGGCTCCAGGCCGTTTCGGCACTGAGCCATTTGGGCTCGAGACGTTTCGGGCGCGGACGTTCCAGCGCGAGCTTCTATAACTCAAATCCGACTTTGCACCAACGCCGACCAGATGCTAACATACGAAGACCGACTTTATACATCCCAATTTCAGATAAAATCTAACTTTGCACCCACACAAAAAAGCATTCACGTTCTGGTTCGGAAAATGAAAAAAGCTATATGACTTTTCTTCTTTTTAATTTTTTTTATAAAATATAATTGTATACAAAAAAATTACGCACAACATAAATGTGCACATAAAAGATTCTGCACAATGTATTTGTGCACAAAAAGAATTATGCAAAATGTAGTTGTGCACAAAAAGAATTGTGCACAATGTAGTCCTGCACAAAAACAAACAAACAAAAATGTGCATAATGACGTTGTGTACAACTTAGTAATGGACTATCGAAACGTGTACAATTGGTATGTGGCCAGATGGAACCTTCTCTTTGTGTCCAATAATTTGTGTGTCCAATAATTTGTGTCCGTACTTCGTGGGTCTAATAATTTGTGTCATATCTTTGTGTGTCCAATCTTGATGTGTCCAATAATTTCTGTGTCCAATCTTGATGTGTCAAATAACTTGTGTGTCCAATAATTTGTGTCCAATATGATGTGTCCAATCCTCATGTGTCTAACCATATTTGTGGGCAAGTGGGCATCACTCATTTGGACGATAGGACAAACGGGAAACGATAAAAACGCAAAAAACCGTCCCTGAAAAAAAAACGGTTTTCGAAGAATTTACATTTTACGCCATATCTTTTCGAAAAATAATAATTCCTGCATGCGCCATGGCTCATTCGATGTACTTTTCACTGCTGAATAATAATATAATCGCAGATTTATGATAGGACCAACAGGGGCCGAGCAAAACGAAAAAGAAGACAGTGATCCTGAAATAACGTCCTTTTCGCTCTAGTATCGTTATTTAGCGGGAAAAACGCGAAAAACAATTTTCCGTCGGGTCTCGGAATGGTCCCATAGTCTATTTTACGTATTTTGCCATGATAAATAAGAATCTAACTCTATTTGGATGATAGGACAAACGGGAAAAGAGAAAAACGCAAAAAACCGTCCCTGAAAAAACGGTTTTCGAAGAATTTACATTTTACGCCATATCTTTTCGAAAAATAATAATTCCTGCATGCGCCATGGCTCATTCGATGTATTTTTCACTGGTGATTAATAATATATCCGCAGATTTATGATAGGACCAACAGGGGCCGAGAAAAATGAAAATGAACACAGTGATCCTGAAATAACGTCCTTTTCGCTCTAGGATCGTTATTTAGCGAGAAAAACGCGAAAAACAATTTTCCGTCGGGTCTTGGAATGGTCCCATAGTCTATTTTACGTATTTTGTCATGATAAATAAGAATCTAACTCTATTTGGATGATAGGACAAATGGGAAAAGAGAAAAACGCAAAAAACCGTCCCTGAAAAAACGGTTTTCGAAGAATTTACATTTTACGCCATATCTTTTCGAAAAATATCAATTCCTGCATGCGCCATGGCTCATTCGATGTATTTTTCACTGCTGAATAATAATATATTCGCAGATTTACGATAGGACCAACAGGGGCCGAGAAAAATGAAAATGAACACAGTGATCCTGAAATAACGTCCTTTTCGCTCTAGGATCGTTATTTAGCGAGAAAAACGCGAAAAACAATTTTCCGTCGGTTCTCGGAATGGTCCCATAGTCTATTTTACGTATTTTGTCATGATAAATAAGAATCTAACTCTTTTTGGATGATAGGACAAACGGGAAAAGAGAAAAACGCAAAAAACCGTCCCTGAAAAAACGGTTTTCGAAGAATTTACATTTTACGCCATATCTTTTCGAAAAATAATAATTCCTGCATGCGCCATGGCTGATTCGATGTATTTTTCACTGCTGAATAATAATATATCCGCAGATTTATGATAGGACCAACAGGGGCCGAGAAAAATGAAAATGAACACAGTGATCCTGAAATAACGTCCTTTTCGCTCTAGGATCGTTATTTAGCGAGAAAAACGCGAAAAACAATTTTCCGTCGGGTCTTGGAATGGTCCCATAGTCTATTTTACGTATTTTGCCATGATAAATAAGAATCTAACTCTATTTGGATGATAGGACAAACGGGAAAAGAGAAAAACGCAAAAAACCGTCCCTGAAAAAACGGTTTTCGAAGAATTTACATTTTACGCCATATCTTTTCGAAAAATAATAATTCCTGCATGCGCCATGGCTCATTCGATGTATTTTTCACTGCTGAATAATAATATATTCGCAGATTTACGATAGGACCAACAGGGGCCGAGAAAAATGAAAATGAACACAGTGATCCTGAAATAACGTCCTTTTCGCTCTAGGATCGTTATTTAGCGAGAAAAACGCGAAAAACAATTTTCCGTCGGTTCTCGGAATGGTCCCATAGTCTATTTTACGTATTTTGTCATGATAAATAAGAATCTAACTCTATTTGGATGATAGGACAAACGGGAAAAGAGAAAAACGCAAAAAAATCGTCCCTGAAAAAACGGTTTTCGAAGAATTTACATTTTACGCCATATCTTTTCGAAAAATAATAATTCCTGCATGCGCCATGGCTCATTCGATGTATTTTTCACTGCTGAATAATAATATATTCGCAGATTTACGATAGGACCAACAGGGGCCGAGAAAAATGAAAATGAACACAGTGATCCTGAAATAACGTCCTTTTCGCTCTAGGATCGTTATTTAGCGAGAAAAACGCGAAAAACAATTTTCCGTCGGTTCTCGGAATGGTCCCATAGTCTATTTTACGTATTTTGTCATGATAAATAAGAATCTAACTCTATTTGGATGATAGGACAAACGGGAAAAGAGAAAAACGCAAAAAACCGTCCCTGAAAAAACGGTTTTCGAAGAATTTACATTTTACGCCATATCTTTTCGAAAAATATCAATTCCTGCATGCGCCATGGCTCATTCGATGTATTTTTCACTGCTGAATAATAATATATTCGCAGATTTACGATAGGACCAACAGGGGCCGAGAAAAATGAAAATGAACACAGTGATCCTGAAATAACGTCCTTTTCGCTCTAGGATCGTTATTTAGCGAGAAAAACGCGAAAAACAATTTTCCGTCGGTTCTCGGAATGGTCCCATAGTCTATTTTACGTATTTTGTCATGATAAATAAGAATCTAACTCTATTTGGATGATAGGACAAACGGGAAAAGAGAAAAACGCAAAAAACCGTCCCTGAAAAAACGGTTTTCGAAGAATTTACATTTTACGCCATATCTTTTCGAAAAATAATAATTCCTGCATGCGCCATGGCTCATTCGATGTATTTTTCACTGCTGAATAATAATATATTCGCAGATTTACGATAGGACCAACAGGGGCCGAGAAAAATGAAAATGAACACAGTGATCCTGAAATAACGTCCTTTTCGCTCTAGGATCGTTATTTAGCGAGAAAAACGCGAAAAACAATTTTCCGTCGGTTCTCGGAATGGTCCCATAGTCTATTTTACGTATTTTGTCATGATAAATAAGAATCTAACTCTATTTGGATGATAGGATAAACGGGAAAAGATAAAAACGCAAAAAACCGTCCCTGAAAAAACGGTTTTCGAAGAATTTACATTTTACGCCATATCTTTTCGAAAAATAATAATTCCTGCATGCGCCATGGCTCATTCGATGTATTTTTCACTGCTGATTAATAATATATCCGCAGATTTATGATAGGACCAACAGGGGCCGAGAAAAATGAAAATGAACACAGTGATCCTGAAATAACGTCCTTTTCGCTCTAGGATCGTTATTTAGCGAGAAAAACGCGAAAAACAATTTTCCGTCGGGTCTTGGAATGGTCCCATAGTCTATTTTACGTATTTTGTCATGATAAATAAGAATCTAACTCTATTTGGATGATAGGACAAATGGGAAAAGAGAAAAACGCAAAAAACCGTCCCTGAAAAAACGGTTTTCGAAGAATTTACATTTTACGCCATATCTTTTCGAAAAATATCAATTCCTGCATGCGCCATGGCTCATTCGATGTATTTTTCACTGCTGAATAATAATATATTCGCAGATTTACGATAGGACCAACAGGGGCCGAGAAAAATGAAAATGAACACAGTGATCCTGAAATAACGTCCTTTTCGCTCTAGGATCGTTATTTAGCGAGAAAAACGCGAAAAACAATTTTCCGTCGGTTCTCGGAATGGTCCCATAGTCTATTTTACGTATTTTGTCATGATAAATAAGAATCTAACTCTTTTTGGATGATAGGACAAACGGGAAAAGAGAAAAACGCAAAAAACCGTCCCTGAAAAAACGGTTTTCGAAGAATTTACATTTTACGCCATATCTTTTCGAAAAATAATAATTCCTGCATGCGCCATGGCTGATTCGATGTATTTTTCACTGCTGAATAATAATATATCCGCAGATTTATGATAGGACCAACAGGGGCCGAGAAAAATGAAAATGAACACAGTGATCCTGAAATAACGTCCTTTTCGCTCTAGGATCGTTATTTAGCGAGAAAAACGCGAAAAACAATTTTCCGTCGGGTCTTGGAATGGTCCCATAGTCTATTTTACGTATTTTGCCATGATAAATAAGAATCTAACTCTATTTGGATGATAGGACAAACGGGAAAAGAGAAAAACGCAAAAAACCGTCCCTGAAAAAACGGTTTTCGAAGAATTTACATTTTACGCCATATCTTTTCGAAAAATAATAATTCCTGCATGCGCCATGGCTCATTCGATGTATTTTTCACTGCTGAATAATAATATATTCGCAGATTTACGATAGGACCAACAGGGGCCGAGAAAAATGAAAATGAACACAGTGATCCTGAAATAACGTCCTTTTCGCTCTAGGATCGTTATTTAGCGAGAAAAACGCGAAAAACAATTTTCCGTCGGTTCTCGGAATGGTCCCATAGTCTATTTTACGTATTTTGTCATGATAAATAAGAATCTAACTCTATTTGGATGATAGGACAAACGGGAAAAGAGAAAAACGCAAAAAAATCGTCCCTGAAAAAACGGTTTTCGAAGAATTTACATTTTACGCCATATCTTTTCGAAAAATAATAATTCCTGCATGCGCCATGGCTCATTCGATGTATTTTTCACTGCTGAATAATAATATATTCGCAGATTTACGATAGGACCAACAGGGGCCGAGAAAAATGAAAATGAACACAGTGATCCTGAAATAACGTCCTTTTCGCTCTAGGATCGTTATTTAGCGAGAAAAACGCGAAAAACAATTTTCCGTCGGTTCTCGGAATGGTCCCATAGTCTATTTTACGTATTTTGTCATGATAAATAAGAATCTAACTCTATTTGGATGATAGGACAAACGGGAAAAGAGAAAAACGCAAAAAACCGTCCCTGAAAAAACGGTTTTCGAAGAATTTACATTTTACGCCATATCTTTTCGAAAAATATCAATTCCTGCATGCGCCATGGCTCATTCGATGTATTTTTCACTGCTGAATAATAATATATTCGCAGATTTACGATAGGACCAACAGGGGCCGAGAAAAATGAAAATGAACACAGTGATCCTGAAATAACGTCCTTTTCGCTCTAGGATCGTTATTTAGCGAGAAAAACGCGAAAAACAATTTTCCGTCGGTTCTCGGAATGGTCCCATAGTCTATTTTACGTATTTTGTCATGATAAATAAGAATCTAACTCTATTTGGATGATAGGACAAACGGGAAAAGAGAAAAACGCAAAAAACCGTCCCTGAAAAAACGGTTTTCGAAGAATTTACATTTTACGCCATATCTTTTCGAAAAATAATAATTCCTGCATGCGCCATGGCTCATTCGATGTATTTTTCACTGCTGAATAATAATATATTCGCAGATTTACGATAGGACCAACAGGGGCCGAGAAAAATGAAAATGAACACAGTGATCCTGAAATAACGTCCTTTTCGCTCTAGGATCGTTATTTAGCGAGAAAAACGCGAAAAACAATTTTCCGTCGGTTCTCGGAATGGTCCCATAGTCTATTTTACGTATTTTGTCATGATAAATAAGAATCTAACTCTATTTGGATGATAGGACAAACGGGAAAAGAGAAAAACGCAAAAAACCGTCCCTGAAAAAACGGTTTTCGAAGAATTTACATTTTACGCCATATCTTTTCGAAAAATAATAATTCCTGCATGCGCCATGGCTCATTCGATGTATTTTTCACTGCTGAATAATAATATATTCGCAGATTTACGATAGGACCAACAGGGGCCGAGAAAAATGAAAATGAACACAGTGATCCTGAAATAACGTCCTTTTCGCTCTAGGATCGTTATTTAGCGAGAAAAACGCGAAAAACAATTTTCCGTCGGGTCTTGGAATGGTCCCATAGTCTATTTTACGTATTTTGCCATGATAAATAAGAATCTAACTCTATTTGGATGATAGGACAAACGGGAAAAGAGAAAAACGCAAAAAACCGTCCCTGAAAAAACGGTTTTCGAAGAATTTACATTTTACGCCATATCTTCTCGAAAAATAATAATTCCTGCATGCGCCATGGCTCATTCGATGTATTTTTCACTGCTGAATAATAATATATTCGCAGATTTACGATAGGACCAACAGGGGCCGAGAAAAATGAAAATGAACACAGTGATCCTGAAATAACGTCCTTTTCGCTCTAGGATCGTTATTTAGCGAGAAAAACGCGAAAAACAATTTTCCGTCGGTTCTCGGAATGGTCCCATAGTCTATTTTACGTATTTTGTCATGATAAATAAGAATCTAACTCTATTTGGATGATAGGACAAACGGGAAAAGAGAAAAACGCAAAAAACCGTCCCTGAAAAAACGGTTTTCGAAGAATTTACATTTTACGCCATATCTTTTCGAAAAATAATAATTCCTGCATGCGCCATGGCTCATTCGATGTATTTTTCACTGCTGAATAATAATATATTCGCAGATTTACGATAGGACCAACAGGGGCCGAGAAAAATGAAAATGAACACAGTGATCCTGAAATAACGTCCTTTTCGCTCTAGGATCGTTATTTAGCGAGAAAAACGCGAAAAACAATTTTCCGTCGGTTCTCGGAATGGTCCCATAGTCTATTTTACGTATTTTGTCATGATAAATAAGAATCTAACTCTATTTGGATGATAGGATAAACGGGAAAAGATAAAAACGCAAAAAAACGTCCCTGAAAAAACGGTTTTCGAAGAATTTACATTTTACGCCATATCTTTTCGAAAAATAATAATTCCTGCATGCGCCATGGCTCATTCGATGTATTTTTCACTGCTGATTAATAATATATCCGCAGATTTATGATAGGACCAACAGGGGCCGAGAAAAATGAAAATGAACACAGTGATCCTGAAATAACGTCCTTTTCGCTCTAGGATCGTTATTTAGCGAGAAAAACGCGAAAAACAATTTTCCGTCGGTTCTCGGAATGGTCCCATAGTCTATTTTACGTATTTTGCCATGATAAATAAGAATCTAACTCTATTTGGATGATAGGACAAACGGGAAAAGAGAAAAACGCAAAAAACCGTCCCTGAAAAAACGGTTTTCGAAGAATTTACATTTTACGCCATATCTTTTCGAAAAATAATAATTCCTGCATGCGCCATGGCTCATTCGATGTATTTTTCACTGCTGAATAATAATATATTCGCAGATTTACGATAGGACCAACAGGGGCCGAGAAAAATGAAAATGAACACAGTGATCCTGAAATAACGTCCTTTTCGCTCTAGGATCGTTATTTAGCGAGAAAAACGCGAAAAACAATTTTCCGTCGGTTCTCGGAATGGTCCCATAGTCTATTTTACGTATTTTGTCATGATAAATAAGAATCTAACTCTATTTGGATGATAGGACAAACGGGAAAAGAGAAAAACGCAAAAAAATCGTCCCTGAAAAAACGGTTTTCGAAGAATTTACATTTTACGCCATATCTTTTCGAAAAATAATAATTCCTGCATGCGCCATGGCTCATTCGATGTATTTTTCACTGCTGAATAATAATATATTCGCAGATTTACGATAGGACCAACAGGGGCCGAGAAAAATGAAAATGAACACAGTGATCCTGAAATAACGTCCTTTTCGCTCTAGGATCGTTATTTAGCGAGAAAAACGCGAAAAACAATTTTCCGTCGGGTCTTGGAATGGTCCCATAGTCTATTTTACGTATTTTGCCATGATAAATAAGAATCTAACTCTATTTGGATGATAGGACAAACGGGAAAAGAGAAAAACGCAAAAAACCGTCCCTGAAAAAACGGTTTTCGAAGAATTTACATTTTACGCCATATCTTTTCGAAAAATAATAATTCCTGCATGCGCCATGGCTCATTCGATGTATTTTTCACTGCTGAATAATAATATATCCGCAGATTTACGATAGGACCAACAGGGGCCGAGAAAAATGAAAATGAACACAGTGATCCTGAAATAACGTCCTTTTCGCTCTAGGATCGTTATTTAGCGAGAAAAACGCGAAAAACAATTTTCCGTCGGTTCTCGGAATGGTCCCATAGTCTATTTTACGTATTTTGTCATGATAAATAAGAATCTAACTCTATTTGGATGATAGGATAAACGGGAAAAGAGAAAAACGCAAAAAACCGTCCCTGAAAAAACGGTTTTCGAAGAATTTACATTTTACGCCATATCTTTTCGAAAAATAATAATTCCTGCATGCGCCATGGCTCATTCGATGTATTTTTCACTGCTGAATAATAATATATTCGCAGATTTACGATAGGACCAACAGGGGCCGAGAAAAATGAAAATGAACACAGTGATCCTGAAATAACGTCCTTTTCGCTCTAGGATCGTTATTTAGCGAGAAAAACGCGAAAAACAATTTTCCGTCGGGTCTTGGAATGGTCCCATAGTCTATTTTACGTATTTTGCCATGATAAATAAGAATCTAACTCTATTTGGATGATAGGACAAACGGGAAAAGAGAAAAACGCAAAAAACCGTCCCTGAAAAAACGGTTTTCGAAGAATTTACATTTTACGCCATATCTTTTCGAAAAATAATAATTCCTGCATGCGCCATGGCTCATTCGATGTATTTTTCACTGCTGAATAATAATATATTCGCAGATTTACGATAGGACCAACAGGGGCCGAGAAAAATGAAAATGAACACAGTGATCCTGAAATAACGTCCTTTTCGCTCTAGGATCGTTATTTAGCGAGAAAAACGCGAAAAACAATTTTCCGTCGGTTCTCGGAATGGTCCCATAGTCTATTTTACGTATTTTGTCATGATAAATAAGAATCTAACTCTATTTGGATGATAGGACAAACGGGAAAAGAGAAAAACGCAAAAAACCGTCCCTGAAAAAACGGTTTTCGAAGAATTTACATTTTACGCCATATCTTTTCGAAAAATAATAATTCCTGCATGCGCCATGGCTCATTCGATGTATTTTTCACTGCTGAATAATAATATATTCGCAGATTTACGATAGGACCAACAGGGGCCGAGAAAAATGAAAATGAACACAGTGATCCTGAAATAACGTCCTTTTCGCTCTAGGATCGTTATTTAGCGAGAAAAACGCGAAAAACAATTTTCCGTCGGTTCTCGGAATGGTCCCATAGTCTATTTTACGTATTTTGTCATGATAAATAAGAATCTAACTCTATTTGGATGATAGGATAAACGGGAAAAGATAAAAACGCAAAAAACCGTCCCTGAAAAAACGGTTTTCGAAGAATTTACATTTTACGCCATATCTTTTCGAAAAATAATAATTCCTGCATGCGCCATGGCTCATTCGATGTATTTTTCACTGCTGATTAATAATATATCCGCAGATTTATGATAGGACCAACAGGGGCCGAGAAAAATGAAAATGAACACAGTGATCCTGAAATAACGTCCTTTTCGCTCTAGGATCGTTATTTAGCGAGAAAAACGCGAAAAACAATTTTCCGTCGGTTCTCGGAATGGTCCCATAGTCTATTTTACGTATTTTGCCATGATAAATAAGAATCTAACTCTATTTGGATGATAGGACAAACGGGAAAAGAGAAAAACGCAAAAAACCGTCCCTGAAAAAACGGTTTTCGAAGAATTTACATTTTACGCCATATCTTTTCGAAAAATAATAATTCCTGCATGCGCCATGGCTCATTCGATGTATTTTTCACTGCTGAATAATAATATATTCGCAGATTTACGATAGGACCAACAGGGGCCGAGAAAAATGAAAATGAACACAGTGATCCTGAAATAACGTCCTTTTCGCTCTAGGATCGTTATTTAGCGAGAAAAACGCGAAAAACAATTTTCCGTCGGTTCTCGGAATGGTCCCATAGTCTATTTTACGTATTTTGTCATGATAAATAAGAATCTAACTCTATTTGGATGATAGGACAAACGGGAAAAGAGAAAAACGCAAAAAAATCGTCCCTGAAAAAACGGTTTTCGAAGAATTTACATTTTACGCCATATCTTTTCGAAAAATAATAATTCCTGCATGCGCCATGGCTCATTCGATGTATTTTTCACTGCTGAATAATAATATATTCGCAGATTTACGATAGGACCAACAGGGGCCGAGAAAAATGAAAATGAACACAGTGATCCTGAAATAACGTCCTTTTCGCTCTAGGATCGTTATTTAGCGAGAAAAACGCGAAAAACAATTTTCCGTCGGTTCTCGGAATGGTCCCATAGTCTATTTTACGTATTTTGTCATGATAAATAAGAATCTAACTCTATTTGGATGATAGGACAAACGGGAAAAGAGAAAAACGCAAAAAACCGTCCCTGAAAAAACGGTTTTCGAAGAATTTACATTTTACGCCATATCTTTTCGAAAAATATCAATTCCTGCATGCGCCATGGCTCATTCGATGTATTTTTCACTGCTGAATAATAATATATTCGCAGATTTACGATAGGACCAACAGGGGCCGAGAAAAATGAAAATGAACACAGTGATCCTGAAATAACGTCCTTTTCGCTCTAGGATCGTTATTTAGCGAGAAAAACGCGAAAAACAATTTTCCGTCGGGTCTTGGAATGGTCCCATAGTCTATTTTACGTATTTTGCCATGATAAATAAGAATCTAACTCTATTTGGATGATAGGACAAACGGGAAAAGAGAAAAACGCAAAAAACCGTCCCTGAAAAAACGGTTTTCGAAGAATTTACATTTTACGCCATATCTTTTCGAAAAATAATAATTCCTGCATGCGCCATGGCTCATTCGATGTATTTTTCACTGCTGAATAATAATATATTCGCAGATTTACGATAGGACCAACAGGGGCCGAGAAAAATGAAAATGAACACAGTGATCCTGAAATAACGTCCTTTTCGCTCTAGGATCGTTATTTAGCGAGAAAAACGCGAAAAACAATTTTCCGTCGGTTCTCGGAATGGTCCCATAGTCTATTTTACGTATTTTGTCATGATAAATAAGAATCTAACTCTATTTGGATGATAGGACAAACGGGAAAAGAGAAAAACGCAAAAAACCGTCCCTGAAAAAACGGTTTTCGAAGAATTTACATTTTACGCCATATCTTTTCGAAAAATAATAATTCCTGCATGCGCCATGGCTCATTCGATGTATTTTTCACTGCTGAATAATAATATATTCGCAGATTTACGATAGGACCAACAGGGGCCGAGAAAAATGAAAATGAACACAGTGATCCTGAAATAACGTCCTTTTCGCTCTAGGATCGTTATTTAGCGAGAAAAACGCGAAAAACAATTTTCCGTCGGTTCTCGGAATGGTCCCATAGTCTATTTTACGTATTTTGTCATGATAAATAAGAATCTAACTCTATTTGGATGATAGGATAAACGGGAAAAGATAAAAACGCAAAAAACCGTCCCTGAAAAAACGGTTTTCGAAGAATTTACATTTTACGCCATATCTTTTCGAAAAATAATAATTCCTGCATGCGCCATGGCTCATTCGATGTATTTTTCACTGCTGATTAATAATATATCCGCAGATTTATGATAGGACCAACAGGGGCCGAGAAAAATGAAAATGAACACAGTGATCCTGAAATAACGTCCTTTTCGCTCTAGGATCGTTATTTAGCGAGAAAAACGCGAAAAACTATTTTCCGTCGGTTCTCGGAATGGTCCCATAGTCTATTTTACGTATTTTGCCATGATAAATAAGAATCTAACTCTATTTGGATGATAGGACAAACGGGAAAAGAGAAAAACGCAAAAAACCGTCCCTGAAAAAACGGTTTTCGAAGAATTTACATTTTACGCCATATCTTTTCGAAAAATAATAATTCCTGCATGCGCCATGGCTCATTCGATGTATTTTTCACTGCTGAATAATAATATATTCGCAGATTTACGATAGGACCAACAGGGGCCGAGAAAAATGAAAATGAACACAGTGATCCTGAAATAACGTCCTTTTCGCTCTAGGATCGTTATTTAGCGAGAAAAACGCGAAAAACAATTTTCCGTCGGTTCTCGGAATGGTCCCATAGTCTATTTTACGTATTTTGTCATGATAAATAAGAATCTAACTCTATTTGGATGATAGGACAAACGGGAAAAGAGAAAAACGCAAAAAACCGTCCCTGAAAAAACGGTTTTCGAAGAATTTACATTTTACGCCATATCTTTTCGAAAAATATCAATTCCTGCATGCGCCATGGCTCATTCGATGTATTTTTCACTGCTGAATAATAATATATTCGCAGATTTACGATAGGACCAACAGGGGCCGAGAAAAATGAAAATGAACACAGTGATCCTGAAATAACGTCCTTTTCGCTCTAGGATCGTTATTTAGCGAGAAAAACGCGAAAAACAATTTTCCGTCGGGTCTTGGAATGGTCCCATAGTCTATTTTACGTATTTTGCCATGATAAATAAGAATCTAACTCTATTTGGATGATAGGACAAACGGGAAAAGAGAAAAACGCAAAAAATCGTCCCTGAAAAAACGGTTTTCGAAGAATTTACATTTTACGCCATATCTTTTCGAAAAATAATAATTCCTGCATGCGCCATGGCTCATTCGATGTATTTTTCACTGGTGATTAATAATATATCCGCAGATTTATGATAGGACCAACAGGGGCCGAGAAAAATGAAAATGAACACAGTGATCCTGAAATAACGTCCTTTTCGCTCTAGGATCGTTATTTAGCGAGAAAAACGCGAAAAACAATTTTCCGTCGGTTCTCGGAATGGTCCCATAGTCTATTTTACGTATTTTGCCATGATAAATAAGAATCTAACTCTATTTGGATGATAGGACAAACGGGAAAAGAGAAAAACGCAAAAAACCGTCCCTGAAAAAACGGTTTTCGAAGAATTTACATTTTACGCCATATCTTTTCGAAAAATATCAATTCCTGCATGCGCCATGGCTCATTCGATGTATTTTTCACTGCTGAATAATAATATATTCGCAGATTTACGATAGGACCAACAGGGGCCGAGAAAAATGAAAATGAACACAGTGAACCTGAAATAACGTCCTTTTCGCTCTAGGATCGTTATTTAGCGAGAAAAACGCGAAAAACAATTTTCCGTCGGTTCTCGGAATGGTCCCATAGTCTATTTTACGTATTTTGCCATGATAAATAAGAATCTAACTCTATTTGGATGATAGGACAAACGGGAAAAGAGAAAAACGCAAAAAACCGTCCCTGAAAAAACGGTTTTCGAAGAATTTACATTTTACGCCATATCTTTTCGAAAAATAATAATTCCTGCATGCGCCATGGCTCATTCGATGTATTTTTCACTGGTGATTAATAATATATCCGCAGATTTATGATAGGACCAACAGGGGCCGAGAAAAATGAAAATGAACACAGTGATCCTGAAATAACGTCCTTTTCGCTCTAGGATCGTTATTTAGCGAGAAAAACGCGAAAAACAATTTTCCGTCGGTTCTCGGAATGGTCCCATAGTCTATTTTACGTATTTTGTCATGATAAATAAGAATCTAACTCTATTTGGATGATAGGACAAACGGGAAAAGAGAAAAACGCAAAAAACCGTCCCTGAAAAAACGGTTTTCGAAGAATTTACATTTTACGCCATATCTTTTCGAAAAATATCAATTCCTGCATGCGCCATGGCTCATTCGATGTATTTTTCACTGCTGAATAATAATATATTCGCAGATTTACGATAGGACCAACAGGGGCCGAGAAAAATGAAAATGAACACAGTGATCCTGAAATAACGTCCTTTTCGCTCTAGGATCGTTATTTAGCGAGAAAAACGCGAAAAACAATTTTCCGTCGGTTCTCGGAATGGTCCCATAGTCTATTTTACGTATTTTGCCATGATAAATAAGAATCTAACTCTATTTGGATGATAGGACAAACGGGAAAAGATAAAAACGCAAAAAACCGTCCCTGAAAAAACGGTTTTCGAAGAATTTACATTTTACGCCATATCTTTTCGAAAAATAATAATTCCTGCATGCGCCATGGCTCATTCGATGTATTTTTCACTGCTGATTAATAATATATCCGCAGATTTATGATAGGACCAACAGGGGCCGAGAAAAATGAAAATGAACACAGTGATCCTGAAATAACGTCCTTTTCGCTCTAGGATCGTTATTTAGCGAGAAAAACGCGAAAAACAATTTTCCGTCGGTTCTCGGAATGGTCCCATAGTCTATTTTACGTATTTTGTCATGATAAATAAGAATCTAACTCTATTTGGATGATAGGACAAACGGGAAAAGAGAAAAACGCAAAAAACCGTCCCTGAAAAAACGGTTTTCGAAGAATTTACATTTTACGCCATATCTTTTCGAAAAATATCAATTCCTGCATGCGCCATGGCTCATTCGATGTATTTTTCACTGCTGAATAATAATATATTCGCAGATTTACGATAGGACCAACAGGGGCCGAGAAAAATGAAAATGAACACAGTGATCCTGAAATAACGTCCTTTTCGCTCTAGGATCGTTATTTAGCGAGAAAAACGCGAAAAACAATTTTCCGTCGGTTCTCGGAATGGTCCCATAGTCTATTTTACGTATTTTGCCATGATAAATAAGAATCTAACTCTATTTGGATGATAGGACAAACGGGAAAAGATAAAAACGCAAAAAACCGTCCCTGAAAAAACGGTTTTCGAAGAATTTACATTTTACGCCATATCTTTTCGAAAAATAATAATTCCTGCATGCGCCATGGCTCATTCGATGTATTTTTCACTGCTGATTAATAATATATCCGCAGATTTATGATAGGACCAACAGGGGCCGAGAAAAATGAAAATGAACACAGTGAACCTGAAATAACGTCCTTTTCGCTCTAGGATCGTTATTTAGCGAGAAAAACGCGAAAAACAATTTTCCGTCGGTTCTCGGAATGGTCCCATAGTCTATTTTACGTATTTTGCCATGATAAATAAGAATCTAACTCTATTTGGATGATAGGACAAACGGGAAAAGAGAAAAACGCAAAAAACCGTCCCTGAAAAAACGGTTTTCGAAGAATTTACATTTTACGCCATATCTTTTCGAAAAATAATAATTCCTGCATGCGCCATGGCTCATTCGATGTATTTTTCACTGGTGATTAATAATATATCCGCAGATTTATGATAGGACCAACAGGGGCCGAGAAAAATGAAAATGAACACAGTGATCCTGAAATAACGTCCTTTTCGCTCTAGGATCGTTATTTAGCGAGAAAAACGCGAAAAACAATTTTCCGTCGGTTCTCGGAATGGTCCCATAGTCTATTTTACGTATTTTGTCATGATAAATAAGAATCTAACTCTATTTGGATGATAGGACAAACGGGAAAAGAGAAAAACGCAAAAAACCGTCCCTGAAAAAACGGTTTTCGAAGAATTTACATTTTACGCCATATCTTTTCGAAAAATATCAATTCCTGCATGCGCCATGGCTCATTCGATGTATTTTTCACTGCTGAATAATAATATATTCGCAGATTTATGATAGGACCAACAGGGGCCGAGAAAAATGAAAATGAACACAGTGATCCTGAAATAACGTCCTTTTCGCTCTAGGATCGTTATTTAGCGAGAAAAACGCGAAAAACAATTTTCCGTCGGTTCTCGGAATGGTCCCATAGTCTATTTTACGTATTTTGTCATGATAAATAAGAATCTAACTCTATTTGGATGATAGGACAAACGGGAAAAGAGAAAAACGCAAAAAACCGTCCCTGAAAAAACGGTTTTCGAAGAATTTACATTTTACGCCATATCTTTTCGAAAAATAATAATTCCTGCATGCGCCATGGCTCATTCGATGTATTTTTCACTGCTGAATAATAATATATTCGCAGATTTACGATAGGACCAACAGGGGCCGAGAAAAATGAAAATGAACACAGTGATCCTGAAATAACGTCCTTTTCGCTCTAGGATCGTTATTTAGCGAGAAAAACGCGAAAAACTATTTTCCGTCGGTTCTCGGAATGGTCCCATAGTCTATTTTACGTATTTTGTCATGATAAATAAGAATCTAACTCTATTTGGATGATAGGACAAACGGGAAAAGAGAAAAACGCAAAAAAATCGTCCCTGAAAAAACGGTTTTCGAAGAATTTACATTTTACGCCATATCTTTTCGAAAAATAATAATTCCTGCATGCGCCATGGCTCATTCGATGTATTTTTCACTGCTGAATAATAATATATTCGCAGATTTACGATAGGACCAACAGGGGCCGAGAAAAATGAAAATGAACACAGTGATCCTGAAATAACGTCCTTTTCGCTCTAGGATCGTTATTTAGCGAGAAAAACGCGAAAAACAATTTTCCGTCGGGTCTTGGAATGGTCCCATAGTCTATTTTACGTATTTTGCCATGATAAATAAGAATCTAACTCTATTTGGATGATAGGACAAACGGGAAAAGAGAAAAACGCAAAAAACCGTCCCTGAAAAAACGGTTTTCGAAGAATTTACATTTTACGCCATATCTTTTCGAAAAATAATAATTCCTGCATGCGCCATGGCTCATTCGATGTATTTTTCACTGCTGAATAATAATATATTCGCAGATTTACGATAGGACCAACAGGGGCCGAGAAAAATGAAAATGAACACAGTGATCCTGAAATAACGTCCTTTTCGCTCTAGGATCGTTATTTAGCGAGAAAAACGCGAAAAACAATTTTCCGTCGGTTCTCGGAATGGTCCCATAGTCTATTTTACGTATTTTGTCATGATAAATAAGAATCTAACTCTATTTGGATGATAGGATAAACGGGAAAAGATAAAAACGCAAAAAACCGTCCCTGAAAAAACGGTTTTCGAAGAATTTACATTTTACGCCATATCTTTTCGAAAAATAATAATTCCTGCATGCGCCATGGCTCATTCGATGTATTTTTCACTGCTGATTAATAATATATCCGCAGATTTATGATAGGACCAACAGGGGCCGAGAAAAATGAAAATGAACACAGTGATCCTGAAATAACGTCCTTTTCGCTCTAGGATCGTTATTTAGCGAGAAAAACGCGAAAAACAATTTTCCGTCGGTTCTCGGAATGGTCCCATAGTCTATTTTACGTATTTTGCCATGATAAATAAGAATCTAACTCTATTTGGATGATAGGACAAACGGGAAAAGAGAAAAACGCAAAAAACCGTCCCTGAAAAAACGGTTTTCGAAGAATTTACATTTTACGCCATATCTTTTCGAAAAATAATAATTCCTGCATGCGCCATGGCTCATTCGATGTATTTTTCACTGCTGATTAATAATATATCCGCAGATTTATGATAGGACCAACAGGGGCCGAGAAAAATGAAAATGAACACAGTGAACCTGAAATAACGTCCTTTTCGCTCTAGGATCGTTATTTAGCGAGAAAAACGCGAAAAACAATTTTCCGTCGGTTCTCGGAATGGTCCCATAGTCTATTTTACGTATTTTGTCATGATAAATAAGAATCTAACTCTATTTGGATGATAGGACAAACGGGAAAAGAGAAAAACGCAAAAAAACCGTCCCTGAAAAAACGGTTTTCGAAGAATTTACATTTTACGCCATATCTTTTCGAAAAATATCAATTCCTGCATGCGCCATGGCTCATTCGATGTATTTTTCACTGCTGAATAATAATATATTCGCAGATTTACGATAGGACCAACAGGGGCCGAGAAAAATGAAAATGAACACAGTGATCCTGAAATAACGTCCTTTTCGCTCTAGGATCGTTATTTAGCGAGAAAAACGCGAAAAACAATTTTCCGTCGGTTCTCGGAATGGTCCCATAGTCTATTTTACGTATTTTGTCATGATAAATAAGAATCTAACTCTATTTGGATGATAGGATAAACGGGAAAAGATAAAAACGCAAAAAACCGTCCCTGAAAAAACGGTTTTCGAAGAATTTACATTTTACGCCATATCTTTTCGAAAAATAATAATTCCTGCATGCGCCATGGCTCATTCGATGTATTTTTCACTGCTGATTAATAATATATCCGCAGATTTATGATAGGACCAACAGGGGCCGAGAAAAATGAAAATGAACACAGTGATCCTGAAATAACGTCCTTTTCGCTCTAGGATCGTTATTTAGCGAGAAAAACGCGAAAAACAATTTTCCGTCGGTTCTCGGAATGGTCCCATAGTCTATTTTACGTATTTTGCCATGATAAATAAGAATCTAACTCTATTTGGATGATAGGACAAACGGGAAAAGATAAAAACGCAAAAAACCGTCCCTGAAAAAACGGTTTTCGAAGAATTTACATTTTACGCCATATCTTTTCGAAAAATAATAATTCCTGCATGCGCCATGGCTCATTCGATGTATTTTTCACTGCTGATTAATAATATATCCGCAGATTTATGATAGGACCAACAGGGGCCGAGAAAAATGAAAATGAACACAGTGAACCTGAAATAACGTCCTTTTCGCTCTAGGATCGTTATTTAGCGAGAAAAACGCGAAAAACAATTTTCCGTCGGTTCTCGGAATGGTCCCATAGTCTATTTTACGTATTTTGTCATGATAAATAAGAATCTAACTCTATTTGGATGATAGGACAAACGGGAAAAGAGAAAAACGCAAAAAAACCGTCCCTGAAAAAACGGTTTTCGAAGAATTTACATTTTACGCCATATCTTTTCGAAAAATATCAATTCCTGCATGCGCCATGGCTCATTCGATGTATTTTTCACTGCTGAATAATAATATATTCGCAGATTTACGATAGGACCAACAGGGGCCGAGAAAAATGAAAATGAACACAGTGATCCTGAAATAACGTCCTTTTCGCTCTAGGATCGTTATTTAGCGAGAAAAACGCGAAAAACAATTTTCCGTCGGTTCTCGGAATGGTCCCATAGTCTATTTTACGTATTTTGTCATGATAAATAAGAATCTAACTCTATTTGGATGATAGGATAAACGGGAAAAGATAAAAACGCAAAAAACCGTCCCTGAAAAAACGGTTTTCAAAGAATTTACATTTTACGCCATATCTTTTCGAAAAATAATAATTCCTGCATGCGCCATGGCTCATTCGATGTATTTTTCACTGCTGATTAATAATATATCCGCAGATTTATGATAGGACCAACAGGGGCCGAGAAAAATGAAAATGAACACAGTGATCCTGAAATAACGTCCTTTTCGCTCTAGGATCGTTATTTAGCGAGAAAAACGCGAAAAACAATTTTCCGTCGGTTCTCGGAATGGTCCCATAGTCTATTTTACGTATTTTGCCATGATAAATAAGAATCTAACTCTATTTGGATGATAGGACAAACGGGAAAAGATAAAAACGCAAAAAACCGTCCCTGAAAAAACGGTTTTCGAAGAATTTACATTTTACGCCATATCTTTTCGAAAAATAATAATTCCTGCATGCGCCATGGCTCATTCGATGTATTTTTCACTGCTGATTAATAATATATCCGCAGATTTACGATAGGACCAACAGGGGCCGAGAAAAATGAAAATGAACACAGTGATCCTGAAATAACGTCCTTTTCGCTCTAGGATCGTTATTTAGCGAGAAAAACGCGAAAAACAATTTTCCGTCGGTTCTCGGAATGGTCCCATAGTCTATTTTACGTATTTTGCCATGATAAATAAGAATCTAACTCTATTTGGATGATAGGACAAACGGGAAAAGATAAAAACGCAAAAAACCGTCCCTGAAAAAACGGTTTTCGAAGAATTTACATTTTACGCCATATCTTTTCGAAAAATAATAATTCCTGCATGCGCCATGGCTCATTCGATGTATTTTTCACTGCTGATTAATAATATATCCGCAGATTTATGATAGGACCAACAGGGGCCGAGAAAAATGAAAATGAACACAGTGATCCTGAAATAACGTCCTTTTCGCTCTAGGATCGTTATTTAGCGAGAAAAACGCGAAAAACAATTTTCCGTCGGTTCTCGGAATGGTCCCATAGTCTATTTTACGTATTTTGTCATGATAAATAAGAATCTAACTCTATTTGGATGATAGGACAAACGGGAAAAGAGAAAAACGCAAAAAACCGTCCCTGAAAAAACGGTTTTCGAAGAATTTACATTTTACGCCATATCTTTTCGAAAAATATCAATTCCTGCATGCGCCATGGCTCATTCGATGTATTTTTCACTGCTGAATAATAATATATTCGCAGATTTACGATAGGACCAACAGGGGCCGAGAAAAATGAAAATGAACACAGTGATCCTGAAATAACGTCCTTTTCGCTCTAGGATCGTTATTTAGCGAGAAAAACGCGAAAAACAATTTTCCGTCGGGTCTTGGAATGGTCCCATAGTCTATTTTACGTATTTTGCCATGATAAATAAGAATCTAACTCTATTTGGATGATAGGACAAACGGGAAAAGAGAAAAACGCAAAAAATCGTCCCTGAAAAAACGGTTTTCGAAGAATTTACATTTTACGCCATATCTTTTCGAAAAATAATAATTCCTGCATGCGCCATGGCTCATTCGATGTATTTTTCACTGGTGATTAATAATATATCCGCAGATTTATGATAGGACCAACAGGGGCCGAGAAAAATGAAAATGAACACAGTGATCCTGAAATAACGTCCTTTTCGCTCTAGGATCGTTATTTAGCGAGAAAAACGCGTAAAACAATTTTCCGTCGGGTCTTGGAATGGTCCCATAGTCTATTTTACGTATTTTGCCATGATAAATAAGAATCTAACTCTATTTGGATGATAGGACAAACGGGAAAAGAGAAAAACGCAAAAAACCGTCCCTGAAAAAACGGTTTTCGAAGAATTTACATTTTACGCCATATCTTTTCGAAAAATAATAATTCCTGCATGCGCCATGGCTCATTCGATGTATTTTTCACTGCTGAATAATAATATATTCGCAGATTTACGATAGGACCAACAAGGGCCGAGAAAAATGAAAATGAACACAGTGATCCTGAAATAACGTCCTTTTCGCTCTAGGATCGTTATTTAGCGAGAAAAACGCGAAAAACAATTTTCCGTCGGTTCTCGGAATGGTCCCATAGTCTATTTTACGTATTTTGTCATGATAAATAAGAATCTAACTCTATTTGGATGATAGGACAAACGGGAAAAGAGAAAAACGCAAAAAAATCGTCCCTGAAAAAACGGTTTTCGAAGAATTTACATTTTACGCCATATCTTTTCGAAAAATAATAATTCCTGCATGCGCCATGGCTCATTCGATGTATTTTTCACTGCTGAATAATAATATATTCGCAGATTTACGATAGGACCAACAGGGGCCGAGAAAAATGAAAATGAACACAGTGATCCTGAAATAACGTCCTTTTCGCTCTAGGATCGTTATTTAGCGAGAAAAACGCGAAAAACAATTTTCCGTCGGTTCTCGGAATGGTCCCATAGTCTATTTTACGTATTTTGTCATGATAAATAAGAATCTAACTCTATTTGGATGATAGGATAAACGGGAAAAGATAAAAACGCAAAAAACCGTCCCTGAAAAAACGGTTTTCGAAGAATTTACATTTTACGCCATATCTTTTCGAAAAATAATAATTCCTGCATGCGCCATGGCTCATTCGATGTATTTTTCACTGCTGATTAATAATATATCCGCAGATTTATGATAGGACCAACTGGGGCCGAGAAAAATGAAAATGAACACAGTGATCCTGAAATAACGTCCTTTTCGCTCTAGGATCGTTATTTAGCGAGAAAAACGCGAAAAACAATTTTCCGTCGGTTCTCGGAATGGTCCCATAGTCTATTTTACGTATTTTGCCATGATAAATAAGAATCTAACTCTATTTGGATGATAGGACAAACGGGAAAAGAGAAAAACGCAAAAAACCGTCCCTGAAAAAACGGTTTTCGAAGAATTTACATTTTACGCCATATCTTTTCGAAAAATATCAATTCCTGCATGCGCCATGGCTCATTCGATGTATTTTTAACTGCTGAATAATAATATATTCGCAGATTTACGATAGGACCAACAGGGGCCGAGAAAAATGAAAATGAACACAGTGATCCTGAAATAACGTCCTTTTCGCTCTAGGATCGTTATTTACCGAGAAAAACGCGAAAAACAATTTTCCGTCGGTTCTCGGAATGGTCCCATAGTCTATTTTACGTATTTTGTCATGATAAATAAGAATCTAACTCTATTTGGATGATAGGATAAACGGGAAAAGATAAAAACGCAAAAAACCGTCCCTGAAAAAACGGTTTTCGAAGAATTTACATTTTACGCCATATCTTTTCGAAAAATAATAATTCCTGCATGCGCCATGGCTCATTCGATGTATTTTTCACTGCTGATTAATAATATATCCGCAGATTTATGATAGGACCAACAGGGGCCGAGAAAAATGAAAATGAACACAGTGATCCTGAAATAACGTCCTTTTCGCTCTAGGATCGTTATTTAGCGAGAAAAACGCGAAAAACAATTTTCCGTCGGTTCTCGGAATGGTCCCATAGTCTATTTTACGTATTTTGCCATGATAAATAAGAATCTAACTCTATTTGGATGATAGGACAAACGGGAAAAGAGAAAAACGCAAAAAACCGTCCCTGAAAAAACGGTTTTCGAAGAATTTACATTTTACGCCATATCTTTTCGAAAAATAATAATTCCTGCATGCGCCATGGCTCATTCGATGTATTTTTCACTGCTGAATAATAATATATTCGCAGATTTACGATAGGACCAACAGGGGCCGAGAAAAATGAAAATGAACACAGTGATCCTGAAATAACGTCCTTTTCGCTCTAGGATCGTTATTTAGCGAGAAAAACGCGAAAAACAATTTTCCGTCGGTTCTCGGAATGGTCCCATAGTCTATTTTACGTATTTTGTCATGATAAATAAGAATCTAACTCTATTTGGATGATAGGACAAACGGGAAAAGAGAAAAACGCAAAAAACCGTCCCTGAAAAAACGGTTTTCGAAGAATTTACATTTTACGCCATATCTTTTCGAAAAATATCAATTCCTGCATGCGCCATGGCTCATTCGATGTATTTTTCACTGCTGAATAATAATATATTCGCAGATTTACGATAGGACCAACAGGGGCCGAGAAAAATGAAAATGAACACAGTGATCCTGAAATAACGTCCTTTTCGCTCTAGGATCGTTATTTAGCGAGAAAAACGCGAAAAACAATTTTCCGTCGGGTCTTGGAATGGTCCCATAGTCTATTTTACGTATTTTGCCATGATAAATAAGAATCTAACTCTATTTGGATGATAGGACAAACGGGAAAAGAGAAAAACGCAAAAAACCGTCCCTGAAAAAACGGTTTTCGAAGAATTTACATTTTACGCCATATCTTTTCGAAAAATAATAATTCCTGCATGCGCCATGGCTCATTCGATGTATTTTTCACTGCTGAATAATAATATATCCGCAGATTTACGATAGGACCAACAGGGGCCGAGAAAAATGAAAATGAACACAGTGATCCTGAAATAACGTCCTTTTCGCTCTATGATCGTTATTTAGCGAGAAAAACGCGAAAAACAATTTTCCGTCGGTTCTCGGAATGGTCCCATAGTCTATTTTACGTATTTTGTCATGATAAATAAGAATCTAACTCTATTTGGATGATAGGATAAACGGGAAAAGAGAAAAACGCAAAAAACCGTCCCTGAAAAAACGGTTTTCGAAGAATTTACATTTTACGCCATATCTTTTCGAAAAATAATAATTCCTGCATGCGCCATGGCTCATTCGATGTATTTTTCACTGGTGATTAATAATATATCCGCAGATTTATGATAGGACCAACAGGGGCCGAGAAAAATGAAAATGAACACAGTGATCCTGAAATAACGTCCTTTTCGCTCTAGGATCGTTATTTAGCGAGAAAAACGCGAAAAACAATTTTCCGTCGGTTCTCGGAATGGTCCCATAGTCTATTTTACGTATTTTGTCATGATAAATAAGAATCTAACTCTATTTGGATGATAGGATAAACGGGAAACGATAAAAACGCAAAAAACCGTCCCTGAAAAAACGGTTTTCGAAGAATTTACATTTTACGCCATATCTTTTCGAAAAATAATAATTCCTGCATGCGCCATGGCTCATTCGATGTATTTTTCACTGCTGATTAATAATATATCCGCAGATTTATGATAGGACCAACAGGGGCCGAGAAAAATGAAAATGAACACAGTGATCCTGAAATAACGTCCTTTTCGCTCTAGGATCGTTATTTAGCGAGAAAAACGCGAAAAACAATTTTCCGTCGGTTCTCGGAATGGTCCCATAGTCTATTTTACGTATTTTGTCATGATAAATAAGAATCTAACTCTATTTGGATGATAGGATAAACGGGAAACGATAAAAACGCAAAAAACCGTCCCTGAAAAAACGGTTTTCGAAGAATTTACATTTTACGCCATATCTTTTCGAAAAATAATAATTCCTGCATGCGCCATGGCTCATTCGATGTATTTTTCACTGCTGATTAATAATATATCCGCAGATTTATGATAGGACCAACAGGGGCCGAGAAAAATGAAAATGAACACAGTGATCCTGAAATAACGTCCTTTTCGCTCTAGGATCGTTATTTAGCGAGAAAAACGCGAAAAACAATTTTCCGTCGGTTCTCGGAATGGTCCCATAGTCTATTTTACGTATTTTGCCATGATAAATAAGAATCTAACTCTATTTGGATGATAGGACAAACGGGAAAAGATAAAAACGCAAAAAACCGTCCCTGAAAAAACGGTTTTCGAAGAATTTACATTTTACGCCATATCTTTTCGAAAAATAATAATTCCTGCATGCGCCATGGCTCATTCGATGTATTTTTCACTGCTGATTAATAATATATCCGCAGATTTATGATAGGACCAACAGGGGCCGAGAAAAATGAAAATGAACACAGTGAACCTGAAATAACGTCCTTTTCGCTCTAGGATCGTTATTTAGCGAGAAAAACGCGAAAAACAATTTTCCGTCGGTTCTCGGAATGGTCCCATAGTCTATTTTACGTATTTTGCCATGATAAATAAGAATCTAACTCTATTTGGATGATAGGACAAACGGGAAAAGAGAAAAACGCAAAAAACCGTCCCTGAAAAAACGGTTTTCGAAGAATTTACATTTTACGCCATATCTTTTCGAAAAATAATAATTCCTGCATGCGCCATGGCTCATTCGATGTATTTTTCACTGGTGATTAATAATATATCCGCAGATTTATGATAGGACCAACAGGGGCCGAGAAAAATGAAAATGAACACAGTGATCCTGAAATAACGTCCTTTTCGCTCTAGGATCGTTATTTAGCGAGAAAAACGCGAAAAACAATTTTCCGTCGGTTCTCGGAATGGTCCCATAGTCTATTTTACGTATTTTGTCATGATAAATAAGAATCTAACTCTATTTGGATGATAGGACAAACGGGAAAAGAGAAAAACGCAAAAAACCGTCCCTGAAAAAACGGTTTTCGAAGAATTTACATTTTACGCCATATCTTTTCGAAAAATATCAATTCCTGCATGCGCCATGGCTCATTCGATGTATTTTTCACTGCTGAATAATAATATATTCGCAGATTTACGATAGGACCAACAGGGGCCGAGAAAAATGAAAATGAACACAGTGATCCTGAAATAACGTCCTTTTCGCTCTAGGATCGTTATTTAGCGAGAAAAACGCGAAAAACAATTTTCCGTCGGTTCTCGGAATGGTCCCATAGTCTATTTTACGTATTTTGCCATGATAAATAAGAATCTAACTATATTTGGATGATAGGATAAACGGGAAAAGATAAAAACGCAAAAAACCGTCCCTGAAAAAACGGTTTTCGAAGAATTTACATTTTACGCCATATCTTTTCGAAAAATAATAATTCCTGCATGCGCCATGGCTCATTCGATGTATTTTTCACTGCTGATTAATAATATATCCGCAGATTTATGATAGGACCAACAGGGGCCGAGAAAAATGAAAATGAACACAGTGATCCTGAAATAACGTCCTTTTCGCTCTAGGATCGTTATTTAGCGAGAAAAACGCGAAAAACAATTTTCCGTCGGTTCTCGGAATGGTCCCATAGTCTATTTTACGTATTTTGCCATGATAAATAAGAATCTAACTCTATTTGGATGATAGGATAAACGGGAAAAGATAAAAACGCAAAAAACCGTCCCTGAAAAAACGGTTTTCGAAGAATTTACATTTTACGCCATATCTTTTCGAAAAATAATAATTCCTGCATGCGCCATGGCTCATTCGATGTATTTTTCACTGGTGATTAATAATATATCCGCAGATTTATGATAGGACCAACAGGGGCCGAGAAAAATGAAAATGAACACAGTGATCCTGAAATAACGTCCTTTTCGCTCTAGGATCGTTATTTAGCGAGAAAAACGCGAAAAACAATTTTCCGTCGGTTCTCGGAATGGTCCCATAGTCTATTTTACGTATTTTGTCATGATAAATAAGAATCTAACTCTATTTGGATGATAGGACAAACGGGAAAAGAGAAAAACGCAAAAAACCGTCCCTGAAAAAACGGTTTTCGAAGAATTTACATTTTACGCCATATCTTTTCGAAAAATAATAATTCCTGCATGCGCCATGGCTCATTCGATGTATTTTTCACTGGTGATTAATAATATATCCGCAGATTTATGATAGGACCAACAGGGGCCGAGAAAAATGAAAATGAACACAGTGATCCTGAAATAACGTCCTTTTCGCTCTAGGATCGTTATTTAGCGAGAAAAACGCGAAAAACTATTTTCCGTCGGTTCTCGGAATGGTCCCATAGTCTATTTTACGTATTTTGTCATGATAAATAAGAATCTAACTCTATTTGGATGATAGGACAAACGGGAAAAGAGAAAAACGCAAAAAACCGTCCCTGAAAAAACGGTTTTCGAAGAATTTACATTTTACGCCATATCTTTTCGAAAAATAATAATTCCTGCATGCGCCATGGCTCATTCGATGTATTTTTCACTGCTGAATAATAATATATTCGCAGATTTACGATAGGACCAACAGGGGCCGAGAAAAATGAAAATGAACACAGTGATCCTGAAATAACGTCCTTTTCGCTCTAGGATCGTTATTTAGCGAGAAAAACGCGAAAAACTATTTTCCGTCGGTTCTCGGAATGGTCCCATAGTCTATTTTACGTATTTTGTCATGATAAATAAGAATCTAACTCTATTTGGATGATAGGACAAACGGGAAAAGAGAAAAACGCAAAAAAATCGTCCCTGAAAAAACGGTTTTCGAAGAATTTACATTTTACGCCATATCTTTTCGAAAAATAATAATTCCTGCATGCGCCATGGCTCATTCGATGTATTTTTCACTGCTGAATAATAATATATTCGCAGATTTACGATAGGACCAACAGGGGCCGAGAAAAATGAAAATGAACACAGTGATCCTGAAATAACGTCCTTTTCGCTCTAGGATCGTTATTTAGCGAGAAAAACGCGAAAAACAATTTTCCGTCGGGTCTTGGAATGGTCCCATAGTCTATTTTACGTATTTTGCCATGATAAATAAGAATCTAACTCTATTTGGATGATAGGACAAACGGGAAAAGAGAAAAACGCAAAAAACCGTCCCTGAAAAAACGGTTTTCGAAGAATTTACATTTTACGCCATATCTTTTCGAAAAATAATAATTCCTGCATGCGCCATGGCTCATTCGATGTATTTTTCACTGCTGAATAATAATATATTCGCAGATTTACGATAGGACCAACAGGGGCCGAGAAAAATGAAAATGAACACAGTGATCCTGAAATAACGTCCTTTTCGCTCTAGGATCGTTATTTAGCGAGAAAAACGCGAAAAACAATTTTCCGTCGGTTCTCGGAATGGTCCCATAGTCTATTTTACGTATTTTGTCATGATAAATAAGAATCTAACTCTATTTGGATGATAGGATAAACGGGAAAAGATAAAAACGCAAAAAACCGTCCCTGAAAAAACGGTTTTCGAAGAATTTACATTTTACGCCATATCTTTTCGAAAAATAATAATTCCTGCATGCGCCATGGCTCATTCGATGTATTTTTCACTGCTGATTAATAATATATCCGCAGATTTATGATAGGACCAACAGGGGCCGAGAAAAATGAAAATGAACACAGTGATCCTGAAATAACGTCCTTTTCGCTCTAGGATCGTTATTTAGCGAGAAAAACGCGAAAAACAATTTTCCGTCGGTTCTCGGAATGGTCCCATAGTCTATTTTACGTATTTTGCCATGATAAATAAGAATCTAACTCTATTTGGATGATAGGACAAACGGGAAAAGAGAAAAACGCAAAAAACCGTCCCTGAAAAAACGGTTTTCGAAGAATTTACATTTTACGCCATATCTTTTCGAAAAATAATAATTCCTGCATGCGCCATGGCTCATTCGATGTATTTTTCACTGCTGAATAATAATATATTCGCAGATTTACGATAGGACCAACAGGGGCCGAGAAAAATGAAAATGAACACAGTGATCCTGAAATAACGTCCTTTTCGCTCTAGGATCGTTATTTAGCGAGAAAAACGCGAAAAACAATTTTCCGTCGGTTCTCGGAATGGTCCCATAGTCTATTTTACGTATTTTGTCATGATAAATAAGAATCTAACTCTATTTGGATGATAGGACAAACGGGAAAAGAGAAAAACGCAAAAAACCGTCCCTGAAAAAACGGTTTTCGAAGAATTTACATTTTACGCCATATCTTTTCGAAAAATATCAATTCCTGCATGCGCCATGGCTCATTCGATGTATTTTTCACTGCTGAATAATAATATATTCGCAGATTTACGATAGGACCGACAGGGGCCGAGAAAAATGAAAATGAACACAGTGATCCTGAAATAACGTCCTTTTCGCTCTAGGATCGTTATTTAGCGAGAAAAACGCGAAAAACAATTTTCCGTCGGGTCTTGGAATGGTCCCATAGTCTATTTTACGTATTTTGCCATGATAAATAAGAATCTAACTCTATTTGGATGATAGGACAAACGGGAAAAGAGAAAAACGCAAAAAACCGTCCCTGAAAAAACGGTTTTCGAAGAATTTACATTTTACGCCATATCTTTTCGAAAAATAATAATTCCTGCATGCGCCATGGCTCATTCGATGTATTTTTCACTGGTGATTAATAATATATCCGCAGATTTATGATAGGACCAACAGGGGCCGAGAAAAATGAAAATGAACACAGTGATCCTGAAATAACGTCCTTTTCGCTCTAGGATCGTTATTTAGCGAGAAAAACGCGAAAAACAATTTTCCGTCGGTTCTCGGAATGGTCCCATAGTCTATTTTACGTATTTTGTCATGATAAATAAGAATCTAACTCTATTTGGATGATAGGATAAACGGGAAACGATAAAAACGCAAAAAACCGTCCCTGAAAAAACGGTTTTCGAAGAATTTACATTTTACGCCATATCTTTTCGAAAAATAATAATTCCTGCATGCGCCATGGCTCATTCGATGTGTTTTTCACTGCTGATTAATAATATATCCGCAGATTTATGATAGGACCAACAGGGGCCGAGAAAAATGAAAATGAACACAGTGATCCTGAAATAACGTCCTTTTCGCTCTAGGATCGTTATTTAGCGAGAAAAACGCGAAAAACAATTTTCCGTCGGTTCTCGGAATGGTCCCATAGTCTATTTTACGTATTTTGCCATGATAAATAAGAATCTAACTCTATTTGGATGATAGGACAAACGGGAAAAGATAAAAACGCAAAAAACCGTCCCTGAAAAAACGGTTTTCGAAGAATTTACATTTTACGCCATATCTTTTCGAAAAATAATAATTCCTGCATGCGCCATGGCTCATTCGATGTATTTTTCACTGCTGATTAATAATATATCCGCAGATTTATGATAGGACCAACAGGGGCCGAGAAAAATGAAAATGAACACAGTGAACCTGAAATAACGTCCTTTTCGCTCTAGGATCGTTATTTAGCGAGAAAAACGCGAAAAACAATTTTCCGTCGGTTCTCGGAATGGTCCCATAGTCTATTTTACGTATTTTGTCATGATAAATAAGAATCTAACTCTATTTGGATGATAGGACAAAGGGGAAAAGAGAAAAACGCAAAAAAACCGTCCCTGAAAAAACGGTTTTCGAAGAATTTACATTTTACGCCATATCTTTTCGAAAAATATCAATTCCTGCATGCGCCATGGCTCATTCGATGTATTTTTCACTGCTGAATAATAATATATTCGCAGATTTACGATAGGACCAACAGGGGCCGAGAAAAATGAAAATGAACACAGTGATCCTGAAATAACGTCCTTTTCGCTCTAGGATCGTTATTTAGCGAGAAAAACGCGAAAAACAATTTTCCGTCGGTTCTCGGAATGGTCCCATAGTCTATTTTACGTATTTTGTCATGATAAATAAGAATCTAACTCTATTTGGATGATAGGATAAACGGGAAAAGATAAAAACGCAAAAAACCGTCCCTGAAAAAACGGTTTTCGAAGAATTTACATTTTACGCCATATCTTTTCGAAAAATAATAATTCCTGCATGCGCCATGGCTCATTCGATGTATTTTTCACTGCTGATTAATAATATATCCGCAGATTTATGATAGGACCAACAGGGGCCGAGAAAAATGAAAATGAACACAGTGATCCTGAAATAACGTCCTTTTCGCTCTAGGATCGTTATTTAGCGAGAAAAACGCGAAAAACAATTTTCCGTCGGTTCTCGGAATGGTCCCATAGTCTATTTTACGTATTTTGCCATGATAAATAAGAATCTAACTCTATTTGGATGATAGGACAAACGGGAAAAGAGAAAAACGCAAAAAACCGTCCCTGAAAAAACGGTTTTCGAAGAATTTACATTTTACGCCATATCTTTTCGAAAAATAATAATTCCTGCATGCGCCATGGCTCATTCGATGTATTTTTCACTGCTGAATAATAATATATTCGCAGATTTACGATAGGACCAACAGGGGCCGAGAAAAATGAAAATGAACACAGTGATCCTGAAATAACGTCCTTTTCGCTCTAGGATCGTTATTTAGCGAGAAAAACGCGAAAAACAATTTTCCGTCGGTTCTCGGAATGGTCCCATAGTCTATTTTACGTATTTTGTCATGATAAATAAGAATCTAACTCTATTTGGATGATAGGACAAACGGGAAAAGAGAAAAACGCAAAAAACCGTCCCTGAAAAAACGGTTTTCGAAGAATTTACATTTTACGCCATATCTTTTCGAAAAATATCAATTCCTGCATGCGCCATGGCTCATTCGATGTATTTTTCACTGCTGAATAATAATATATTCGCAGATTTACGATAGGACCGACAGGGGCCGAGAAAAATGAAAATGAACACAGTGATCCTGAAATAACGTCCTTTTCGCTCTAGGATCGTTATTTAGCGAGAAAAACGCGAAAAACAATTTTCCGTCGGGTCTTGGAATGGTCCCATAGTCTATTTTACGTATTTTGCCATGATAAATAAGAATCTAACTCTATTTGGATGATAGGACAAACGGGAAAAGAGAAAAACGCAAAAAACCGTCCCTGAAAAAACGGTTTTCGAAGAATTTACATTTTACGCCATATCTTTTCGAAAAATAATAATTCCTGCATGCGCCATGGCTCATTCGATGTATTTTTCACTGGTGATTAATAATATATCCGCAGATTTATGATAGGACCAACAGGGGCCGAGAAAAATGAAAATGAACACAGTGATCCTGAAATAACGTCCTTTTCGCTCTAGGATCGTTATTTAGCGAGAAAAACGCGAAAAACAATTTTCCGTCGGTTCTCGGAATGGTCCCATAGTCTATTTTACGTATTTTGTCATGATAAATAAGAATCTAACTCTATTTGGATGATAGGATAAACGGGAAACGATAAAAACGCAAAAAACCGTCCCTGAAAAAACGGTTTTCGAAGAATTTACATTTTACGCCATATCTTTTCGAAAAATAATAATTCCTGCATGCGCCATGGCTCATTCGATGTATTTTTCACTGCTGATTAATAATATATCCGCAGATTTATGATAGGACCAACAGGGGCCGAGAAAAATGAAAATGAACACAGTGATCCTGAAATAACGTCCTTTTCGCTCTAGGATCGTTATTTAGCGAGAAAAACGCGAAAAACAATTTTCCGTCGGTTCTCGGAATGGTCCCATAGTCTATTTTACGTATTTTGCCATGATAAATAAGAATCTAACTCTATTTGGATGATAGGACAAACGGGAAAAGATAAAAACGCAAAAAACCGTCCCTGAAAAAACGGTTTTCGAAGAATTTACATTTTACGCCATATCTTTTCGAAAAATAATAATTCCTGCATGCGCCATGGCTCATTCGATGTATTTTTCACTGCTGATTAATAATATATCCGCAGATTTATGATAGGACCAACAGGGGCCGAGAAAAATGAAAATGAACACAGTGATCCTGAAATAACGTCCTTTTCGCTCTAGGATCGTTATTTAGCGAGAAAAACGCGAAAAACAATTTTCCGTCGGTTCTCGGAATGGTCCCATAGTCTATTTTACGTATTTTGCCATGATAAATAAGAATCTAACTCTATTTGGATGATAGGACAAACGGGAAAAGAGAAAAACGCAAAAAACCGTCCCTGAAAAAACGGTTTTCGAAGAATTTACATTTTACGCCATATCTTTTCGAAAAATATCAATTCCTGCATGCGCCATGGCTCATTCGATGTATTTTTCACTGCTGAATAATAATATATTCGCAGATTTACGATAGGACCAACAGGGGCCGAGAAAAATGAAAATGAACACAGTGATCCTGAAATAACGTCCTTTTCGCTCTAGGATCGTTATTTAGCGAGAAAAACGCGAAAAACAATTTTCGGTCGGTTCTCGGAATGGTCCCATAGTCTATTTTACGTATTTTGTCATGATAAATAAGAATCTAACTCTATTTGGATGATAGGATAAACGGGAAAAGATAAAAACGCAAAAAACCGTCCCTGAAAAAACGGTTTTCGAAGAATTTACATTTTACGCCATATCTTTTCGAAAAATAATAATTCCTGCATGCGCCATGGCTCATTCGATGTATTTTTCACTGCTGATTAATAATATATCCGCAGATTTATGATAGGACCAACAGGGGCCGAGAAAAATGAAAATGAACACAGTGATCCTGAAATAACGTCCTTTTCGCTCTAGGATCGTTATTTAGCGAGAAAAACGCGAAAAACAATTTTCCGTCGGTTCTCGGAATGGTCCCATAGTCTATTTTACGTATTTTGCCATGATAAATAAGAATCTAACTCTATTTGGATGATAGGACAAACGGGAAAAGATAAAAACGCAAAAAACCGTCCCTGAAAAAACGGTTTTCGAAGAATTTACATTTTACGCCATATCTTTTCGAAAAATAATAATTCCTGCATGCGCCATGGCTCATTCGATGTGTTTTTCACTGCTGATTAATAATATATCCGCAGATTTATGATAGGACCAACAGGGGCCGAGAAAAATGAAAATGAACACAGTGATCCTGAAATAACGTCCTTTTCGCTCTAGGATCGTTATTTAGCGAGAAAAACGCGAAAAACAATTTTCCGTCGGTTCTCGGAATGGTCCCATAGTCTATTTTACGTATTTTGCCATGATAAATAAGAATCTAACTCTATTTGGATGATAGGACAAACGGGAAAAGATAAAAACGCAAAAAACCGTCCCTGAAAAAACGGTTTTCGAAGAATTTACATTTTACGCCATATCTTTTCGAAAAATAATAATTCCTGCATGCGCCATGGCTCATTCGATGTATTTTTCACTGCTGATTAATAATATATCCGCAGATTTATGATAGGACCAACAGGGGCCGAGAAAAATGAAAATGAACACAGTGAACCTGAAATAACGTCCTTTTCGCTCTAGGATCGTTATTTAGCGAGAAAAACGCGAAAAACAATTTTCCGTCGGTTCTCGGAATGGTCCCATAGTCTATTTTACGTATTTTGTCATGATAAATAAGAATCTAACTCTATTTGGATGATAGGACAAACGGGAAAAGAGAAAAACGCAAAAAAACCGTCCCTGAAAAAACGGTTTTCGAAGAATTTACATTTTACGCCATATCTTTTCGAAAAATATCAATTCCTGCATGCGCCATGGCTCATTCGATGTATTTTTCACTGCTGAATAATAATATATTCGCAGATTTACGATAGGACCAACAGGGGCCGAGAAAAATGAAAATGAACACAGTGATCCTGAAATAACGTCCTTTTCGCTCTAGGATCGTTATTTAGCGAGAAAAACGCGAAAAACAATTTTCCGTCGGTTCTCGGAATGGTCCCATAGTCTATTTTACGTATTTTGTCATGATAAATAAGAATCTAACTCTATTTGGATGATAGGATAAACGGGAAAAGATAAAAACGCAAAAAACCGTCCCTGAAAAAACGGTTTTCGAAGAATTTACATTTTACGCCATATCTTTTCGAAAAATAATAATTCCTGCATGCGCCATGGCTCATTCGATGTATTTTTCACTGCTGATTAATAATATATCCGCAGATTTATGATAGGACCAACAGGGGCCGAGAAAAATGAAAATGAACACAGTGATCCTGAAATAACGTCCTTTTCGCTCTAGGATCGTTATTTAGCGAGAAAAACGCGAAAAACAATTTTCCGTCGGTTCTCGGAATGGTCCCATAGTCTATTTTACGTATTTTGCCATGATAAATAAGAATCTAACTCTATTTGGATGATAGGACAAACGGGAAAAGATAAAAACGCAAAAAACCGTCCCTGAAAAAACGGTTTTCGAAGAATTTACATTTTACGCCATATCTTTTCGAAAAATAATAATTCCTGCATGCGCCATGGCTCATTCGATGTATTTTTCACTGGTGATTAATAATATATCCGCAGATTTATGATAGGACCAACAGGGGCCGAGAAAAATGAAAATGAACACAGTGATCCTGAAATAACGTCCTTTTCGCTCTAGGATCGTTATTTAGCGAGAAAAACGCGAAAAACAATTTTCCGTCGGGTCTTGGAATGGTCCCATAGTCTATTTTACGTATTTTGCCATGATAAATAAGAATCTAACTCTATTTGGATGATAGGACAAACGGGAAAAGAGAAAAACGCAAAAAACCGTCCCTGAAAAAACGGTTTTCGAAGAATTTACATTTTACGCCATATCTTTTCGAAAAATAATAATTCCTGCATGCGCCATGGCTCATTCGATGTATTTTTCACTGCTGAATAATAATATATTCGCAGATTTACGATAGGACCAACAGGGGCCGAGAAAAATGAAAATGAACACAGTGATCCTGAAATAACGTCCTTTTCGCTCTAGGATCGTTATTTAGCGAGAAAAACGCGAAAAACAATTTTCCGTCGGTTCTCGGAATGGTCCCATAGTCTATTTTACGTATTTTGTCATGATAAATAAGAATCTAACTCTATTTGGATGATAGGACAAACGGGAAAAGAGAAAAACGCAAAAAAATCGTCCCTGAAAAAACGGTTTTCGAAGAATTTACATTTTACGCCATATCTTTTCGAAAAATAATAATTCCTGCATGCGCCATGGCTCATTCGATGTATTTTTCACTGCTGAATAATAATATATTCGCAGATTTACGATAGGACCAACAGGGGCCGAGAAAAATGAAAATGAACACAGTGATCCTGAAATAACGTCCTTTTCGCTCTAGGATCGTTATTTAGCGAGAAAAACGCGAAAAACAATTTTCCGTCGGTTCTCGGAATGGTCCCATAGTCTATTTTACGTATTTTGTCATGATAAATAAGAATCTAACTCTATTTGGATGATAGGACAAACGGGAAAAGAGAAAAACGCAAAAAACCGTCCCTGAAAAAACGGTTTTCGAAGAATTTACATTTTACGCCATATCTTTTCGAAAAATAATAATTCCTGCATGCGCCATGGCTCATTCGATGTATTTTTCACTGCTGAATAATAATATATTCGCAGATTTACGATAGGACCAACAGGGGCCGAGAAAAATGAAAATGAACACAGTGATCCTGAAATAACGTCCTTTTCGCTCTAGGATCGTTATTTAGCGAGAAAAACGCGAAAAACAATTTTCCGTCGGTTCTCGGAATGGTCCCATAGTCTATTTTACGTATTTTGTCATGATAAATAAGAATCTAACTCTATTTGGATGATAGGATAAACGGGAAAAGATAAAAACGCAAAAAACCGTCCCTGAAAAAACGGTTTTCGAAGAATTTACATTTTACGCCATATCTTTTCGAAAAATAATAATTCCTGCATGCGCCATGGCTCATTCGATGTATTTTTCACTGCTGATTAATAATATATCCGCAGATTTATGATAGGACCAACAGGGGCCGAGAAAAATGAAAATGAACACAGTGATCCTGAAATAACGTCCTTTTCGCTCTAGGATCGTTATTTAGCGAGAAAAACGCGAAAAACAATTTTCCGTCGGTTCTCGGAATGGTCCCATAGTCTATTTTACGTATTTTGCCATGATAAATAAGAATCTAACTCTATTTGGATGATAGGACAAACGGGAAAAGAGAAAAACGCAAAAAACCGTCCCTGAAAAAACGGTTTTCGAAGAATTTACATTTTACGCCATATCTTTTCGAAAAATAATAATTCCTGCATGCGCCATGGCTCATTCGATGTATTTTTCACTGCTGAATAATAATATATTCGCAGATTTACGATAGGACCAACAGGGGCCGAGAAAAATGAAAATGAACACAGTGATCCTGAAATAACGTCCTTTTCGCTCTAGGATCGTTATTTAGCGAGAAAAACGCGAAAAACAATTTTCCGTCGGTTCTCGGAATGGTCCCATAGTCTATTTTACGTATTTTGTCATGATAAATAAGAATCTAACTCTATTTGGATGATAGGACAAACGGGAAAAGAGAAAAACGCAAAAAACCGTCCCTGAAAAAACGGTTTTCGAAGAATTTACATTTTACGCCATATCTTTTCGAAAAATATCAATTCCTGCATGCGCCATGGCTCATTCGATGTATTTTTCACTGCTGAATAATAATATATTCGCAGATTTACGATAGGACCAACAGGGGCCGAGAAAAATGAAAATGAACACAGTGATCCTGAAATAACGTCCTTTTCGCTCTAGGATCGTTATTTAGCGAGAAAAACGCGAAAAACAATTTTCCGTCGGGTCTTGGAATGGTCCCATAGTCTATTTTACGTATTTTGCCATGATAAATAAGAATCTAACTCTATTTGGATGATAGGACAAACGGGAAAAGAGAAAAACGCAAAAAACCGTCCCTGAAAAAACGGTTTTCGAAGAATTTACATTTTACGCCATATCTTTTCGAAAAATAATAATTCCTGCATGCGCCATGGCTCATTCGATGTATTTTTCACTGCTGAATAATAATATATCCGCAGATTTACGATAGGACCAACAGGGGCCGAGAAAAATGAAAATGAACACAGTGATCCTGAAATAACGTCCTTTTCGCTCTAGGATCGTTATTTAGCGAGAAAAACGCGAAAAACAATTTTCCGTCGGTTCTCGGAATGGTCCCATAGTCTATTTTACGTATTTTGTCATGATAAATAAGAATCTAACTCTATTTGGATGATAGGATAAACGGGAAAAGAGAAAAACGCAAAAAACCGTCCCTGAAAAAACGGTTTTCGAAGAATTTACATTTTACGCCATATCTTTTCGAAAAATAATAATTCCTGCATGCGCCATGGCTCATTCGATGTATTTTTCACTGGTGATTAATAATATATCCGCAGATTTATGATAGGACCAACAGGGGCCGAGAAAAATGAAAATGAACACAGTGATCCTGAAATAACGTCCTTTTCGCTCTAGGATCGTTATTTAGCGAGAAAAACGCGAAAAACAATTTTCCGTCGGTTCTCGGAATGGTCCCATAGTCTATTTTACGTATTTTGTCATGATAAATAAGAATCTAACTCTATTTGGATGATAGGATAAACGGGAAACGATAAAAACGCAAAAAACCGTCCCTGAAAAAACGGTTTTCGAAGAATTTACATTTTACGCCATATCTTTTCGAAAAATAATAATTCCTGCATGCGCCATGGCTCATTCGATGTATTTTTCACTGCTGATTAATAATATATCCGCAGATTTATGATAGGACCAACAGGGGCCGAGAGAAATGAAAATGAACACAGTGATCCTGAAATAACGTCCTTTTCGCTCTAGGATCGTTATTTAGCGAGAAAAACGCGAAAAACAATTTTCCGTCGGTTCTCGGAATGGTCCCATAGTCTATTTTACGTATTTTGCCATGATAAATAAGAATCTAACTCTATTTGGATGATAGGACAAACGGGAAAAGATAAAAACGCAAAAAACCGTCCCTGAAAAAACGGTTTTCGAAGAATTTACATTTTACGCCATATCTTTTCGAAAAATAATAATTCCTGCATGCGCCATGGCTCATTCGATGTATTTTTCACTGCTGATTAATAATATATCCGCAGATTTATGATAGGACCAACAGGGGCCGAGAAAAATGAAAATGAACACAGTGATCCTGAAATAACGTCCTTTTCGCTCTAGGATCGTTATTTAGCGAGAAAAACGCGAAAAACAATTTTCCGTCGGTTCTCGGAATGGTCCCATAGTCTATTTTACGTATTTTGCCATGATAAATAAGAATCTAACTCTATTTGGATGATAGGACAAACGGGAAAAGAGAAAAACGCAAAAAACCGTCCCTGAAAAAACGGTTTTCGAAGAATTTACATTTTACGCCATATCTTTTCGAAAAATATCAATTCCTGCATGCGCCATGGCTCATTCGATGTATTTTTCACTGCTGAATAATAATATATTCGCAGATTTACGATAGGACCAACAGGGGCCGAGAAAAATGAAAATGAACACAGTGATCCTGAAATAACGTCCTTTTCGCTCTAGGATCGTTATTTAGCGAGAAAAACGCGAAAAACAATTTTCCGTCGGTTCTCGGAATGGTCCCATAGTCTATTTTACGTATTTTGTCATGATAAATAAGAATCTAACTCTATTTGGATGATAGGATAAACGGGAAAAGATAAAAACGCAAAAAACCGTCCCTGAAAAAACGGTTTTCGAAGAATTTACATTTTACGCCATATCTTTTCGAAAAATAATAATTCCTGCATGCGCCATGGCTCATTCGATGTATTTTTCACTGCTGATTAATAATATATCCGCAGATTTATGATAGGACCAACAGGGGCCGAGAAAAATGAAAATGAACACAGTGATCCTGAAATAACGTCCTTTTCGCTCTAGGATCGTTATTTAGCGAGAAAAACGCGAAAAACAATTTTCCGTCGGTTCTCGGAATGGTCCCATAGTCTATTTTACGTATTTTGCCATGATAAATAAGAATCTAACTCTATTTGGATGATAGGACAAACGGGAAAAGATAAAAACGCAAAAAACCGTCCCTGAAAAAACGGTTTTCGAAGAATTTACATTTTACGCCATATCTTTTCGAAAAATAATAATTCCTGCATGCGCCATGGCTCATTCGATGTGTTTTTCACTGCTGATTAATAATATATCCGCAGATTTATGATAGGACCAACAGGGGCCGAGAAAAATGAAAATGAACACAGTGATCCTGAAATAACGTCCTTTTCGCTCTAGGATCGTTATTTAGCGAGAAAAACGCGAAAAACAATTTTCCGTCGGTTCTCGGAATGGTCCCATAGTCTATTTTACGTATTTTGCCATGATAAATAAGAATCTAACTCTATTTGGATGATAGGACAAACGGGAAAAGAGAAAAACGCAAAAAACCGTCCCTGAAAAAACGGTTTTCGAAGAATTTACATTTTACGCCATATCTTTTCGAAAAATATCAATTCCTGCATGCGCCATGGCTCATTCGATGTATTTTTCACTGCTGAATAATAATATATTCGCAGATTTACGATAGGACCAACAGGGGCCGAGAAAAATGAAAATGAACACAGTGATCCTGAAATAACGTCCTTTTCGCTCTAGGATCGTTATTTAGCGAGAAAAACGCGAAAAACAATTTTCCGTCGGTTCTCGGAATGGTCCCATAGTCTATTTTACGTATTTTGTCATGATAAATAAGAATCTAACTCTATTTGGATGATAGGATAAACGGGAAAAGATAAAAACGCAAAAAACCGTCCCTGAAAAAACGGTTTTCGAAGAATTTACATTTTACGCCATATCTTTTCGAAAAATAATAATTCCTGCATGCGCCATGGCTCATTCGATGTATTTTTCACTGCTGATTAATAATATATCCGCAGATTTATGATAGGACCAACAGGGGCCGAGAAAAATGAAAATGAACACAGTGATCCTGAAATAACGTCCTTTTCGCTCTAGGATCGTTATTTAGCGAGAAAAACGCGAAAAACAATTTTCCGTCGGTTCTCGGAATGGTCCCATAGTCTATTTTACGTATTTTGCCATGATAAATAAGAATCTAACTCTATTTGGATGATAGGACAAACGGGAAAAGATAAAAACGCAAAAAACCGTCCCTGAAAAAACGGTTTTCGAAGAATTTACATTTTACGCCATATCTTTTCGAAAAATAATAATTCCTGCATGCGCCATGGCTCATTCGATGTGTTTTTCACTGCTGATTAATAATATATCCGCAGATTTATGATAGGACCAACAGGGGCCGAGAAAAATGAAAATGAACACAGTGATCCTGAAATAACGTCCTTTTCGCTCTAGGATCGTTATTTAGCGAGAAAAACGCGAAAAACAATTTTCCGTCGGTTCTCGGAATGGTCCCATAGTCTATTTTACGTATTTTGCCATGATAAATAAGAATCTAACTCTATTTGGATGATAGGACAAACGGGAAAAGAGAAAAACGCAAAAAACCGTCCCTGAAAAAACGGTTTTCGAAGAATTTACATTTTACGCCATATCTTTTCGAAAAATATCAATTCCTGCATGCGCCATGGCTCATTCGATGTATTTTTCACTGCTGAATAATAATATATTCGCAGATTTACGATAGGACCAACAGGGGCCGAGAAAAATGAAAATGAACACAGTGATCCTGAAATAACGTCCTTTTCGCTCTAGGATCGTTATTTAGCGAGAAAAACGCGAAAAACAATTTTCCGTCGGTTCTCGGAATGGTCCCATAGTCTATTTTACGTATTTTGTCATGATAAATAAGAATCTAACTCTATTTGGATGATAGGACAAACGGGAAAAGAGAAAAACGCAAAAAAACCGTCCCTGAAAAAACGGTTTTCGAAGAATTTACATTTTACGCCATATCTTTTCGAAAAATATCAATTCCTGCATGCGCCATGGCTCATTCGATGTATTTTTCACTGCTGAATAATAATATATTCGCAGATTTACGATAGGACCAACAGGGGCCGAGAAAAATGAAAATGAACACAGTGATCCTGAAATAACGTCCTTTTCGCTCTAGGATCGTTATTTAGCGAGAAAAACGCGAAAAACAATTTTCCGTCGGTTCTCGGAATGGTCCCATAGTCTATTTTACGTATTTTGTCATGATAAATAAGAATCTAACTCTATTTGGATGATAGGATAAACGGGAAAAGATAAAAACGCAAAAAACCGTCCCTGAAAAAACGGTTTTCGAAGAATTTACATTTTACGCCATATCTTTTCGAAAAATAATAATTCCTGCATGCGCCATGGCTCATTCGATGTATTTTTCACTGCTGATTAATAATATATCCGCAGATTTATGATAGGACCAACAGGGGCCGAGAAAAATGAAAATGAACACAGTGATCCTGAAATAACGTCCTTTTCGCTCTAGGATCGTTATTTAGCGAGAAAAACGCGAAAAACAATTTTCCGTCGGTTCTCGGAATGGTCACATAGTCTATTTTACGTATTTTGCCATGATAAATAAGAATCTAACTCTATTTGGATGATAGGACAAACGGGAAAAGATAAAAACGCAAAAAACCGTCCCTGAAAAAACGGTTTTCGAAGAATTTACATTTTACGCCATATCTTTTCGAAAAATAATAATTCCTGCATGCGCCATGGCTCATTCGATGTATTTTTCACTGCTGATTAATAATATATCCGCAGATTTATGATAGGACCAATAGGGGCCGAGAAAAATGAAAATGAACACAGTGAACCTGAAATAACGTCCTTTTCGCTCTAGGATCGTTATTTAGCGAGAAAAACGCGAAAAACAATTTTCCGTCGGTTCTCGGAATGGTCCCATAGTCTATTTTACGTATTTTGCCATGATAAATAAGAATCTAACTCTATTTGGATGATAGGACAAACGGGAAAAGAGAAAAACGCAAAAAACCGTCCCTGAAAAAACGGTTTTCGAAGAATTTACATTTTACGCCATATCTTTTCGAAAAATAATAATTCCTGCATGCGCCATGGCTCATTCGATGTATTTTTCACTGGTGATTAATAATATATCCGCAGATTTATGATAGGACCAACAGGGGCCGAGAAAAATGAAAATGAACACAGTGATCCTGAAATAACGTCCTTTTCGCTCTAGGATCGTTATTTAGCGAGAAAAACGCGAAAAACAATTTTCCGTCGGTTCTCGGAATGGTCCCATAGTCTATTTTACGTATTTTGTCATGATAAATAAGAATCTAACTCTATTTGGATGATAGGATAAACGGGAAACGATAAAAACGCAAAAAACCGTCCCTGAAAAAACGGTTTTCGAAGAATTTACATTTTACGCCATATCTTTTCGAAAAATAATAATTCCTGCATGCGCCATGGCTCATTCGATGTATTTTTCACTGCTGATTAATAATATATCCGCAGATTTATGATAGGACCAACAGGGGCCGAGAAAAATGAAAATGAACACAGTGATCCTGAAATAACGTCCTTTTCGCTCTAGGATCGTTATTTAGCGAGAAAAACGCGAAAAACAATTTTCCGTCGGTTCTCGGAATGGTCCCATAGTCTATTTTACGTATTTTGCCATGATAAATAAGAATCTAACTCTATTTGGATGATAGGACAAACGGGAAAAGATAAAAACGCAAAAAACCGTCCCTGAAAAAACGGTTTTCGAAGAATTTACATTTTACGCCATATCTTTTCGAAAAATAATAATTCCTGCATGCGCCATGGCTCATTCGATGTGTTTTTCACTGCTGATTAATAATATATCCGCAGATTTATGATAGGACCAACAGGGGCCGAGAAAAATGAAAATGAACACAGTGATCCTGAAATAACGTCCTTTTCGCTCTAGGATCGTTATTTAGCGAGAAAAACGCGAAAAACAATTTTCCGTCGGTTCTCGGAATGGTCCCATAGTCTATTTTACGTATTTTGCCATGATAAATAAGAATCTAACTCTATTTGGATGATAGGACAAACGGGAAAAGAGAAAAACGCAAAAAACCGTCCCTGAAAAAACGGTTTTCGAAGAATTTACATTTTACGCCATATCTTTTCGAAAAATATCAATTCCTGCATGCGCCATGGCTCATTCGATGTATTTTTCACTGCTGAATAATAATATATTCGCAGATTTACGATAGGACCAACAGGGGCCGAGAAAAATGAAAATGAACACAGTGATCCTGAAATAACGTCCTTTTCGCTCTAGGATCGTTATTTAGCGAGAAAAACGCGAAAAACAATTTTCCGTCGGTTCTCGGAATGGTCCCATAGTCTATTTTACGTATTTTGTCATGATAAATAAGAATCTAACTCTATTTGGATGATAGGATAAACGGGAAAAGATAAAAACGCAAAAAACCGTCCCTGAAAAAACGGTTTTCGAAGAATTTACATTTTACGCCATATCTTTTCGAAAAATAATAATTCCTGCATGCGCCATGGCTCATTCGATGTATTTTTCACTGCTGATTAATAATATATCCGCAGATTTATGATAGGACCAACAGGGGCCGAGAAAAATGAAAATGAACACAGTGATCCTGAAATAACGTCCTTTTCGCTCTAGGATCGTTATTTAGCGAGAAAAACGCGAAAAACAATTTTCCGTCGGTTCTCGGAATGGTCCCATAGTCTATTTTACGTATTTTGCCATGATAAATAAGAATCTAACTCTATTTGGATGATAGGACAAACGGGAAAAGATAAAAACGCAAAAAACCGTCCCTGAAAAAACGGTTTTCGAAGAATTTACATTTTACGCCATATCTTTTCGAAAAATAATAATTCCTGCATGCGCCATGGCTCATTCGATGTATTTTTCACTGCTGATTAATAATATATCCGCAGATTTATGATAGGACCAACAGGGGCCGAGAAAAATGAAAATGAACACAGTGAACCTGAAATAACGTCCTTTTCGCTCTAGGATCGTTATTTAGCGAGAAAAACGCGAAAAACAATTTTCCGTCGGTTCTCGGAATGGTCCCATAGTCTATTTTACGTATTTTGTCATGATAAATAAGAATCTAACTCTATTTGGATGATAGGACAAACGGGAAAAGAGAAAAACGCAAAAAAACCGTCCCTGAAAAAACGGTTTTCGAAGAATTTACATTTTACGCCATATCTTTTCGAAAAATATCAATTCCTGCATGCGCCATGGCTCATTCGATGTATTTTTCACTGCTGAATAATAATATATTCGCAGATTTACGATAGGACCAACAGGGGCCGAGAAAAATGAAAATGAACACAGTGATCCTGAAATAACGTCCTTTTCGCTCTAGGATCGTTATTTAGCGAGAAAAACGCGAAAAACAATTTTCCGTCGGTTCTCGGAATGGTCCCATAGTCTATTTTACGTATTTTGTCATGATAAATAAGAATCTAACTCTATTTGGATGATAGGATAAACGGGAAAAGATAAAAACGCAAAAAACCGTCCCTGAAAAAACGGTTTTCGAAGAATTTACATTTTACGCCATATCTTTTCGAAAAATAATAATTCCTGCATGCGCCATGGCTCATTCGATGTATTTTTCACTGCTGATTAATAATATATCCGCAGATTTATGATAGGACCAACAGGGGCCGAGAAAAATGAAAATGAACACAGTGATCCTGAAATAACGTCCTTTTCGCTCTAGGATCGTTATTTAGCGAGAAAAACGCGAAAAACAATTTTCCGTCGGTTCTCGGAATGGTCACATAGTCTATTTTACGTATTTTGCCATGATAAATAAGAATCTAACTCTATTTGGATGATAGGACAAACGGGAAAAGATAAAAACGCAAAAAACCGTCCCTGAAAAAACGGTTTTCGAAGAATTTACATTTTACGCCATATCTTTTCGAAAAATAATAATTCCTGCATGCGCCATGGCTCATTCGATGTATTTTTCACTGCTGATTAATAATATATCCGCAGATTTATGATAGGACCAATAGGGGCCGAGAAAAATGAAAATGAACACAGTGAACCTGAAATAACGTCCTTTTCGCTCTAGGATCGTTATTTAGCGAGAAAAACGCGAAAAACAATTTTCCGTCGGTTCTCGGAATGGTCCCATAGTCTATTTTACGTATTTTGCCATGATAAATAAGAATCTAACTCTATTTGGATGATAGGACAAACGGGAAAAGAGAAAAACGCAAAAAACCGTCCCTGAAAAAACGGTTTTCGAAGAATTTACATTTTACGCCATATCTTTTCGAAAAATAATAATTCCTGCATGCGCCATGGCTCATTCGATGTATTTTTCACTGGTGATTAATAATATATCCGCAGATTTATGATAGGACCAACAGGGGCCGAGAAAAATGAAAATGAACACAGTGATCCTGAAATAACGTCCTTTTCGCTCTAGGATCGTTATTTAGCGAGAAAAACGCGAAAAACAATTTTCCGTCGGTTCTCGGAATGGTCCCATAGTCTATTTTACGTATTTTGTCATGATAAATAAGAATCTAACTCTATTTGGATGATAGGACAAACGGGAAAAGAGAAAAACGCAAAAAAACCGTCCCTGAAAAAACGGTTTTCGAAGAATTTACATTTTACGCCATATCTTTTCGAAAAATATCAATTCCTGCATGCGCCATGGCTCATTCGATGTATTTTTCACTGCTGAATAATAATATATTCGCAGATTTACGATAGGACCAACAGGGGCCGAGAAAAATGAAAATGAACACAGTGATCCTGAAATAACGTCCTTTTCGCTCTAGGATCGTTATTTAGCGAGAAAAACGCGAAAAACAATTTTCCGTCGGTTCTCGGAATGGTCCCATAGTCTATTTTACGTATTTTGTCATGATAAATAAGAATCTAACTCTATTTGGATGATAGGATAAACGGGAAAAGATAAAAACGCAAAAAACCGTCCCTGAAAAAACGGTTTTCGAAGAATTTACATTTTACGCCATATCTTTTCGAAAAATAATAATTCCTGCATGCGCCATGGCTCATTCGATGTATTTTTCACTGCTGATTAATAATATATCCGCAGATTTATGATAGGACCAACAGGGGCCGAGAAAAATGAAAATGAACACAGTGATCCTGAAATAACGTCCTTTTCGCTCTAGGATCGTTATTTACCGAGAAAAACGCGAAAAACAATTTTCCGTCGGTTCTCGGAATGGTCCCATAGTCTATTTTACGTATTTTGTCATGATAAATAAGAATCTAACTCTATTTGGATGATAGGATAAACGGGAAAAGATAAAAACGCAAAAAACCGTCCCTGAAAAAACGGTTTTCGAAGAATTTACATTTTACGCCATATCTTTTCGAAAAATAATAATTCCTGCATGCGCCATGGCTCATTCGATGTATTTTTCACTGCTGATTAATAATATATCCGCAGATTTATGATAGGACCAACAGGGGCCGAGAAAAATGAAAATGAACACAGTGATCCTGAAATAACGTCCTTTTCGCTCTAGGATCGTTATTTAGCGAGAAAAACGCGAAAAACAATTTTCCGTCGGTTCTCGGAATGGTCCCATAGTCTATTTTACGTATTTTGCCATGATAAATAAGAATCTAACTCTATTTGGATGATAGGACAAACGGGAAAAGATAAAAACGCAAAAAACCGTCCCTGAAAAAACGGTTTTCGAAGAATTTACATTTTACGCCATATCTTTTCGAAAAATAATAATTCCTGCATGCGCCATGGCTCATTCGATGTATTTTTCACTGCTGATTAATAATATATCCGCAGATTTATGATAGGACCAACAGGGGCCGAGAAAAATGAAAATGAACACAGTGAACCTGAAATAACGTCCTTTTCGCTCTAGGATCGTTATTTAGCGAGAAAAACGCGAAAAACAATTTTCCGTCGGTTCTCGGAATGGTCCCATAGTCTATTTTACGTATTTTGTCATGATAAATAAGAATCTAACTCTATTTGGATGATAGGACAAACGGGAAAAGAGAAAAACGCAAAAAAACCGTCCCTGAAAAAACGGTTTTCGAAGAATTTACATTTTACGCCATATCTTTTCGAAAAATATCAATTCCTGCATGCGCCATGGCTCATTCGATGTATTTTTCACTGCTGAATAATAATATATTCGCAGATTTACGATAGGACCAACAGGGGCCGAGAAAAATGAAAATGAACACAGTGATCCTGAAATAACGTCCTTTTCGCTCTAGGATCGTTATTTAGCGAGAAAAACGCGAAAAACAATTTTCCGTCGGTTCTCGGAATGGTCCCATAGTCTATTTTACGTATTTTGTCATGATAAATAAGAATCTAACTCTATTTGGATGATAGGATAAACGGGAAAAGATAAAAACGCAAAAAACCGTCCCTGAAAAAACGGTTTTCGAAGAATTTACATTTTACGCCATATCTTTTCGAAAAATAATAATTCCTGCATGCGCCATGGCTCATTCGATGTATTTTTCACTGCTGATTAATAATATATCCGCAGATTTATGATAGGACCAACAGGGGCCGAGAAAAATGAAAATGAACACAGTGATCCTGAAATAACGTCCTTTTCGCTCTAGGATCGTTATTTAGCGAGAAAAACGCGAAAAACAATTTTCCGTCGGTTCTCGGAATGGTCCCATAGTCTATTTTACGTATTTTGCCATGATAAATAAGAATCTAACTCTATTTGGATGATAGGACAAACGGGAAAAGATAAAAACGCAAAAAACCGTCCCTGAAAAAACGGTTTTCGAAGAATTTACATTTTACGCCATATCTTTTCGAAAAATAATAATTCCTGCATGCGCCATGGCTCATTCGATGTATTTTTCACTGCTGATTAATAATATATCCGCAGATTTATGATAGGACCAACAGGGGCCGAGAAAAATGAAAATGAACACAGTGATCCTGAAATAACGTCCTTTTCGCTCTAGGATCGTTATTTAGCGAGAAAAACGCGAAAAACAATTTTCCGTCGGTCCTCGGAATGGTCCCATAGTCTATTTTACGTATTTTGTCATGATAAATAAGAATCTAACTATATTTGGATGATAGGATAAACGGGAAAAGATAAAAACGCAAAAAACCGTCCCTGAAAAAACGGTTTTCGAAGAATTTACATTTTACGCCATATCTTTTCGAAAAATATCAATTCCTGCATGCGCCATGGCTCATTCGATGTATTTTTCACTGCTGAATAATAATATATTCGCAGATTTACGATAGGACCAACAGGGGCCGAGAAAAATGAAAATGAACACAGTGATCCTGAAATAACGTCCTTTTCGCTCTAGGATCGTTATTTAGCGAGAAAAACGCGAAAAACAATTTTCCGTCGGTTCTCGGAATGGTCCCATAGTCTATTTTACGTATTTTGCCATGATAAATAAGAATCTAACTCTATTTGGATGATAGGACAAACGGGAAAAGATAAAAACGCAAAAAACCGTCCCTGAAAAAACGGTTTTCGAAGAATTTACATTTTACGCCATATCTTTTCGAAAAATAATAATTCCTGCATGCGCCATGGCTCATTCGATGTATTTTTCACTGCTGATTAATAATATATCCGCAGATTTATGATAGGACCAACAGGGGCCGAGAAAAATGAAAATGAACACAGTGAACCTGAAATAACGTCCTTTTCGCTCTAGGATCGTTATTTAGCGAGAAAAACGCGAAAAACAATTTTCCGTCGGTTCTCGGAATGGTCCCATAGTCTATTTTACGTATTTTGCCATGATAAATAAGAATCTAACTCTATTTGGATGATAGGACAAACGGGAAAAGAGAAAAACGCAAAAAACCGTCCCTGAAAAAACGGTTTTCGAAGAATTTACATTTTACGCCATATCTTTTCGAAAAATAATAATTCCTGCATGCGCCATGGCTCATTCGATGTATTTTTCACTGGTGATTAATAATATATCCGCAGATTTATGATAGGACCAACAGGGGCCGAGAAAAATGAAAATGAACACAGTGATCCTGAAATAACGTCCTTTTCGCTCTAGGATCGTTATTTAGCGAGAAAAACGCGAAAAACAATTTTCCGTCGGTTCTCGGAATGGTCCCATAGTCTATTTTACGTATTTTGTCATGATAAATAAGAATCTAACTCTATTTGGATGATAGGACAAACGGGAAAAGAGAAAAACGCAAAAAACCGTCCCTGAAAAAACGGTTTTCGAAGAATTTACATTTTACGCCATATCTTTTCGAAAAATATCAATTCCTGCATGCGCCATGGCTCATTCGATGTATTTTTCACTGCTGAATAATAATATATTCGCAGATTTACGATAGGACCAACAGGGGCCGAGAAAAATGAAAATGAACACAGTGATCCTGAAATAACGTCCTTTTCGCTCTAGGATCGTTATTTAGCGAGAAAAACGCGAAAAACAATTTTCCGTCGGTCCTCGGAATGGTCCCATAGTCTATTTTACGTATTTTGTCATGATAAATAAGAATCTAACTATATTTGGATGATAGGATAAACGGGAAAAGATAAAAACGCAAAAAACCGTCCCTGAAAAAACGGTTTTCGAAGAATTTACATTTTACGCCATATCTTTTCGAAAAATAATAATTCCTGCATGCGCCATGGCTCATTCGATGTATTTTTCACTGCTGATTAATAATATATCCGCAGATTTATGATAGGACCAACAGGGGCCGAGAAAAATGAAAATGAACACAGTGATCCTGAAATAACGTCCTTTTCGCTCTAGGATCGTTATTTAGCGAGAAAAACGCGAAAAACAATTTTCCGTCGGTTCTCGGAATGGTCCCATAGTCTATTTTACGTATTTTGCCATGATAAATAAGAATCTAACTCTATTTGGATGATAGGATAAACGGGAAAAGATAAAAACGCAAAAAACCGTCCCTGAAAAAACGGTTTTCGAAGAATTTACATTTTACGCCATATCTTTTCGAAAAATAATAATTCCTGCATGCGCCATGGCTCATTCGATGTATTTTTCACTGGTGATTAATAATATATCCGCAGATTTATGATAGGACCAACAGGGGCCGAGAAAAATGAAAATGAACACAGTGATCCTGAAATAACGTCCTTTTCGCTCTAGGATCGTTATTTAGCGAGAAAAACGCGAAAAACAATTTTCCGTCGGTTCTCGGAATGGTCCCATAGTCTATTTTACGTATTTTGTCATGATAAATAAGAATCTAACTCTATTTGGATGATAGGACAAACGGGAAAAGAGAAAAACGCAAAAAACCGTCCCTGAAAAAACGGTTTTCGAAGAATTTACATTTTACGCCATATCTTTTCGAAAAATAATAATTCCTGCATGCGCCATGGCTCATTCGATGTATTTTTCACTGCTGAATAATAATATATTCGCAGATTTACGATAGGACCAACAGGGGCCGAGAAAAATGAAAATGAACACAGTGATCCTGAAATAACGTCCTTTTCGCTCTAGGATCGTTATTTAGCGAGAAAAACGCGAAAAACTATTTTCCGTCGGTTCTCGGAATGGTCCCATAGTCTATTTTACGTATTTTGTCATGATAAATAAGAATCTAACTCTATTTGGATGATAGGACAAACGGGAAAAGAGAAAAACGCAAAAAAATCGTCCCTGAAAAAACGGTTTTCGAAGAATTTACATTTTACGCCATATCTTTTCGAAAAATAATAATTCCTGCATGCGCCATGGCTCATTCGATGTATTTTTCACTGCTGAATAATAATATATTCGCAGATTTACGATAGGACCAACAGGGGCCGAGAAAAATGAAAATGAACACAGTGATCCTGAAATAACGTCCTTTTCGCTCTAGGATCGTTATTTAGCGAGAAAAACGCGAAAAACAATTTTCCGTCGGGTCTTGGAATGGTCCCATAGTCTATTTTACGTATTTTGCCATGATAAATAAGAATCTAACTCTATTTGGATGATAGGACAAACGGGAAAAGAGAAAAACGCAAAAAACCGTCCCTGAAAAAACGGTTTTCGAAGAATTTACATTTTACGCCATATCTTTTCGAAAAATAATAATTCCTGCATGCGCCATGGCTCATTCGATGTATTTTTCACTGCTGAATAATAATATATTCGCAGATTTACGATAGGACCAACAGGGGCCGAGAAAAATGAAAATGAACACAGTGATCCTGAAATAACGTCCTTTTCGCTCTAGGATCGTTATTTAGCGAGAAAAACGCGAAAAACAATTTTCCGTCGGTTCTCGGAATGGTCCCATAGTCTATTTTACGTATTTTGTCATGATAAATAAGAATCTAACTCTATTTGGATGATAGGACAAACGGGAAAAGAGAAAAACGCAAAAAACCGTCCCTGAAAAAACGGTTTTCGAAGAATTTACATTTTACGCCATATCTTTTCGAAAAATAATAATTCCTGCATGCGCCATGGCTCATTCGATGTATTTTTCACTGCTGAATAATAATATATTCGCAGATTTACGATAGGACCAACAGGGGCCGAGAAAAATGAAAATGAACACAGTGATCCTGAAATAACGTCCTTTTCGCTCTAGGATCGTTATTTAGCGAGAAAAACGCGAAAAACTATTTTCCGTCGGTTCTCGGAATGGTCCCATAGTCTATTTTACGTATTTTGTCATGATAAATAAGAATCTAACTCTATTTGGATGATAGGACAAACGGGAAAAGAGAAAAACGCAAAAAAATCGTCCCTGAAAAAACGGTTTTCGAAGAATTTACATTTTACGCCATATCTTTTCGAAAAATAATAATTCCTGCATGCGCCATGGCTCATTCGATGTATTTTTCACTGCTGAATAATAATATATTCGCAGATTTACGATAGGACCAACAGGGGCCGAGAAAAATGAAAATGAACACAGTGATCCTGAAATAACGTCCTTTTCGCTCTAGGATCGTTATTTAGCGAGAAAAACGCGAAAAACAATTTTCCGTCGGGTCTTGGAATGGTCCCATAGTCTATTTTACGTATTTTGCCATGATAAATAAGAATCTAACTCTATTTGGATGATAGGACAAACGGGAAAAGAGAAAAACGCAAAAAACCGTCCCTGAAAAAACGGTTTTCGAAGAATTTACATTTTACGCCATATCTTTTCGAAAAATAATAATTCCTGCATGCGCCATGGCTCATTCGATGTATTTTTCACTGCTGAATAATAATATATTCGCAGATTTACGATAGGACCAACAGGGGCCGAGAAAAATGAAAATGAACACAGTGATCCTGAAATAACGTCCTTTTCGCTCTAGGATCGTTATTTAGCGAGAAAAACGCGAAAAACAATTTTCCGTCGGTTCTCGGAATGGTCCCATAGTCTATTTTACGTATTTTGTCATGATAAATAAGAATCTAACTCTATTTGGATGATAGGACAAACGGGAAAAGAGAAAAACGCAAAAAACCGTCCCTGAAAAAACGGTTTTCGAAGAATTTACATTTTACGCCATATCTTTTCGAAAAATAATAATTCCTGCATGCGCCATGGCTCATTCGATGTATTTTTCACTGCTGAATAATAATATATTCGCAGATTTACGATAGGACCAACAGGGGCCGAGAAAAATGAAAATGAACACAGTGATCCTGAAATAACGTCCTTTTCGCTCTAGGATCGTTATTTAGCGAGAAAAACGCGAAAAACAATTTTCCGTCGGTTCTCGGAATGGTCCCATAGTCTATTTTACGTATTTTGTCATGATAAATAAGAATCTAACTCTATTTGGATGATAGGATAAACGGGAAAAGATAAAAACGCAAAAAACCGTCCCTGAAAAAACGGTTTTCGAAGAATTTACATTTTACGCCATATCTTTTCGAAAAATAATAATTCCTGCATGCGCCATGGCTCATTCGATGTATTTTTCACTGCTGATTAATAATATATCCGCAGATTTATGATAGGACCAACAGGGGCCGAGAAAAATGAAAATGAACACAGTGATCCTGAAATAACGTCCTTTTCGCTCTAGGATCGTTATTTAGCGAGAAAAACGCGAAAAACAATTTTCCGTCGGTTCTCGGAATGGTCCCATAGTCTATTTTACGTATTTTGCCATGATAAATAAGAATCTAACTCTATTTGGATGATAGGATAAACGGGAAAAGATAAAAACGCAAAAAACCGTCCCTGAAAAAACGGTTTTCGAAGAATTTACATTTTACGCCATATCTTTTCGAAAAATAATAATTCCTGCATGCGCCATGGCTCATTCGATGTATTTTTCACTGGTGATTAATAATATATCCGCAGATTTATGATAGGACCAACAGGGGCCGAGAAAAATGAAAATGAACACAGTGATCCTGAAATAACGTCCTTTTCGCTCTAGGATCGTTATTTAGCGAGAAAAACGCGAAAAACAATTTTCCGTCGGTTCTCGGAATGGTCCCATAGTCTATTTTACGTATTTTGTCATGATAAATAAGAATCTAACTCTATTTGGATGATAGGACAAACGGGAAAAGAGAAAAACGCAAAAAACCGTCCCTGAAAAAACGGTTTTCGAAGAATTTACATTTTACGCCATATCTTTTCGAAAAATAATAATTCCTGCATGCGCCATGGCTCATTCGATGTATTTTTCACTGCTGAATAATAATATATTCGCAGATTTACGATAGGACCAACAGGGGCCGAGAAAAATGAAAATGAACACAGTGATCCTGAAATAACGTCCTTTTCGCTCTAGGATCGTTATTTAGCGAGAAAAACGCGAAAAACTATTTTCCGTCGGTTCTCGGAATGGTCCCATAGTCTATTTTACGTATTTTGTCATGATAAATAAGAATCTAACTCTATTTGGATGATAGGACAAACGGGAAAAGAGAAAAACGCAAAAAAATCGTCCCTGAAAAAACGGTTTTCGAAGAATTTACATTTTACGCCATATCTTTTCGAAAAATAATAATTCCTGCATGCGCCATGGCTCATTCGATGTATTTTTCACTGCTGAATAATAATATATTCGCAGATTTACGATAGGACCAACAGGGGCCGAGAAAAATGAAAATGAACACAGTGATCCTGAAATAACGTCCTTTTCGCTCTAGGATCGTTATTTAGCGAGAAAAACGCGAAAAACAATTTTCCGTCGGGTCTTGGAATGGTCCCATAGTCTATTTTACGTATTTTGCCATGATAAATAAGAATCTAACTCTATTTGGATGATAGGACAAACGGGAAAAGAGAAAAACGCAAAAAACCGTCCCTGAAAAAACGGTTTTCGAAGAATTTACATTTTACGCCATATCTTTTCGAAAAATAATAATTCCTGCATGCGCCATGGCTCATTCGATGTATTTTTCACTGCTGAATAATAATATATTCGCAGATTTACGATAGGACCAACAGGGGCCGAGAAAAATGAAAATGAACACAGTGATCCTGAAATAACGTCCTTTTCGCTCTAGGATCGTTATTTAGCGAGAAAAACGCGAAAAACAATTTTCCGTCGGTTCTCGGAATGGTCCCATAGTCTATTTTACGTATTTTGTCATGATAAATAAGAATCTAACTCTATTTGGATGATAGGACAAACGGGAAAAGAGAAAAACGCAAAAAACCGTCCCTGAAAAAACGGTTTTCGAAGAATTTACATTTTACGCCATATCTTTTCGAAAAATAATAATTCCTGCATGCGCCATGGCTCATTCGATGTATTTTTCACTGCTGAATAATAATATATTCGCAGATTTACGATAGGACCAACAGGGGCCGAGAAAAATGAAAATGAACACAGTGATCCTGAAATAACGTCCTTTTCGCTCTAGGATCGTTATTTAGCGAGAAAAACGCGAAAAACAATTTTCCGTCGGTTCTCGGAATGGTCCCATAGTCTATTTTACGTATTTTGTCATGATAAATAAGAATCTAACTCTATTTGGATGATAGGATAAACGGGAAAAGATAAAAACGCAAAAAACCGTCCCTGAAAAAACGGTTTTCGAAGAATTTACATTTTACGCCATATCTTTTCGAAAAATAATAATTCCTGCATGCGCCATGGCTCATTCGATGTATTTTTCACTGCTGATTAATAATATATCCGCAGATTTATGATAGGACCAACAGGGGCCGAGAAAAATGAAAATGAACACAGTGATCCTGAAATAACGTCCTTTTCGCTCTAGGATCGTTATTTAGCGAGAAAAACGCGAAAAACAATTTTCCGTCGGTTCTCGGAATGGTCCCATAGTCTATTTTACGTATTTTGCCATGATAAATAAGAATCTAACTCTATTTGGATGATAGGACAAACGGGAAAAGAGAAAAACGCAAAAAACCGTCCCTGAAAAAACGGTTTTCGAAGAATTTACATTTTACGCCATATCTTTTCGAAAAATAATAATTCCTGCATGCGCCATGGCTCATTCGATGTATTTTTCACTGCTGAATAATAATATATTCGCAGATTTACGATAGGACCAACAGGGGCCGAGAAAAATGAAAATGAACACAGTGATCCTGAAATAACGTCCTTTTCGCTCTAGGATCGTTATTTAGCGAGAAAAACGCGAAAAACAATTTTCCGTCGGTTCTCGGAATGGTCCCATAGTCTATTTTACGTATTTTGTCATGATAAATAAGAATCTAACTCTATTTGGATGATAGGACAAACGGGAAAAGAGAAAAACGCAAAAAACCGTCCCTGAAAAAACGGTTTTCGAAGAATTTACATTTTACGCCATATCTTTTCGAAAAATATCAATTCCTGCATGCGCCATGGCTCATTCGATGTATTTTTCACTGCTGAATAATAATATATTCGCAGATTTACGATAGGACCAACAGGGGCCGAGAAAAATGAAAATGAACACAGTGATCCTGAAATAACGTCCTTTTCGCTCTAGGATCGTTATTTAGCGAGAAAAACGCGAAAAACAATTTTCCGTCGGGTCTTGGAATGGTCCCATAGTCTATTTTACGTATTTTGCCATGATAAATAAGAATCTAACTCTATTTGGATGATAGGACAAACGGGAAAAGAGAAAAACGCAAAAAATCGTCCCTGAAAAAACGGTTTTCGAAGAATTTACATTTTACGCCATATCTTTTCGAAAAATAATAATTCCTGCATGCGCCATGGCTCATTCGATGTATTTTTCACTGGTGATTAATAATATATCCGCAGATTTATGATAGGACCAACAGGGGCCGAGAAAAATGAAAATGAACACAGTGATCCTGAAATAACGTCCTTTTCGCTCTAGGATCGTTATTTAGCGAGAAAAACGCGAAAAACAATTTTCCGTCGGGTCTTGGAATGGTCCCATATTCTATTTTACGTATTTTGCCATGATAAATAAGAATCTAACTCTATTTGGATGATAGGACAAACGGGAAAAGAGAAAAACGCAAAAAACCGTCCCTGAAAAAACGGTTTTCGAAGAATTTACATTTTACGCCATATCTTTTCGAAAAATAATAATTCCTGCATGCGCCATGGCTCATTCGATGTATTTTTCACTGCTGAATAATAATATATTCGCAGATTTACGATAGGACCAACAGGGGCCGAGAAAAATGAAAATGAACACAGTGATCCTGAAATAACGTCCTTTTCGCTCTAGGATCGTTATTTAGCGAGAAAAACGCGAAAAACAATTTTCCGTCGGGTCTTGGAATGGTCCCATAGTCTATTTTACGTATTTTGCCATGATAAATAAGAATCTAACTCTATTTGGATGATAGGACAAACGGGAAAAGAGAAAAACGCAAAAAACCGTCCCTGAAAAAACGGTTTTCGAAGAATTTACATTTTACGCCATATCTTTTCGAAAAATAATAATTCCTGCATGCGCCATGGCTCATTCGATGTATTTTTCACTGCTGAATAATAATATATTCGCAGATTTACGATAGGACCAACAGGGGCCGAGAAAAATGAAAATGAACACAGTGATCCTGAAATAACGTCCTTTTCGCTCTAGGATCGTTATTTAGCGAGAAAAACGCGAAAAACAATTTTCCGTCGGTTCTCGGAATGGTCCCATAGTCTATTTTACGTATTTTGTCATGATAAATAAGAATCTAACTCTATTTGGATGATAGGACAAACGGGAAAAGAGAAAAACGCAAAAAACCGTCCCTGAAAAAACGGTTTTCGAAGAATTTACATTTTACGCCATATCTTTTCGAAAAATAATAATTCCTGCATGCGCCATGGCTCATTCGATGTATTTTTCACTGCTGAATAATAATATATTCGCAGATTTACGATAGGACCAACAGGGGCCGAGAAAAATGAAAATGAACACAGTGATCCTGAAATAACGTCCTTTTCGCTCTAGGATCGTTATTTAGCGAGAAAAACGCGAAAAACAATTTTCCGTCGGTTCTCGGAATGGTCCCATAGTCTATTTTACGTATTTTGTCATGATAAATAAGAATCTAACTCTATTTGGATGATAGGATAAACGGGAAAAGATAAAAACGCAAAAAACCGTCCCTGAAAAAACGGTTTTCGAAGAATTTACATTTTACGCCATATCTTTTCGAAAAATAATAATTCCTGCATGCGCCATGGCTCATTCGATGTATTTTTCACTGGTGATTAATAATATATCCGCAGATTTATGATAGGACCAACAGGGGCCGAGAAAAATGAAAATGAACACAGTGATCCTGAAATAACGTCCTTTTCGCTCTAGGATCGTTATTTAGCGAGAAAAACGCGAAAAACAATTTTCCGTCGGTTCTCGGAATGGTCCCATAGTCTATTTTACGTATTTTGTCATGATAAATAAGAATCTAACTCTATTTGGATGATAGGATAAACGGGAAACGATAAAAACGCAAAAAACCGTCCCTGAAAAAACGGTTTTCGAAGAATTTACATTTTACGCCATATCTTTTCGAAAAATAATAATTCCTGCATGCGCCATGGCTCATTCGATGTATTTTTCACTGCTGATTAATAATATATCCGCAGATTTATGATAGGACCAACAGGGGCCGAGAAAAATGAAAATGAACACAGTGATCCTGAAATAACGTCCTTTTCGCTCTAGGATCGTTATTTAGCGAGAAAAACGCGAAAAACAATTTTCCGTCGGTTCTCGGAATGGTCCCATAGTCTATTTTACGTATTTTGCCATGATAAATAAGAATCTAACTCTATTTGGATGATAGGACAAACGGGAAAAGATAAAAACGCAAAAAACCGTCCCTGAAAAAACGGTTTTCGAAGAATTTACATTTTACGCCATATCTTTTCGAAAAATAATAATTCCTGCATGCGCCATGGCTCATTCGATGTGTTTTTCACTGCTGATTAATAATATATCCGCAGATTTATGATAGGACCAACAGGGGCCGAGAAAAATGAAAATGAACACAGTGATCCTGAAATAACGTCCTTTTCGCTCTAGGATCGTTATTTAGCGAGAAAAACGCGAAAAACAATTTTCCGTCGGTTCTCGGAATGGTCCCATAGTCTATTTTACGTATTTTGCCATGATAAATAAGAATCTAACTCTATTTGGATGATAGGACAAACGGGAAAAGAGAAAAACGCAAAAAACCGTCCCTGAAAAAACGGTTTTCGAAGAATTTACATTTTACGCCATATCTTTTCGAAAAATATCAATTCCTGCATGCGCCATGGCTCATTCGATGTATTTTTCACTGCTGAATAATAATATATTCGCAGATTTACGATAGGACCAACAGGGGCCGAGAAAAATGAAAATGAACACAGTGATCCTGAAATAACGTCCTTTTCGCTCTAGGATCGTTATTTAGCGAGAAAAACGCGAAAAACAATTTTCCGTCGGTTCTCGGAATGGTCCCATAGTCTATTTTACGTATTTTGTCATGATAAATAAGAATCTAACTCTATTTGGATGATAGGATAAACGGGAAAAGATAAAAACGCAAAAAACCGTCCCTGAAAAAACGGTTTTCGAAGAATTTACATTTTACGCCATATCTTTTCGAAAAATAATAATTCCTGCATGCGCCATGGCTCATTCGATGTATTTTTCACTGCTGATTAATAATATATCCGCAGATTTATGATAGGACCAACAGGGGCCGAGAAAAATGAAAATGAACACAGTGATCCTGAAATAACGTCCTTTTCGCTCTAGGATCGTTATTTAGCGAGAAAAACGCGAAAAACAATTTTCCGTCGGTTCTCGGAATGGTCCCATAGTCTATTTTACGTATTTTGCCATGATAAATAAGAATCTAACTCTATTTGGATGATAGGACAAACGGGAAAAGATAAAAACGCAAAAAACCGTCCCTGAAAAAACGGTTTTCGAAGAATTTACATTTTACGCCATATCTTTTCGAAAAATAATAATTCCTGCATGCGCCATGGCTCATTCGATGTATTTTTCACTGCTGATTAATAATATATCCGCAGATTTATGATAGGACCAACAGGGGCCGAGAAAAATGAAAATGAACACAGTGAACCTGAAATAACGTCCTTTTCGCTCTAGGATCGTTATTTAGCGAGAAAAACGCGAAAAACAATTTTCCGTCGGTTCTCGGAATGGTCCCATAGTCTATTTTACGTATTTTGTCATGATAAATAAGAATCTAACTCTATTTGGATGATAGGACAAACGGGAAAAGAGAAAAACGCAAAAAAACCGTCCCTGAAAAAACGGTTTTCGAAGAATTTACATTTTACGCCATATCTTTTCGAAAAATATCAATTCCTGCATGCGCCATGGCTCATTCGATGTATTTTTCACTGCTGAATAATAATATATTCGCAGATTTACGATAGGACCAACAGGGGCCGAGAAAAATGAAAATGAACACAGTGATCCTGAAATAACGTCCTTTTCGCTCTAGGATCGTTATTTAGCGAGAAAAACGCGAAAAACAATTTTCCGTCGGTTCTCGGAATGGTCCCATAGTCTATTTTACGTATTTTGTCATGATAAATAAGAATCTAACTCTATTTGGATGATAGGATAAACGGGAAAAGATAAAAACGCAAAAAACCGTCCCTGAAAAAACGGTTTTCGAAGAATTTACATTTTACGCCATATCTTTTCGAAAAATAATAATTCCTGCATGCGCCATGGCTCATTCGATGTATTTTTCACTGCTGATTAATAATATATCCGCAGATTTATGATAGGACCAACAGGGGCCGAGAAAAATGAAAATGAACACAGTGATCCTGAAATAACGTCCTTTTCGCTCTAGGATCGTTATTTAGCGAGAAAAACGCGAAAAACAATTTTCCGTCGGTTCTCGGAATGGTCACATAGTCTATTTTACGTATTTTGCCATGATAAATAAGAATCTAACTCTATTTGGATGATAGGACAAACGGGAAAAGATAAAAACGCAAAAAACCGTCCCTGAAAAAACGGTTTTCGAAGAATTTACATTTTACGCCATATCTTTTCGAAAAATAATAATTCCTGCATGCGCCATGGCTCATTCGATGTATTTTTCACTGCTGATTAATAATATATCCGCAGATTTATGATAGGACCAATAGGGGCCGAGAAAAATGAAAATGAACACAGTGAACCTGAAATAACGTCCTTTTCGCTCTAGGATCGTTATTTAGCGAGAAAAACGCGAAAAACAATTTTCCGTCGGTTCTCGGAATGGTCCCATAGTCTATTTTACGTATTTTGCCATGATAAATAAGAATCTAACTCTATTTGGATGATAGGACAAACGGGAAAAGAGAAAAACGCAAAAAACCGTCCCTGAAAAAACGGTTTTCGAAGAATTTACATTTTACGCCATATCTTTTCGAAAAATAATAATTCCTGCATGCGCCATGGCTCATTCGATGTATTTTTCACTGGTGATTAATAATATATCCGCAGATTTATGATAGGACCAACAGGGGCCGAGAAAAATGAAAATGAACACAGTGATCCTGAAATAACGTCCTTTTCGCTCTAGGATCGTTATTTAGCGAGAAAAACGCGAAAAACAATTTTCCGTCGGTTCTCGGAATGGTCCCATAGTCTATTTTACGTATTTTGTCATGATAAATAAGAATCTAACTCTATTTGGATGATAGGACAAACGGGAAAAGAGAAAAACGCAAAAAAACCGTCCCTGAAAAAACGGTTTTCGAAGAATTTACATTTTACGCCATATCTTTTCGAAAAATATCAATTCCTGCATGCGCCATGGCTCATTCGATGTATTTTTCACTGCTGAATAATAATATATTCGCAGATTTACGATAGGACCAACAGGGGCCGAGAAAAATGAAAATGAACACAGTGATCCTGAAATAACGTCCTTTTCGCTCTAGGATCGTTATTTAGCGAGAAAAACGCGAAAAACAATTTTCCGTCGGTTCTCGGAATGGTCCCATAGTCTATTTTACGTATTTTGTCATGATAAATAAGAATCTAACTCTATTTGGATGATAGGATAAACGGGAAAAGATAAAAACGCAAAAAACCGTCCCTGAAAAAACGGTTTTCGAAGAATTTACATTTTACGCCATATCTTTTCGAAAAATAATAATTCCTGCATGCGCCATGGCTCATTCGATGTATTTTTCACTGCTGATTAATAATATATCCGCAGATTTATGATAGGACCAACAGGGGCCGAGAAAAATGAAAATGAACACAGTGATCCTGAAATAACGTCCTTTTCGCTCTAGGATCGTTATTTACCGAGAAAAACGCGAAAAACAATTTTCCGTCGGTTCTCGGAATGGTCCCATAGTCTATTTTACGTATTTTGTCATGATAAATAAGAATCTAACTCTATTTGGATGATAGGATAAACGGGAAAAGATAAAAACGCAAAAAACCGTCCCTGAAAAAACGGTTTTCGAAGAATTTACATTTTACGCCATATCTTTTCGAAAAATAATAATTCCTGCATGCGCCATGGCTCATTCGATGTATTTTTCACTGCTGATTAATAATATATCCGCAGATTTATGATAGGACCAACAGGGGCCGAGAAAAATGAAAATGAACACAGTGATCCTGAAATAACGTCCTTTTCGCTCTAGGATCGTTATTTAGCGAGAAAAACGCGAAAAACAATTTTCCGTCGGTTCTCGGAATGGTCCCATAGTCTATTTTACGTATTTTGCCATGATAAATAAGAATCTAACTCTATTTGGATGATAGGACAAACGGGAAAAGATAAAAACGCAAAAAACCGTCCCTGAAAAAACGGTTTTCGAAGAATTTACATTTTACGCCATATCTTTTCGAAAAATAATAATTCCTGCATGCGCCATGGCTCATTCGATGTATTTTTCACTGCTGATTAATAATATATCCGCAGATTTATGATAGGACCAACAGGGGCCGAGAAAAATGAAAATGAACACAGTGAACCTGAAATAACGTCCTTTTCGCTCTAGGATCGTTATTTAGCGAGAAAAACGCGAAAAACAATTTTCCGTCGGTTCTCGGAATGGTCCCATAGTCTATTTTACGTATTTTGTCATGATAAATAAGAATCTAACTCTATTTGGATGATAGGACAAACGGGAAAAGAGAAAAACGCAAAAAAACCGTCCCTGAAAAAACGGTTTTCGAAGAATTTACATTTTACGCCATATCTTTTCGAAAAATATCAATTCCTGCATGCGCCATGGCTCATTCGATGTATTTTTCACTGCTGAATAATAATATATTCGCAGATTTACGATAGGACCAACAGGGGCCGAGAAAAATGAAAATGAACACAGTGATCCTGAAATAACGTCCTTTTCGCTCTAGGATCGTTATTTAGCGAGAAAAACGCGAAAAACAATTTTCCGTCGGTTCTCGGAATGGTCCCATAGTCTATTTTACGTATTTTGTCATGATAAATAAGAATCTAACTCTATTTGGATGATAGGATAAACGGGAAAAGATAAAAACGCAAAAAACCGTCCCTGAAAAAACGGTTTTCGAAGAATTTACATTTTACGCCATATCTTTTCGAAAAATAATAATTCCTGCATGCGCCATGGCTCATTCGATGTATTTTTCACTGCTGATTAATAATATATCCGCAGATTTATGATAGGACCAACAGGGGCCGAGAAAAATGAAAATGAACACAGTGATCCTGAAATAACGTCCTTTTCGCTCTAGGATCGTTATTTAGCGAGAAAAACGCGAAAAACAATTTTCCGTCGGTTCTCGGAATGGTCCCATAGTCTATTTTACGTATTTTGCCATGATAAATAAGAATCTAACTCTATTTGGATGATAGGACAAACGGGAAAAGATAAAAACGCAAAAAACCGTCCCTGAAAAAACGGTTTTCGAAGAATTTACATTTTACGCCATATCTTTTCGAAAAATAATAATTCCTGCATGCGCCATGGCTCATTCGATGTATTTTTCACTGCTGATTAATAATATATCCGCAGATTTATGATAGGACCAACAGGGGCCGAGAAAAATGAAAATGAACACAGTGATCCTGAAATAACGTCCTTTTCGCTCTAGGATCGTTATTTAGCGAGAAAAACGCGAAAAACAATTTTCCGTCGGTCCTCGGAATGGTCCCATAGTCTATTTTACGTATTTTGTCATGATAAATAAGAATCTAACTATATTTGGATGATAGGATAAACGGGAAAAGATAAAAACGCAAAAAACCGTCCCTGAAAAAACGGTTTTCGAAGAATTTACATTTTACGCCATATCTTTTCGAAAAATATCAATTCCTGCATGCGCCATGGCTCATTCGATGTATTTTTCACTGCTGAATAATAATATATTCGCAGATTTACGATAGGACCAACAGGGGCCGAGAAAAATGAAAATGAACACAGTGATCCTGAAATAACGTCCTTTTCGCTCTAGGATCGTTATTTAGCGAGAAAAACGCGAAAAACAATTTTCCGTCGGTTCTCGGAATGGTCCCATAGTCTATTTTACGTATTTTGCCATGATAAATAAGAATCTAACTCTATTTGGATGATAGGACAAACGGGAAAAGATAAAAACGCAAAAAACCGTCCCTGAAAAAACGGTTTTCGAAGAATTTACATTTTACGCCATATCTTTTCGAAAAATAATAATTCCTGCATGCGCCATGGCTCATTCGATGTATTTTTCACTGCTGATTAATAATATATCCGCAGATTTATGATAGGACCAACAGGGGCCGAGAAAAATGAAAATGAACACAGTGAACCTGAAATAACGTCCTTTTCGCTCTAGGATCGTTATTTAGCGAGAAAAACGCGAAAAACAATTTTCCGTCGGTTCTCGGAATGGTCCCATAGTCTATTTTACGTATTTTGCCATGATAAATAAGAATCTAACTCTATTTGGATGATAGGACAAACGGGAAAAGAGAAAAACGCAAAAAACCGTCCCTGAAAAAACGGTTTTCGAAGAATTTACATTTTACGCCATATCTTTTCGAAAAATAATAATTCCTGCATGCGCCATGGCTCATTCGATGTATTTTTCACTGGTGATTAATAATATATCCGCAGATTTATGATAGGACCAACAGGGGCCGAGAAAAATGAAAATGAACACAGTGATCCTGAAATAACGTCCTTTTCGCTCTAGGATCGTTATTTAGCGAGAAAAACGCGAAAAACAATTTTCCGTCGGTTCTCGGAATGGTCCCATAGTCTATTTTACGTATTTTGTCATGATAAATAAGAATCTAACTCTATTTGGATGATAGGACAAACGGGAAAAGAGAAAAACGCAAAAAACCGTCCCTGAAAAAACGGTTTTCGAAGAATTTACATTTTACGCCATATCTTTTCGAAAAATATCAATTCCTGCATGCGCCATGGCTCATTCGATGTATTTTTCACTGCTGAATAATAATATATTCGCAGATTTACGATAGGACCAACAGGGGCCGAGAAAAATGAAAATGAACACAGTGATCCTGAAATAACGTCCTTTTCGCTCTAGGATCGTTATTTAGCGAGAAAAACGCGAAAAACAATTTTCCGTCGGTCCTCGGAATGGTCCCATAGTCTATTTTACGTATTTTGTCATGATAAATAAGAATCTAACTATATTTGGATGATAGGATAAACGGGAAAAGATAAAAACGCAAAAAACCGTCCCTGAAAAAACGGTTTTCGAAGAATTTACATTTTACGCCATATCTTTTCGAAAAATAATAATTCCTGCATGCGCCATGGCTCATTCGATGTATTTTTCACTGCTGATTAATAATATATCCGCAGATTTATGATAGGACCAACAGGGGCCGAGAAAAATGAAAATGAACACAGTGATCCTGAAATAACGTCCTTTTCGCTCTAGGATCGTTATTTAGCGAGAAAAACGCGAAAAACAATTTTCCGTCGGTTCTCGGAATGGTCCCATAGTCTATTTTACGTATTTTGCCATGATAAATAAGAATCTAACTCTATTTGGATGATAGGATAAACGGGAAAAGATAAAAACGCAAAAAACCGTCCCTGAAAAAACGGTTTTCGAAGAATTTACATTTTACGCCATATCTTTTCGAAAAATAATAATTCCTGCATGCGCCATGGCTCATTCGATGTATTTTTCACTGGTGATTAATAATATATCCGCAGATTTATGATAGGACCAACAGGGGCCGAGAAAAATGAAAATGAACACAGTGATCCTGAAATAACGTCCTTTTCGCTCTAGGATCGTTATTTAGCGAGAAAAACGCGAAAAACAATTTTCCGTCGGTTCTCGGAATGGTCCCATAGTCTATTTTACGTATTTTGTCATGATAAATAAGAATCTAACTCTATTTGGATGATAGGACAAACGGGAAAAGAGAAAAACGCAAAAAACCGTCCCTGAAAAAACGGTTTTCGAAGAATTTACATTTTACGCCATATCTTTTCGAAAAATAATAATTCCTGCATGCGCCATGGCTCATTCGATGTATTTTTCACTGCTGAATAATAATATATTCGCAGATTTACGATAGGACCAACAGGGGCCGAGAAAAATGAAAATGAACACAGTGATCCTGAAATAACGTCCTTTTCGCTCTAGGATCGTTATTTAGCGAGAAAAACGCGAAAAACTATTTTCCGTCGGTTCTCGGAATGGTCCCATAGTCTATTTTACGTATTTTGTCATGATAAATAAGAATCTAACTCTATTTGGATGATAGGACAAACGGGAAAAGAGAAAAACGCAAAAAAATCGTCCCTGAAAAAACGGTTTTCGAAGAATTTACATTTTACGCCATATCTTTTCGAAAAATAATAATTCCTGCATGCGCCATGGCTCATTCGATGTATTTTTCACTGCTGAATAATAATATATTCGCAGATTTACGATAGGACCAACAGGGGCCGAGAAAAATGAAAATGAACACAGTGATCCTGAAATAACGTCCTTTTCGCTCTAGGATCGTTATTTAGCGAGAAAAACGCGAAAAACAATTTTCCGTCGGGTCTTGGAATGGTCCCATAGTCTATTTTACGTATTTTGCCATGATAAATAAGAATCTAACTCTATTTGGATGATAGGACAAACGGGAAAAGAGAAAAACGCAAAAAACCGTCCCTGAAAAAACGGTTTTCGAAGAATTTACATTTTACGCCATATCTTTTCGAAAAATAATAATTCCTGCATGCGCCATGGCTCATTCGATGTATTTTTCACTGCTGAATAATAATATATTCGCAGATTTACGATAGGACCAACAGGGGCCGAGAAAAATGAAAATGAACACAGTGATCCTGAAATAACGTCCTTTTCGCTCTAGGATCGTTATTTAGCGAGAAAAACGCGAAAAACAATTTTCCGTCGGTTCTCGGAATGGTCCCATAGTCTATTTTACGTATTTTGTCATGATAAATAAGAATCTAACTCTATTTGGATGATAGGACAAACGGGAAAAGAGAAAAACGCAAAAAACCGTCCCTGAAAAAACGGTTTTCGAAGAATTTACATTTTACGCCATATCTTTTCGAAAAATAATAATTCCTGCATGCGCCATGGCTCATTCGATGTATTTTTCACTGCTGAATAATAATATATTCGCAGATTTACGATAGGACCAACAGGGGCCGAGAAAAATGAAAATGAACACAGTGATCCTGAAATAACGTCCTTTTCGCTCTAGGATCGTTATTTAGCGAGAAAAACGCGAAAAACTATTTTCCGTCGGTTCTCGGAATGGTCCCATAGTCTATTTTACGTATTTTGTCATGATAAATAAGAATCTAACTCTATTTGGATGATAGGACAAACGGGAAAAGAGAAAAACGCAAAAAAATCGTCCCTGAAAAAACGGTTTTCGAAGAATTTACATTTTACGCCATATCTTTTCGAAAAATAATAATTCCTGCATGCGCCATGGCTCATTCGATGTATTTTTCACTGCTGAATAATAATATATTCGCAGATTTACGATAGGACCAACAGGGGCCGAGAAAAATGAAAATGAACACAGTGATCCTGAAATAACGTCCTTTTCGCTCTAGGATCGTTATTTAGCGAGAAAAACGCGAAAAACAATTTTCCGTCGGGTCTTGGAATGGTCCCATAGTCTATTTTACGTATTTTGCCATGATAAATAAGAATCTAACTCTATTTGGATGATAGGACAAACGGGAAAAGAGAAAAACGCAAAAAACCGTCCCTGAAAAAACGGTTTTCGAAGAATTTACATTTTACGCCATATCTTTTCGAAAAATAATAATTCCTGCATGCGCCATGGCTCATTCGATGTATTTTTCACTGCTGAATAATAATATATTCGCAGATTTACGATAGGACCAACAGGGGCCGAGAAAAATGAAAATGAACACAGTGATCCTGAAATAACGTCCTTTTCGCTCTAGGATCGTTATTTAGCGAGAAAAACGCGAAAAACAATTTTCCGTCGGTTCTCGGAATGGTCCCATAGTCTATTTTACGTATTTTGTCATGATAAATAAGAATCTAACTCTATTTGGATGATAGGACAAACGGGAAAAGAGAAAAACGCAAAAAACCGTCCCTGAAAAAACGGTTTTCGAAGAATTTACATTTTACGCCATATCTTTTCGAAAAATAATAATTCCTGCATGCGCCATGGCTCATTCGATGTATTTTTCACTGCTGAATAATAATATATTCGCAGATTTACGATAGGACCAACAGGGGCCGAGAAAAATGAAAATGAACACAGTGATCCTGAAATAACGTCCTTTTCGCTCTAGGATCGTTATTTAGCGAGAAAAACGCGAAAAACAATTTTCCGTCGGTTCTCGGAATGGTCCCATAGTCTATTTTACGTATTTTGTCATGATAAATAAGAATCTAACTCTATTTGGATGATAGGATAAACGGGAAAAGATAAAAACGCAAAAAACCGTCCCTGAAAAAACGGTTTTCGAAGAATTTACATTTTACGCCATATCTTTTCGAAAAATAATAATTCCTGCATGCGCCATGGCTCATTCGATGTATTTTTCACTGCTGATTAATAATATATCCGCAGATTTATGATAGGACCAACAGGGGCCGAGAAAAATGAAAATGAACACAGTGATCCTGAAATAACGTCCTTTTCGCTCTAGGATCGTTATTTAGCGAGAAAAACGCGAAAAACAATTTTCCGTCGGTTCTCGGAATGGTCCCATAGTCTATTTTACGTATTTTGCCATGATAAATAAGAATCTAACTCTATTTGGATGATAGGATAAACGGGAAAAGATAAAAACGCAAAAAACCGTCCCTGAAAAAACGGTTTTCGAAGAATTTACATTTTACGCCATATCTTTTCGAAAAATAATAATTCCTGCATGCGCCATGGCTCATTCGATGTATTTTTCACTGGTGATTAATAATATATCCGCAGATTTATGATAGGACCAACAGGGGCCGAGAAAAATGAAAATGAACACAGTGATCCTGAAATAACGTCCTTTTCGCTCTAGGATCGTTATTTAGCGAGAAAAACGCGAAAAACAATTTTCCGTCGGTTCTCGGAATGGTCCCATAGTCTATTTTACGTATTTTGTCATGATAAATAAGAATCTAACTCTATTTGGATGATAGGACAAACGGGAAAAGAGAAAAACGCAAAAAACCGTCCCTGAAAAAACGGTTTTCGAAGAATTTACATTTTACGCCATATCTTTTCGAAAAATAATAATTCCTGCATGCGCCATGGCTCATTCGATGTATTTTTCACTGCTGAATAATAATATATTCGCAGATTTACGATAGGACCAACAGGGGCCGAGAAAAATGAAAATGAACACAGTGATCCTGAAATAACGTCCTTTTCGCTCTAGGATCGTTATTTAGCGAGAAAAACGCGAAAAACTATTTTCCGTCGGTTCTCGGAATGGTCCCATAGTCTATTTTACGTATTTTGTCATGATAAATAAGAATCTAACTCTATTTGGATGATAGGACAAACGGGAAAAGAGAAAAACGCAAAAAAATCGTCCCTGAAAAAACGGTTTTCGAAGAATTTACATTTTACGCCATATCTTTTCGAAAAATAATAATTCCTGCATGCGCCATGGCTCATTCGATGTATTTTTCACTGCTGAATAATAATATATTCGCAGATTTACGATAGGACCAACAGGGGCCGAGAAAAATGAAAATGAACACAGTGATCCTGAAATAACGTCCTTTTCGCTCTAGGATCGTTATTTAGCGAGAAAAACGCGAAAAACAATTTTCCGTCGGGTCTTGGAATGGTCCCATAGTCTATTTTACGTATTTTGCCATGATAAATAAGAATCTAACTCTATTTGGATGATAGGACAAACGGGAAAAGAGAAAAACGCAAAAAACCGTCCCTGAAAAAACGGTTTTCGAAGAATTTACATTTTACGCCATATCTTTTCGAAAAATAATAATTCCTGCATGCGCCATGGCTCATTCGATGTATTTTTCACTGCTGAATAATAATATATTCGCAGATTTACGATAGGACCAACAGGGGCCGAGAAAAATGAAAATGAACACAGTGATCCTGAAATAACGTCCTTTTCGCTCTAGGATCGTTATTTAGCGAGAAAAACGCGAAAAACAATTTTCCGTCGGTTCTCGGAATGGTCCCATAGTCTATTTTACGTATTTTGTCATGATAAATAAGAATCTAACTCTATTTGGATGATAGGACAAACGGGAAAAGAGAAAAACGCAAAAAACCGTCCCTGAAAAAACGGTTTTCGAAGAATTTACATTTTACGCCATATCTTTTCGAAAAATAATAATTCCTGCATGCGCCATGGCTCATTCGATGTATTTTTCACTGCTGAATAATAATATATTCGCAGATTTACGATAGGACCAACAGGGGCCGAGAAAAATGAAAATGAACACAGTGATCCTGAAATAACGTCCTTTTCGCTCTAGGATCGTTATTTAGCGAGAAAAACGCGAAAAACAATTTTCCGTCGGTTCTCGGAATGGTCCCATAGTCTATTTTACGTATTTTGTCATGATAAATAAGAATCTAACTCTATTTGGATGATAGGATAAACGGGAAAAGATAAAAACGCAAAAAACCGTCCCTGAAAAAACGGTTTTCGAAGAATTTACATTTTACGCCATATCTTTTCGAAAAATAATAATTCCTGCATGCGCCATGGCTCATTCGATGTATTTTTCACTGCTGATTAATAATATATCCGCAGATTTATGATAGGACCAACAGGGGCCGAGAAAAATGAAAATGAACACAGTGATCCTGAAATAACGTCCTTTTCGCTCTAGGATCGTTATTTAGCGAGAAAAACGCGAAAAACAATTTTCCGTCGGTTCTCGGAATGGTCCCATAGTCTATTTTACGTATTTTGCCATGATAAATAAGAATCTAACTCTATTTGGATGATAGGACAAACGGGAAAAGAGAAAAACGCAAAAAACCGTCCCTGAAAAAACGGTTTTCGAAGAATTTACATTTTACGCCATATCTTTTCGAAAAATAATAATTCCTGCATGCGCCATGGCTCATTCGATGTATTTTTCACTGCTGAATAATAATATATTCGCAGATTTACGATAGGACCAACAGGGGCCGAGAAAAATGAAAATGAACACAGTGATCCTGAAATAACGTCCTTTTCGCTCTAGGATCGTTATTTAGCGAGAAAAACGCGAAAAACAATTTTCCGTCGGTTCTCGGAATGGTCCCATAGTCTATTTTACGTATTTTGTCATGATAAATAAGAATCTAACTCTATTTGGATGATAGGACAAACGGGAAAAGAGAAAAACGCAAAAAACCGTCCCTGAAAAAACGGTTTTCGAAGAATTTACATTTTACGCCATATCTTTTCGAAAAATATCAATTCCTGCATGCGCCATGGCTCATTCGATGTATTTTTCACTGCTGAATAATAATATATTCGCAGATTTACGATAGGACCAACAGGGGCCGAGAAAAATGAAAATGAACACAGTGATCCTGAAATAACGTCCTTTTCGCTCTAGGATCGTTATTTAGCGAGAAAAACGCGAAAAACAATTTTCCGTCGGGTCTTGGAATGGTCCCATAGTCTATTTTACGTATTTTGCCATGATAAATAAGAATCTAACTCTATTTGGATGATAGGACAAACGGGAAAAGAGAAAAACGCAAAAAATCGTCCCTGAAAAAACGGTTTTCGAAGAATTTACATTTTACGCCATATCTTTTCGAAAAATAATAATTCCTGCATGCGCCATGGCTCATTCGATGTATTTTTCACTGGTGATTAATAATATATCCGCAGATTTATGATAGGACCAACAGGGGCCGAGAAAAATGAAAATGAACACAGTGATCCTGAAATAACGTCCTTTTCGCTCTAGGATCGTTATTTAGCGAGAAAAACGCGAAAAACAATTTTCCGTCGGGTCTTGGAATGGTCCCATATTCTATTTTACGTATTTTGCCATGATAAATAAGAATCTAACTCTATTTGGATGATAGGACAAACGGGAAAAGAGAAAAACGCAAAAAACCGTCCCTGAAAAAACGGTTTTCGAAGAATTTACATTTTACGCCATATCTTTTCGAAAAATAATAATTCCTGCATGCGCCATGGCTCATTCGATGTATTTTTCACTGCTGAATAATAATATATTCGCAGATTTACGATAGGACCAACAGGGGCCGAGAAAAATGAAAATGAACACAGTGATCCTGAAATAACGTCCTTTTCGCTCTAGGATCGTTATTTAGCGAGAAAAACGCGAAAAACAATTTTCCGTCGGGTCTTGGAATGGTCCCATAGTCTATTTTACGTATTTTGCCATGATAAATAAGAATCTAACTCTATTTGGATGATAGGACAAACGGGAAAAGAGAAAAACGCAAAAAACCGTCCCTGAAAAAACGGTTTTCGAAGAATTTACATTTTACGCCATATCTTTTCGAAAAATAATAATTCCTGCATGCGCCATGGCTCATTCGATGTATTTTTCACTGCTGAATAATAATATATTCGCAGATTTACGATAGGACCAACAGGGGCCGAGAAAAATGAAAATGAACACAGTGATCCTGAAATAACGTCCTTTTCGCTCTAGGATCGTTATTTAGCGAGAAAAACGCGAAAAACAATTTTCCGTCGGTTCTCGGAATGGTCCCATAGTCTATTTTACGTATTTTGTCATGATAAATAAGAATCTAACTCTATTTGGATGATAGGACAAACGGGAAAAGAGAAAAACGCAAAAAACCGTCCCTGAAAAAACGGTTTTCGAAGAATTTACATTTTACGCCATATCTTTTCGAAAAATAATAATTCCTGCATGCGCCATGGCTCATTCGATGTATTTTTCACTGCTGAATAATAATATATTCGCAGATTTACGATAGGACCAACAGGGGCCGAGAAAAATGAAAATGAACACAGTGATCCTGAAATAACGTCCTTTTCGCTCTAGGATCGTTATTTAGCGAGAAAAACGCGAAAAACAATTTTCCGTCGGTTCTCGGAATGGTCCCATAGTCTATTTTACGTATTTTGTCATGATAAATAAGAATCTAACTCTATTTGGATGATAGGATAAACGGGAAAAGATAAAAACGCAAAAAAACCGTCCCTGAAAAAACGGTTTTCGAAGAATTTACATTTTACGCCATATCTTTTCGAAAAATAATAATTCCTGCATGCGCCATGGCTCATTCGATGTATTTTTCACTGCTGATTAATAATATATCCGCAGATTTATGATAGGACCAACAGGGGCCGAGAAAAATGAAAATGAACACAGTGATCCTGAAATAACGTCCTTTTCGCTCTAGGATCGTTATTTAGCGAGAAAAACGCGAAAAACAATTTTCCGTCGGTTCTCGGAATGGTCCCATAGTCTATTTTACGTATTTTGCCATGATAAATAAGAATCTAACTCTATTTGGATGATAGGACAAACGGGAAAAGAGAAAAACGCAAAAAACCGTCCCTGAAAAAACGGTTTTCGAAGAATTTACATTTTACGCCATATCTTTTCGAAAAATAATAATTCCTGCATGCGCCATGGCTCATTCGATGTATTTTTCACTGGTGATTAATAATATATCCGCAGATTTATGATAGGACCAACAGGGGCCGAGAAAAATGAAAATGAACACAGTGATCCTGAAATAACGTCCTTTTCGCTCTAGGATCGTTATTTAGCGAGAAAAACGCGAAAAACAATTTTCCGTCGGGTCTTGGAATGGTCCCATATTCTATTTTACGTATTTTGCCATGATAAATAAGAATCTAACTCTATTTGGATGATAGGACAAACGGGAAAAGAGAAAAACGCAAAAAACCGTCCCTGAAAAAACGGTTTTCGAAGAATTTACATTTTACGCCATATCTTTTCGAAAAATAATAATTCCTGCATGCGCCATGGCTCATTCGATGTATTTTTCACTGCTGAATAATAATATATTCGCAGATTTACGATAGGACCAACAGGGGCCGAGAAAAATGAAAATGAACACAGTGATCCTGAAATAACGTCCTTTTCGCTCTAGGATCGTTATTTAGCGAGAAAAACGCGAAAAACAATTTTCCGTCGGTTCTCGGAATGGTCCCATAGTCTATTTTACGTATTTTGTCATGATAAATAAGAATCTAACTCTATTTGGATGATAGGACAAACGGGAAAAGAGAAAAACGCAAAAAACCGTCCCTGAAAAAACGGTTTTCGAAGAATTTACATTTTACGCCATATCTTTTCGAAAAATAATAATTCCTGCATGCGCCATGGCTCATTCGATGTATTTTTCACTGCTGAATAATAATATATTCGCAGATTTACGATAGGACCAACAGGGGCCGAGAAAAATGAAAATGAACACAGTGATCCTGAAATAACGTCCTTTTCGCTCTAGGATCGTTATTTAGCGAGAAAAACGCGAAAAACAATTTTCCGTCGGTTCTCGGAATGGTCCCATAGTCTATTTTACGTATTTTGCCATGATAAATAAGAATCTAACTCTATTTGGATGATAGGACAAACGGGAAAAGAGAAAAACGCAAAAAACCGTCCCTGAAAAAACGGTTTTCGAAGAATTTACATTTTACGCCATATCTTTTCGAAAAATAATAATTCCTGCATGCGCCATGGCTCATTCGATGTATTTTTCACTGGTGATTAATAATATATCCGCAGATTTATGATAGGACCAACAGGGGCCGAGAAAAATGAAAATGAACACAGTGATCCTGAAATAACGTCCTTTTCGCTCTAGGATCGTTATTTAGCGAGAAAAACGCGAAAAACAATTTTCCGTCGGTTCTCGGAATGGTCCCATAGTCTATTTTACGTATTTTGTCATGATAAATAAGAATCTAACTCTATTTGGATGATAGGATAAACGGGAAAAGATAAAAACGCAAAAAACCGTCCCTGAAAAAACGGTTTTCGAAGAATTTACATTTTACGCCATATCTTTTCGAAAAATAATAATTCCTGCATGCGCCATGGCTCATTCGATGTATTTTTCACTGCTGATTAATAATATATCCGCAGATTTATGATAGGACCAACAGGGGCCGAGAAAAATGAAAAAAAATGAACACAGTGATCCTGAAATAACGTCCTTTTCGCTCTAGGATCGTTATTTAGCGAGAAAAACGCGAAAAACAATTTTCCGTCGGGTCTTGGAATGGTCCCATAGTCTATTTTACGTATTTTGTCATGATAAATAAGAATCTAACTCTATTTGGATGATAGGACAAACGGGAAAAGAGAAAAACGCAAAAAACCGTCCCTGAAAAAACGGTTTCGAAGAATTTACATTTTACGCCATATCTTTTCGAAAAATAATAATTCCTGCATGCGCCATGGCTCATTCGATGTATTTTTCACTGGTGATTAATAATATATCCGCAGATTTACGATAGGACCAACAGGGGCCGAGAAAAATGAAAATGAACACAGTGATCCTGAAATAACGTCCTTTTCGCTCTAGGATCGTTATTTAGCGAGAAAAACGCGAAAAACAATTTTCCGTCGGGTCTTGGAATGGTCCCATAGTCTATTTTACGTATTTTGTCATGATAAATAAGAATCTAACTCTATTTGGATGATAGGACAAACGGGAAAAGAGAAAAACGCAAAAAACCGTCCCTGAAAAAACGGTTTTCGAAGAATTTACATTTTACGCCATATCTTTTCGAAAAATAATAATTCCTGCATGCGCCATGGCTCATTCGATGTATTTTTCACTGCTGAATAATAATATATTCGCAGATTTACGATAGGACCAACAGGGGCCGAGAAAATGAAAATGAACACAGTGATCCTGAAATAACGTCCTTTTCGCTCTAGGATCGTTATTTAGCGAGAAAAACGCGAAAAACAATTTTCCGTTGGGTCTTGGAATGGTCCCATAGTCTATTTTACGTATTTTGTCATGATAAATAAGAATCTAACTCTATTTGGATGATAGGATAAACGGGAAAAGAGAAAAACGCAAAAAACCGTCCCTGAAAAAACGGTTTTCGAAGAATTTACATTTTACGCCATATCTTTTCGAAAAATAATAATTCCTGCATGCGCCATGGCTCATTCGATGTATTTTTCACTGGTGATTAATAATATATCCGCAGATTTACGATAGGACCAACAGGGGCCGAGAAAAATGAAAATGAACACAGTGATCCTGAAATAACGTCCTTTTCGCTCTAGGATCGTTATTTAGCGAGAAAAACGCGAAAAACAATTTTCCGTCGGTTCTCGGAATGGTCCCATAGTCTATTTTACGTATTTTGCCATGATAAATAAGAATCTAACTCTATTTGGATGATAGGATAAACGGGAAAAGATAAAAACGCAAAAAACCGCCCCTGAAAAAACGGTTTTCGAAGAATTTACATTTTACGCCATATCTTTTCGAAAAATAATAATTCCTGCATGCGCCATGGCTCATTCGATGTATTTTTCACTGCTGAATAATAATATATTCGCAGATTTACGATAGGACCAACAGGGGCCGAGAAAAATGAAAATGAACACAGTGATCCTGAAATAACGTCCTTTTCGCTCTAGGATCGTTATTTAGCGAGAAAAACGCGAAAAACAATTTTCCGTCGGGTCTTGGAATGGTCCCATAGTCTATTTTACGTATTTTGTCATGATAAATAAGAATCTAACTCAATTTGGATGATAGGACAAACGGGAAAAGAGAAAAACGCAAAAAACCGTCCCTGAAAAAACGGTTTTCGAAGAATTTACATTTTACGCCATATCTTTTCGAAAAATAATAATTCCTGCATGCGCCATGGCTCATTCGATGTATTTTTCACTGGTGATTAATAATATATCCGCAGATTTACGATAGGACCAACAGGGGCCGAGAAAAATGAAAATGAACACAGTGATCCTAAAATAACGTCCTTTTCGCTCTAGGATCGTTATTTAGCGAGAAAAACGCGAAAAACAATTTTCCGTCGGTTCTCGGAATGGTCCCATAGTCTATTTTACGTATTTTGCCATGATAAATAAGAATCTAACTCTATTTGGATGATAGGACAAACGGGAAAAGATAAAAACGCAAAAAACCGTCCCTGAAAAAACGGTTTTCGAAGAATTTACATTTTACGCCATATCTTTTCGAAAAATAATAATTCCTGCATGCGCCATGGCTCATTCGATGTATTTTTCACTGGTGATTAATAATATATTCGCAGATTTACGATAGGACCAACAGGGGCCGAGAAAAATGAAAATGAACACAGTGATCCTGAAATAACGTCCTTTTCGCTCTAGGATCGTTATTTAGCGAGAAAAACGCGAAAAACAATTTTCCGTCGGTTCTCGGAATGGTCCCATAGTCTATTTTACGTATTTTGCCATGATAAATAAGAATCTAACTCTATTTGGATGATAGGACAAACGGGAAAAGATAAAAACGCAAAAAACCGTCCCTGAAAAAACGGTTTTCGAAGAATTTACATTTTACGCCATATCTTTTCGAAAAATAATAATTCCTGCATGCGCCATGGCTCATTCGATGTATTTTTCACTGGTGATTAATAATATATTCGCAGATTTACGATAGGATCAACAGGGGCCGAGAAAAATGAAAATGAACACAGTGATCCTGAAATAACGTCCTTTTCGCTCTAGGATCGTTATTTAGCGAGAAAAACGCGAAAAACAATTTTCCGTCGGTTCTCGGAATGGTCCCATAGTCTATTTTACGTATTTTGCCATGATAAATAAGAATCTAACTCTATTTGGATGATAGGACAAACGGGAAAAGAGAAAAACGCAAAAAACCGTCCCTGAAAAAACGGTTTTCGAAGAATTTACATTTTACGCCATATCTTTTCGAAAAATATCAATTCCTGCATGCGCCATGGCTCATTCGATGTATTTTTCACTGGTGATTAATACTATAACCGCAGATTTACGATAGGACCAACAGGGGCCGAGAAAAATGAAAATGAACACAGTGATCCTGAAATAACGTCCTTTTCGCTCTAGGATCGTTATTTAGCGAGAAAAACGCGAAAAACTATTTTCCGTCGGTTCTCGGAATGGTCCCATAGTCTATTTTACGTATTTTGTCATGATAAATAAGAATCTAACTCTATTTGGATGATAGGACAAACGGGAAAAGATAAAAACGCAAAAAACCGTCCCTGAAAAAACGGTTTTCGAAGAATTTACATTTTACGCCATATCTTTTCGAAAAATAATAATTCCTGCATGCGCCATGGCTCATTCGATGTATTTTTCACTGGTGATTAATAATATATTCGCAGATTTACGATAGGATCAACAGGGGCCGAGAAAAATGAAAATGAACACAGTGATCCTGAAATAACGTCCTTTTCGCTCTAGGATCGTTATTTAGCGAGAAAAACGCGAAAAACAATTTTCCGTCGGTTTTCGGAATGGTCCCATAGTCTATTTTACGTATTTTGTCATGATAAATAAGAATCTAACTCTATTTGGATGATAGGACAAACGGAAAAAGAGGAAAACGCAAAAAACCGTCCCTGAAAAAACGGTTTTCGAAGAATTTACATTTTACGCCATATCTTTTCGAAAAATAATAATTCCTGCATGCGCCATGGCTCATTCGATGTATTTTTCACTGGTGATTAATAATATATCCGCAGATTTACGATAGGACCAACAGGGGCCGAGAAAAATGAAAATGAACACAGTGATCCTGAAATAACGTCCTTTTCGCTCTAGGATCGTTATTTAGCGAGAAAAACGCGAAAAACAATTTTCCGTCGGTTCTCGGAATGGTCCCATAGTCTATTTTACGTATTTTGTCATGATAAATAAGAATCTAACTCTATTTGGATGATAGGATAAACGGGAAAAGATAAAAACGCCAAAAATCGTCCCTGAAAAAACGGTTTTCGAAGAATTTACATTTTACGCCATATCTTTTCGAAAAATAATAATTCCTGCATGCGCCATGGCTCATTCGATGTATTTTTCACTGGGGATTAATAATATATCCGCAGATTTACGATAGGACCAACAGGGGCCGAGAAAAATGAAAATGAACACAGTGATCCTGAAATAACGTCCTTTTCGCTCTAGGATCGTTATTTAGCGAGAAAAACGCGAAAAACAATTTTCCGTCGGTTCTCGGAATGGTCCCATAGTCTATTTTACGTATTTTGCCATGATAAATAAGAATCTAACTCTATTTGGATGATAGGATAAACGGGAAAAGATAAAAACGCAAAAAACCGTCCCTGAAAAAACGGTTTTCGAAGAATTTACATTTTACGCCATATCTTTTCGAAAAATAATAATTCCTGCATGCGCCATGGCTCATTCGATGTATTTTTCACTGGTGATTAATAATATATCCGCAGATTTACGATAGGACCAACAGGGGCCGAGAAAAATGAAAATGAACACAGTGATCCTGAAATAACGTCCTTTTCGCTCTAGGATCGTTATTTAGCGAGAAAAACGCGAAAAACAATTTTCCGTCGGGTCTTGGAATGGTCCCATAGTCTATTTTACGTATTTTGTCATGATAAATAAGAATCTAACTCTATTTGGATGATAGGACAAACGGGAAAAGAGAAAAACGCAAAAAACCGTCCCTGAAAAAACGGTTTTCGAAGAATTTACATTTTACGCCATATCTTTTCGAAAAATAATAATTCCTGCATGCGCCATGGCTCATTCGATGTATTTTTCACTGGTGATTAATAATATATCCGCAGATTTACGATAGGACCAACAGGGGCCGAGAAAAATGAAAATGAACACAGTGATCCTGAAATAACGTCCTTTTCGCTCTAGGATCGTTATTTAGCGAGAAAAACGCGAAAAACAATTTTCCGTCGGTTCTCGGAATGGTCCCATAGTCTATTTTACGTATTTTGCCATGATAAATAAGAATCTAACTCTATTTGGATGATAGGATAAACGGGAAAAGATAAAAACGCAAAAAACCGTCCCTGAAAAAACGGTTTTCGAAGAATTTACATTTTACGCCATATCTTTTCGAAAAATAATAATTCCTGCATGCGCCATGGCTCATTCGATGTATTTTTCACTGGTGATTAATAATATATTCGCAGATTTACGATAGGATCAACAGGGGCCGAGAAAAATGAAAATGAACACAGTGATCCTGAAATAACGTCCTTTTCGCTCTAGGATCGTTATTTAGCGAGAAAAACGCGAAAAACAATTTTCCGTCGGTTCTCGGAATGGTCCCATAGTCTATTTTACGTATTTTGTCATGATAAATAAGAATCTAACTCTATTTGGATGATAGGACAAACGGGAAAAGAGAAAAACGCAAAAAACCGTCCCTGAAAAAACGGTTTTCGAAGAATTTACATTTTACGCCATATCTTTTCGAAAAATATCAATTCCTGCATGCGCCATGGCTCATTCGATGTATTTTTCACTGCTGAATAATAATATATTCGCAGATTTACGATAGGACCAACAGGGGCCGAGAAAAATGAAAATGAACACAGTGATCCTGAAATAACGTCCTTTTCGCTCTAGGATCGTTATTTAGCGAGAAAAACGCGAAAAACAATTTTCCGTCGGTTCTCGGAATGGTCCCATAGTCTATTTTACGTATTTTGTCATGATAAATAAGAATCTAACTCTATTTGGATGATAGGACAAACGAGAAAAGAGAAAAACGCAAAAAACCGTTCCTGAAAAAACGGTTTTCGAAGAATTTACATTTTACGCCATATCTTTTCGAAAAATATCAATTCCTGCATGCGCCATGGCTCATTCGATGTATTTTTCACTGCTGAATAATAATATATTCGCAGATTTACGATAGGACCAACAGGGGCCGAGAAAAATGAAAATGAACACAGTGATCCTGAAATAACGTCCTTTTCGCTCTAGGATCGTTATTTAGCGAGAAAAACGCGAAAAACAATTTTCCGTCGGTTCTCGGAATGGTCCCATAGTCTATTTTACGTATTTTGTCATGATAAATAAGAATCTAACTCTATTTGGATGATAGGACAAACGGGAAAAGAGAAAAACGCAAAAAACCGTCCCTGAAAAAACGGTTTTCGAAGAATTTACATTTTACGCCATATCTTTTCGAAAAATAATAATTCCTGCATGCGCCATGGCTCATTCGATGTATTTTTCACTGCTGATTAATAATATATTCGCAGATTTACGATAGGATCAACAGGGGCCGAGAAAAATGAAAATGAACACAGTGATCCTGAAATAACGTCCTTTTCACTCTAGGATCGTTATTTAGCGAGAAAAACGCGAAAAACAATTTTCCGTCGGGTCTTGGAATGGTCCCATAGTCTATTTTACGTATTTTGCCATGATAAATAAGAATCTAACTCTATTTGGATGATAGGACAAACGGGAAAAGAGAAAAACGCAAAAAACCGTCCCTGAAAAAACGGTTTTCGAAGAATTTACATTTTACGCCATATCTTTTCGAAAAATAATAATTCCTGCATGCGCCATGGCTCATTCGATGTATTTTTCACTGCTGAATAATAATATATTCGCAGATTTACGATAGGACCAACAGGGGCCGAGAAAAATGAAAATGAACACAGTGATCCTGAAATAACGTCCTTTTCGCTCTAGGATCGTTATTTAGCGAGAAAAACGTGAAAAACAATTTTCCGTCGGTTCTCGGAATGGTCCCATAGTCTATTTTACGTATTTTGTCATGATAAATAAGAATCTAACTCTATTTGGATGATAGGACAAACGGGAAAAGAGAAAAACGCAAAAAACCGTCCCTGAAAAAACGGTTTTCGAAGAATTTACATTTTACGCCATATCTTTTCGAAAAATAATAATTCCTGCATGCGCCATGGCTCATTCGATGTATTTTTCACTGGTGATTAATAATATATCCGCAGATTTATGATAGGACCAACAGGGGCCGAGAAAAATGAAAATGAACACAGTGATCCTGAAATAACGTCCTTTTCGCTCTAGGATCGTTATTTAGCGAGAAAAACGCGAAAAACAATTTTCCGTCGGTTCTCGGAATGGTCCCATAGTCTATTTTACGTATTTTGTCATGATAAATAAGAATCTAACTCTATTTGGATGATAGGACAAACGGGAAAAGATAAAAACGCAAAAAACCGTCCCTGAAAAAACGGTTTTCGAAGAATTTACATTTTACGCCATATCTTTTCGAAAAATAATAATTCCTGCATGCGCCATGGCTCATTCGATGTATTTTTCACTGGTGATTAATAATATATTCGCAGATTTACGATAGGATCAACAGGGGCCGAGAAAAATGAAAATGAACACAGTGATCCTGAAATAACGTCCTTTTCGCTCTAGGATCGTTATTTAGCGAGAAAAACGCGAAAAACAATTTTCCGTCGGTTTTCGGAATGGTCCCATAGTCTATTTTACGTATTTTGTCATGATAAATAAGAATCTAACTCTATTTGGATGATAGGATAAACGGGAAAAGATAAAAACGCAAAAAACCGTCCCTGAAAAAACGGTTTTCGAAGAATTTACATTTTACGCCATATCTTTTCGAAAAATAATAATTCCTGCATGCGCCATGGCTCATTCGATGTATTTTTCACTGGTGATTAATAATATATCCGCAGATTTATGATAGGACCAACAGGGGCCGAGAAAAATGAAAATGAACACAGTGATCCTGAAATAACGTCCTTTTCGCTCTAGGATCGTTATTTAGCGAGAAAAACGCGAAAAACAATTTTCCGTCGGGTCTTGGAATGGTCCCATAGTCTATTTTACGTATTTTGTCATGATAAATAAGAATCTAACTCTATTTGGATGATAGGACAAACGGAAAAAGAGGAAAACGCAAAAAACCGTCCCTGAAAAAACGGTTTTCGAAGAATTTACATTTTACGCCATATCTTTTCGAAAAATAATAATTCCTGCATGCGCCATGGCTCATTCGATGTATTTTTCACTGGTGATTAATAATATATCCGCAGATTTACGATAGGACCAACAGGGGCCGAGAAAAATGAAAATGAACACAGTGATCCTGAAATAACGTCCTTTTCGCTCTAGGATCGTTATTTAGCGAGAAAAACGCGAAAAACAATTTTCCGTCGGTTCTCGGAATGGTCCCATAGTCTATTTTACGTATTTTGTCATGATAAATAAGAATCTAACTCTATTTGGATGATAGGATAAACGGGAAAAGATAAAAACGCCAAAAATCGTCCCTGAAAAAATGGTTTTCGAAGAATTTACATTTTACGCCATATCTTTTCGAAAAATAATAATTCCTGCATGCGCCATGGCTCATTAGATGTATTTTTCACTGGGGATTAATAATATATCCGCAGATTTACGATAGGACCAACAGGGGCCGAGAAAAATGAAAATGAACACAGTGATCCTGAAATAACGTCCTTTTCGCTCTAGGATCGTTATTTAGCGAGAAAAACGCGAAAAACAATTTTCCGTCGGTTCTCGGAATGGTCCCATAGTCTATTTTACGTATTTTGCCATGATAAATAAGAATCTAACTCTATTTGGATGATAGGATAAACGGGAAAAGATAAAAACGCCAAAAATCGTCCCTGAAAAAATGGTTTTCGAAGAATTTACATTTTACGCCATATCTTTTCGAAAAATAATAATTCCTGCATGCGCCATGGCTCATTCGATGTATTTTTCACTGGTGATTAATACTATAACCGCAGATTTACGATAGGACCAACAGGGGCCGAGAAAAATGAAAATGAACACAGTGATCCTGAAATAACGTCCTTTTCGCTCTAGGATCGTTATTTAGCGAGAAAAACGCGAAAAACAATTTTCCGTCGGTTCTCGGAATGGTCCCATAGTCTATTTTACGTATTTTGTCATGATAAATAAGAATCTAACTCTATTTGGATGATAGGACAAACGGGAAAAGATAAAAACGCAAAAAACCGTCCCTGAAAAAACGGTTTTCGAAGAATTTACATTTTACGCCATATCTTTTCGAAAAATAATAATTCCTGCATGCGCCATGGCTCATTCGATGTATTTTTCACTGGTGATTAATAATATATTCGCAGATTTACGATAGGATCAACAGGGGCCGAGAAAAATGAAAATGAACACAGTGATCCTGAAATAACGTCCTTTTCGCTCTAGGATCGTTATTTAGCGAGAAAAACGCGAAAAACAATTTTCCGTCGGTTCTCGGAATGGTCCCATAGTCTATTTTACGTATTTTGCCATGATAAATAAGAATCTAACTCTATTTCGATGATAGGACAAACGGGAAAAGAGAAAAACGCAAAAAACCGTCCCTGAAAAAACGGTTTTCGAAGAATTTACATTTTACGCCATATCTTTTCGAAAAATATCAATTCCTGCATGCGCCATGGCTCATTCGATGTATTTTTCACTGGTGATTAATACTATAACCGCAGATTTACGATAGGACCAACAGGGGCCGAGAAAAATGAAAATGAACACAGTGATCCTGAAATAACGTCCTTTTCGCTCTAGGATCGTTATTTAGCGAGAAAAACGCGAAAAACAATTTTCCGTCGGTTCTCGGAATGGTCCCATAGTCTATTTTACGTATTTTGTCATGATAAATAAGAATCTAACTCTATTTGGATGGTAGGACAAACGGGAAAAGATAAAAACGCAAAAAACCGTCCCTGAAAAAACGGTTTTCGAAGAATTTACATTTTACGCCATATCTTTTCGAAAAATAATAATTCCTGCATGCGCCATGGCTCATTCGATGTATTTTTCACTGGTGATTAATAATATATTCGCAGATTTACGATAGGATCAACAGGGGCCGAGAAAAATGAAAATGAACACAGTGATCCTGAAATAACGTCCTTTTCGCTCTAGGATCGTTATTTAGCGAGAAAAACGCGAAAAACAATTTTCCGTCGGTTTTCGGAATGGTCCCATAGTCTATTTTACGTATTTTGTCATGATAAATAAGAATCTAACTCTATTTGGATGATAGGACAAACGGAAAAAGAGGAAAACGCAAAAAACCGTCCCTGAAAAAACGGTTTTCGAAGAATTTACATTTTACGCCATATCTTTTCGAAAAATAATAATTCCTGCATGCGCCATGGCTCATTCGATGTATTTTTCACTGGTGATTAATAATATATCCGCAGATTTACGATAGGACCAACAGGGGCCGAGAAAAATGAAAATGAACACAGTGATCCTGAAATAACGTCCTTTTCGCTCTAGGATCGTTATTTAGCGAGAAAAACGCGAAAAACAATTTTCCGTCGGTTCTCGGAATGGTCCCATAGTCTATTTTACGTATTTTGTCATGATAAATAAGAATCTAACTCTATTTGGATGATAGGATAAACGGGAAAAGATAAAAACGCCAAAAATCGTCCCTGAAAAAATGGTTTTCGAAGAATTTACATTTTACGCCATATCTTTTCGAAAAATAATAATTCCTGCATGCGCCATGGCTCATTAGATGTATTTTTCACTGGGGATTAATAATATATCCGCAGATTTACGATAGGACCAACAGGGGCCGAGAAAAATGAAAATGAACACAGTGATCCTGAAATAACGTCCTTTTCGCTCTAGGATCGTTATTTAGCGAGAAAAACGCGAAAAACAATTTTCCGTCGGTTCTCGGAATGGTCCCATAGTCTATTTTACGTATTTTGCCATGATAAATAAGAATCTAACTCTATTTGGATGATAGGATAAACGGGAAAAGATAAAAACGCAAAAAACCGTCCCTGAAAAAACGGTTTTCGAAGAATTTACATTTTACGCCATATCTTTTCGAAAAATAATAATTCCTGCATGCGCCATGGCCCATTCGATGTATTTTTCACTGGTGATTAATAATATATCCGCAGATTTACGATAGGACCAACAGGGGCCGAGAAAAATGAAAATGAACACAGTGATCCTGAAATAACGTCCTTTTCGCTCTAGGATCGTTATTTAGCGAGAAAAACGCGAAAAACAATTTTCCGTCGGTTCTCGGAATGGTCCCATAGTCTATTTTACGTATTTTGCCATGATAAATAAGAATCTAACTCTATTTCGATGATAGGACAAACGGGAAAAGAGAAAAACGCAAAAAACCGTCCCTGAAAAAACGGTTTTCGAAGAATTTACATTTTACGCCATATCTTTTCGAAAAATAATAATTCCTGCATGCGCCATGGCTCATTCGATGTATTTTTCACTGCTGAATAATAATATATTCGCAGATTTACGATAGGACCAACAGGGGCCGAGAAAAATGAAAATGAACACAGTGATCCTGAAATAACGTCCTTTTCGCTCTAGGATCGTTATTTAGCGAGAAAAACGCGAAAAACAATTTTCCGTCGGGTCTTGGAATGGTCCCATAGTCTATTTTACGTATTTTGTCATGATAAATAAGAATCTAACTCTATTTGGATGATAGGATAAACGGGAAAAGAGAAAAACGCAAAAAACCGTCCCTGAAAAAACGGTTTTCGAAGAATTTACATTTTACGCCATATCTTTTCAAAAAATAATAATTCCTGCATGCGCCATGGCTCATTCGATGTATTTTTCACTGGTGATTAATAATATATCCGCAGATTTACGATAGGACCAACAGGGGCCGAGAAAAATGAAAATGAACACAGTGATCCTGAAATAACGTCCTTTTCGCTCTAGGATCGTTATTTAGCGAGAAAAACGCGAAAAACAATTTTCCGTCGGGTCTTGGAATGGTCCCATAGTCTATTTTACGTATTTTGTCATGATAAATAAGAATCTAACTCTATTTGGATGATAGGACAAACGGGAAAAGAGAAAAACGCAAAAAACCGTCCCTGAAAAAACGGTTTTCGAAGAATTTACATTTTACGCCATATCTTTTCGAAAAATAATAATTCCTGCATGCGCCATGGCTCATTCGATGTATTTTTCACTGCTGAATAATAATATATTCGCAGATTTACGATAGGACCAACAGGGGCCGAGAAAAATGAAAATGAACACAGTGATCCTGAAATAACGTCCTTTTCGCTCTAGGATCGTTATTTAGCGAGAAAAACGCGAAAAACAATTTTCCGTCGGGTCTTGGAATGGTCCCATAGTCTATTTTACGTATTTTGTCATGATAAATAAGAATCTAACTCTATTTGGATGATAGGATAAACGGGAAAAGAGAAAAACGCAAAAAACCGTCCCTGAAAAAACGGTTTTCGAAGAATTTACATTTTACGCCATATCTTTTCGAAAAATAATAATTCCTGCATGCGCCATGGCTCATTCGATGTATTTTTCACTGGTGATTAATAATATATCCGCAGATTTACGATAGGACCAACAGGGGCCGAGAAAAATGAAAATGAACACAGTGATCCTGAAATAACGTCCTTTTCGCTCTAGGATCGTTATTTAGCGAGAAAAACGCGAAAAACAATTTTCCGTCGGTTCTCGGAATGGTCCCATAGTCTATTTTACGTATTTTGCCATGATAAATAAGAATCTAACTCTATTTGGATGATAGGATAAACGGGAAAAGATAAAAACGCAAAAAACCGCCCCTGAAAAAACGGTTTTCGAAGAATTTACATTTTACGCCATATCTTTTCGAAAAATAATAATTCCTGCATGCGCCATGGCTCATTCGATGTATTTTTCACTGCTGAATAATAATATATTCGCAGATTTACGATAGGACCAACAGGGGCCGAGAAAAATGAAAATGAACACAGTGATCCTGAAATAACGTCCTTTTCGCTCTAGGATCGTTATTTAGCGAGAAAAACGCGAAAAACAATTTTCCGTCGGGTCTTGGAATGGTCCCATAGTCTATTTTACGTATTTTGTCATGATAAATAAGAATCTAACTCTATTTGGATGATAGGATAAACGGGAAAAGAGAAAAACGCAAAAAACCGTCCCTGAAAAAACGGTTTTCGAAGAATTTACATTTTACGCCATATCTTTTCGAAAAATAATAATTCCTGCATGCGCCATGGCTCATTCGATGTATTTTTCACTGGTGATTAATAATATATCCGCAGATTTACGATAGGACCAACAGGGGCCGAGAAAAATGAAAATGAACACAGTGATCCTGAAATAACGTCCTTTTCGCTCTAGGATCGTTATTTAGCGAGAAAAACGCGAAAAACAATTTTCCGTCGGGTCTTGGAATGGTCCCATAGTCTATTTTACGTATTTTGTCATGATAAATAAGAATCTAACTCTATTTGGATGATAGGACAAACGGGAAAAGAGAAAAACGCAAAAAACCGTCCCTGAAAAAACGGTTTTCGAAGAATTTACATTTTACGCCATATCTTTTCGAAAAATAATAATTCCTGCATGCGCCATGGCTCATTCGATGTATTTTTCACTGCTGAATAATAATATATTCGCAGATTTACGATAGGACCAACAGGGGCCGAGAAAAATGAAAATGAACACAGTGTTCCTGAAATAACGTCCTTTTCGCTCTAGGATCGTTATTTAGCGAGAAAAACGCGAAAAACAATTTTCCGTCGGGTCTTGGAATGGTCCCATAGTCTATTTTACGTATTTTGTCATGATAAATAAGAATCTAACTCAATTTGGATGATAGGACAAACGGGAAAAGAGAAAAACGCAAAAAACCGTCCCTGAAAAAACGGTTTTCGAAGAATTTACATTTTACGCCATATCTTTTCGAAAAATAATAATTCCTGCATGCGCCATGGCTCATTCGATGTATTTTTCACTGGTGATTAATAATATATCCGCAGATTTACGATAGGACCAACAGGGGCCGAGAAAAATGAAAATGAACACAGTGATCCTGAAATAACGTCCTTTTCGCTCTAGGATCGTTATTTAGCGAGAAAAACGCGAAAAACAATTTTCCGTCGGGTCTTGGAATGGTCCCATAGTCTATTTTACGTATTTTGTCATGATAAATAAGAATCTAACTCTATTTGGATGATAGGACAAACGGGAAAAGAGAAAAACGCAAAAAACCGTCCCTGAAAAAACGGTTTTCGAAGAATTTACATTTTACGCCATATCTTTTCGAAAAATAATAATTCCTGCATGCGCCATGGCTCATTCGATGTATTTTTCACTGCTGATTAATAATATATCCGCAGATTTATGATAGGACCAACAGGGGCCGAGAAAAATGAAAATGAACACAGTGAACCTGAAATAACGTCCTTTTCGCTCTAGGATCGTTATTTAGCGAGAAAAACGCGAAAAACAATTTTCCGTCGGTTCTCGGAATGGTCCAATAGTCTATTTTACGTATTTTGCCATGATAAATAAGAATCTAACTCTATTTGGATGATAGGACAAACGGGAAAAGAGAAAAACGCAAAAAACCGTCCCTGAAAAAACGGTTTTCGAAGAATTTACATTTTACGCCATATCTTTTCGAAAAATAATAATTCCTGCATGCGCCATGGCTCATTCGATGTATTTTTCACTGGTGATTAATAATATATCCGCAGATTTATGATAGGACCAACAGAGGCCGAGAAAAATGAAAATGAACACAGTGATCCTGAAATAACGTCCTTTTCGCTCTAGGATCGTTATTTAGCGAGAAAAACGCGAAAAACAATTTTCCGTCGGTTCTCGGAATGGTCCCATAGTCTATTTTACGTATTTTGTCATGATAAATAAGAATCTAACTCTATTTGGATGATAGGACAAACGGGAAAAGATAAAAACGCAAAAAACCGTCCCTGAAAAAACGGTTTTCGAAGAATTTACATTTTACGCCATATCTTTTCGAAAAATAATAATTCCTGCATGCGCCATGGCTCATTCGATGTATTTTTCACTGGTGATTAATAATATATCCGCAGATTTATGATAGGACCAACAGGGGCCGAGAAAAATGAAAATGAACACAGTGATCCTGAAATAACGTCCTTTTCGCTCTAGGATCGTTATTTAGCGAGAAAAACGCGAAAAACAATTTTCCGTCGGGTCTTGGAATGGTCCCATAGTCTATTTTACGTATTTTGTCATGATAAATAAGAATCTAACTCTATTTGGATGATAGGACAAACGGGAAAAGAGAAAAACGCAAAAAACCGTCCCTGAAAAAACGGTTTTCGAAGAATTTACATTTTACGCCATATCTTTTCGAAAAATATCAATTCCTGCATGCGCCGTGGCTCATTCGATGTATTTTTCACTGCTGAATAATAATATATTCGCAGATTTACGATAGGACCAATAGGGGCCGAGAAAAATGAAAATGAACACAGTGATCCTGAAATAACGTCCTTTTCGCTCTAGGATCGTTATTTAGCGAGAAAAACGCGAAAAACAATTTTCCGTCGGTTCTCGGAATGGTCCCATAGTCTATTTTACGTATTTTGCCATGATAAATAAGAATCTAACTCTATTTGGATGATAGGACAAACGGGAAAAGATAAAAACGCAAAAAACCGTCCCTGAAAAAACGGTTTTCGAAGAATTTACATTTTACGCCATATCTTTTCGAAAAATAATAATTCCTGCATGCGCCATGGCTCATTCGATGTATTTTTCACTGCTGATTAATAATATATCCGCAGATTTATGATAGGACCAACAGGGGCCGAGAAAAATGAAAATGAACACAGTGAACCTGAAATAACGTCCTTTTCGCTCTAGGATCGTTATTTAGCGAGAAAAACGCGAAAAACAATTTTCCGTCGGTTCTCGGAATGGTCCCATAGTCTATTTTACGTATTTTGCCATGATAAATAAGAATCTAACTCTATTTGGATGATAGGACAAACGGGAAAAGATAAAAACGCAAAAAACCGTCCCTGAAAAAACGGTTTTCGAAGAATTTACATTTTACGCCATATCTTTTCGAAAAATAATAATTCCTGCATGCGCCATGGCTCATTCGATGTATTTTTCACTGGTGATTAATAATATATTCGCAGATTTACGATAGGACCAACAGGGGCCGAGAAAAATGAAAATGAACACAGTGATCCTGAAATAACGTCCTTTTCGCTCTAGGATCGTTATTTAGCGAGAAAAACGCGAAAAACAATTTTCCGTCGGTTCTCGGAATGGTCCCATAGTCTATTTTACGTATTTTGCCATGATAAATAAGAATCTAACTCTATTTGGATGATAGGACAAACGGGAAAAGATAAAAACGCAAAAAACCGTCCCTGAAAAAACGGTTTTCGAAGAATTTACATTTTACGCCATATCTTTTCGAAAAATAATAATTCCTGCATGCGCCATGGCTCATTCGATGTATTTTTCACTGGTGATTAATACTATAACCGCAGATTTACGATAGGATCAACAGGGGCCGAGAAAAATGAAAATGAACACAGTGATCCTGAAATAACGTCCTTTTCGCTCTAGGATCGTTATTTAGCGAGAAAAACGCGAAAAACAATTTTCCGTCGGTTCTCGGAATGGTCCCATAGTCTATTTTACGTATTTTGTCATGATAAATAAGAATCTAACTCTATTTGGATGATAGGACAAACGGGAAAAGATAAAAACGCAAAAAACCGTCCCTGAAAAAACGGTTTTCGAAGAATTTACATTTTACGCCATATCTTTTCGAAAAATAATAATTCCTGCATGCGCCATGGCTCATTCGATGTATTTTTCACTGGTGATTAATAATATATTCGCAGATTTACGATAGGATCAACAGGGGCCGAGAAAAATGAAAATGAACACAGTGATCCTGAAATAACGTCCTTTTCGCTCTAGGATCGTTATTTAGCGAGAAAAACGCGAAAAACAATTTTCCGTCGGTTCTCGGAATGGTCCCATAGTCTATTTTACGTATTTTGCCATGATAAATAAGAATCTAACTCTATTTGGATGATAGGACAAACGGGAAAAGAGAAAAACGCAAAAAACCGTCCCTGAAAAAACGGTTTTCGAAGAATTTACATTTTACGCCATATCTTTTCGAAAAATATCAATTCCTGCATGCGCCATGGCTCATTCGATGTATTTTTCACTGCTGAATAATAATATATTCGCAGATTTACGATAGGACCAACAGGGGCCGAGAAAAATGAAAATGAACACAGTGATCCTGAAATAACGTCCTTTTCGCTCTAGGATCGTTATTTAGCGAGAAAAACGCGAAAAACAATTTTCCGTCGGGTCTTGGAATGGTCCCATAGTCTATTTTACGTATTTTGTCATGATAAATAAGAATCTAACTCAATTTGGATGATAGGACAAACGGGAAAAGAGAAAAACGCAAAAAACCGTCCCTGAAAAAACGGTTTTCGAAGAATTTACATTTTACGCCATATCTTTTCGAAAAATAATAATTCCTGCATGCGCCATGGCTCATTCGATGTATTTTTCACTGGTGATTAATAATATATCCGCAGATTTACGATAGGACCAACAGGGGCCGAGAAAAATGAAAATGAACACAGTGATCCTGAAATAACGTCCTTTTCGCTCTAGGATCGTTATTTAGCGAGAAAAACGCGAAAAACAATTTTCCGTCGGGTCTTGGAATGGTCCCATAGTCTATTTTACGTATTTTGTCATGATAAATAAGAATCTAACTCTATTTGGATGATAGGACAAACGGGAAAAGAGAAAAACGCAAAAAACCGTCCCTGAAAAAACGGTTTTCGAAGAATTTACATTTTACGCCATATCTTTTCGAAAAATAATAATTCCTGCATGCGCCATGGCTCATTCGATGTATTTTTCACTGGTGATTAATAATATATCCGCAGATTTACGATAGGACCAACAGGGGCCGAGAAAAATGAAAATGAACACAGTGATCCTGAAATAACGTCCTTTTCGCTCTAGGATCGTTATTTAGCGAGAAAAACGCGAAAAACAATTTTCCGTCGGGTCTTGGAATGGTCCCATAGTCTATTTTACGTATTTTGTCATGATAAATAAGAATCTAACTCTATTTGGATGATAGGACAAACGGGAAAAGAGAAAAACGCAAAAAACCGTCCCTGAAAAAACGGTTTTCGAAGAATTTACATTTTACGCCATATCTTTTCGAAAAATAATAATTCCTGCATGCGCCATGGCTCATTCGATGTATTTTTCACTGCTGAATAATAATATATTCGCAGATTTACGATAGGACCAACAGGGGCCGAGAAAAATGAAAATGAACACAGTGATCCTGAAATAACGTCCTTTTCGCTCTAGGATCGTTATTTAGCGAGAAAAACGCGAAAAACAATTTTCCGTTGGGTCTTGGAATGGTCCCATAGTCTATTTTACGTATTTTGTCATGATAAATAAGAATCTAACTCTATTTGGATGATAGGATAAACGGGAAAAGAGAAAAACGCAAAAAACCGTCCCTGAAAAAACGGTTTTCGAAGAATTTACATTTTACGCCATATCTTTTCGAAAAATAATAATTCCTGCATGCGCCATGGCTCATTCGATGTATTTTTCACTGGTGATTAATAATATATCCGCAGATTTACGATAGGACCAACAGGGGCCGAGAAAAATGAAAATGAACACAGTGATCCTGAAATAACGTCCTTTTCGCTCTAGGATCGTTATTTAGCGAGAAAAACGCGAAAAACAATTTTCCGTCGGTTCTCGGAATGGTCCCATAGTCTATTTTACGTATTTTGCCATGATAAATAAGAATCTAACTCTATTTGGATGATAGGATAAACGGGAAAAGATAAAAACGCAAAAAACCGCCCCTGAAAAAACGGTTTTCGAAGAATTTACATTTTACGCCATATCTTTTCGAAAAATAATAATTCCTGCATGCGCCATGGCTCATTCGATGTATTTTTCACTGCTGAATAATAATATATTCGCAGATTTACGATAGGACCAACAGGGGCCGAGAAAAATGAAAATGAACACAGTGATCCTGAAATAACGTCCTTTTCGCTCTAGGATCGTTATTTAGCGAGAAAAACGCGAAAAACAATTTTCCGTCGGGTCTTGGAATGGTCCCATAGTCTATTTTACGTATTTTGTCATGATAAATAAGAATCTAACTCAATTTGGATGATAGGACAAACGGGAAAAGAGAAAAACGCAAAAAACCGTCCCTGAAAAAACGGTTTTCGAAGAATTTACATTTTACGCCATATCTTTTCGAAAAATAATAATTCCTGCATGCGCCATGGCTCATTCGATGTATTTTTCACTGGTGATTAATAATATATCCGCAGATTTACGATAGGACCAACAGGGGCCGAGAAAAATGAAAATGAACACAGTGATCCTAAAATAACGTCCTTTTCGCTCTAGGATCGTTATTTAGCGAGAAAAACGCGAAAAACAATTTTCCGTCGGTTCTCGGAATGGTCCCATAGTCTATTTTACGTATTTTGCCATGATAAATAAGAATCTAACTCTATTTGGATGATAGGACAAACGGGAAAAGATAAAAACGCAAAAAACCGTCCCTGAAAAAACGGTTTTCGAAGAATTTACATTTTACGCCATATCTTTTCGAAAAATAATAATTCCTGCATGCGCCATGGCTCATTCGATGTATTTTTCACTGGTGATTAATAATATATTCGCAGATTTACGATAGGACCAACAGGGGCCGAGAAAAATGAAAATGAACACAGTGATCCTGAAATAACGTCCTTTTCGCTCTAGGATCGTTATTTAGCGAGAAAAACGCGAAAAACAATTTTCCGTCGGTTCTCGGAATGGTCCCATAGTCTATTTTACGTATTTTGCCATGATAAATAAGAATCTAACTCTATTTGGATGATAGGACAAACGGGAAAAGATAAAAACGCAAAAAACCGTCCCTGAAAAAACGGTTTTCGAAGAATTTACATTTTACGCCATATCTTTTCGAAAAATAATAATTCCTGCATGCGCCATGGCTCATTCGATGTATTTTTCACTGGTGATTAATACTATAACCGCAGATTTACGATAGGATCAACAGGGGCCGAGAAAAATGAAAATGAACACAGTGATCCTGAAATAACGTCCTTTTCGCTCTAGGATCGTTATTTAGCGAGAAAAACGCGAAAAACAATTTTCCGTCGGTTCTCGGAATGGTCCCATAGTCTATTTTACGTATTTTGTCATGATAAATAAGAATCTAACTCTATTTGGATGATAGGACAAACGGGAAAAGATAAAAACGCAAAAAACCGTCCCTGAAAAAACGGTTTTCGAAGAATTTACATTTTACGCCATATCTTTTCGAAAAATAATAATTCCTGCATGCGCCATGGCTCATTCGATGTATTTTTCACTGGTGATTAATAATATATTCGCAGATTTACGATAGGATCAACAGGGGCCGAGAAAAATGAAAATGAACACAGTGATCCTGAAATAACGTCCTTTTCGCTCTAGGATCGTTATTTAGCGAGAAAAACGCGAAAAACAATTTTCCGTCGGTTCTCGGAATGGTCCCATAGTCTATTTTACGTATTTTGCCATGATAAATAAGAATCTAACTCTATTTGGATGATAGGACAAACGGGAAAAGAGAAAAACGCAAAAAACCGTCCCTGAAAAAACGGTTTTCGAAGAATTTACATTTTACGCCATATCTTTTCGAAAAATATCAATTCCTGCATGCGCCATGGCTCATTCGATGTATTTTTCACTGCTGAATAATAATATATTCGCAGATTTACGATAGGACCAACAGGGGCCGAGAAAAATGAAAATGAACACAGTGATCCTGAAATAACGTCCTTTTCGCTCTAGGATCGTTATTTAGCGAGAAAAACGCGAAAAACAATTTTCCGTCGGGTCTTGGAATGGTCCCATAGTCTATTTTACGTATTTTGTCATGATAAATAAGAATCTAACTCAATTTGGATGATAGGACAAACGGGAAAAGAGAAAAACGCAAAAAACCGTCCCTGAAAAAACGGTTTTCGAAGAATTTACATTTTACGCCATATCTTTTCGAAAAATAATAATTCCTGCATGCGCCATGGCTCATTCGATGTATTTTTCACTGGTGATTAATAATATATCCGCAGATTTACGATAGGACCAACAGGGGCCGAGAAAAATGAAAATGAACACAGTGATCCTGAAATAACGTCCTTTTCGCTCTAGGATCGTTATTTAGCGAGAAAAACGCGAAAAACAATTTTCCGTCGGGTCTTGGAATGGTCCCATAGTCTATTTTACGTATTTTGTCATGATAAATAAGAATCTAACTCTATTTGGATGATAGGACAAACGGGAAAAGAGAAAAACGCAAAAAACCGTCCCTGAAAAAACGGTTTTCGAAGAATTTACATTTTACGCCATATCTTTTCGAAAAATAATAATTCCTGCATGCGCCATGGCTCATTCGATGTATTTTTCACTGGTGATTAATAATATATCCGCAGATTTACGATAGGACCAACAGGGGCCGAGAAAAATGAAAATGAACACAGTGATCCTGAAATAACGTCCTTTTCGCTCTAGGATCGTTATTTAGCGAGAAAAACGCGAAAAACAATTTTCCGTCGGGTCTTGGAATGGTCCCATAGTCTATTTTACGTATTTTGTCATGATAAATAAGAATCTAACTCTATTTGGATGATAGGACAAACGGGAAAAGAGAAAAACGCAAAAAACCGTCCCTGAAAAAACGGTTTTCGAAGAATTTACATTTTACGCCATATCTTTTCGAAAAATAATAATTCCTGCATGCGCCATGGCTCATTCGATGTATTTTTCACTGCTGAATAATAATATATTCGCAGATTTACGATAGGACCAACAGGGGCCGAGAAAAATGAAAATGAACACAGTGATCCTGAAATAACGTCCTTTTCGCTCTAGGATCGTTATTTAGCGAGAAAAACGCGAAAAACAATTTTCCGTTGGGTCTTGGAATGGTCCCATAGTCTATTTTACGTATTTTGTCATGATAAATAAGAATCTAACTCTATTTGGATGATAGGATAAACGGGAAAAGAGAAAAACGCAAAAAACCGTCCCTGAAAAAACGGTTTTCGAAGAATTTACATTTTACGCCATATCTTTTCGAAAAATAATAATTCCTGCATGCGCCATGGCTCATTCGATGTATTTTTCACTGGTGATTAATAATATATCCGCAGATTTACGATAGGACCAACAGGGGCCGAGAAAAATGAAAATGAACACAGTGATCCTGAAATAACGTCCTTTTCGCTCTAGGATCGTTATTTAGCGAGAAAAACAATTTTCCGTCGGTTCTCGGAATGGTCCCATAGTCTATTTTACGTATTTTGCCATGATAAATAAGAATCTAACTCTATTTGGATGATAGGATAAACGGGAAAAGATAAAAACGCAAAAAACCGCCCCTGAAAAAACGGTTTTCGAAGAATTTACATTTTACGCCATATCTTTTCGAAAAATAATAATTCCTGCATGCGCCATGGCTCATTCGATGTATTTTTCACTGCTGAATAATAATATATTCGCAGATTTACGATAGGACCAACAGGGGCCGAGAAAAATGAAAATGAACACAGTGATCCTGAAATAACGTCCTTTTCGCTCTAGGATCGTTATTTAGCGAGAAAAACGCGAAAAACAATTTTCCGTCGGGTCTTGGAATGGTCCCATAGTCTATTTTACGTATTTTGTCAGGATAAATAAGAATCTAACTCTATTTGGATGATAGGATAAACGGGAAAAGAGAAAAACGCAAAAAACCGTCCCTGAAAAAACGGTTTTCGAAGAATTTACATTTTACGCCATATCTTTTCGAAAAATAATAATTCCTGCATGCGCCATGGCTCATTCGATGTATTTTTCACTGGTGATTAATAATATATCCGCAGATTTACGATAGGACCAACAGGGGCCGAGAAAAATGAAAATGAACACAGTGATCCTGAAATAACGTCCTTTTCGCTCTAGGATCGTTATTTAGCGAGAAAAACGCGAAAAACAATTTTCCGTCGGGTCTTGGAATGGTCCCATAGTCTATTTTACGTATTTTGTCATGATAAATAAGAATCTAACTCTATTTGGATGATAGGACAAACGGGAAAAGAGAAAAACGCAAAAAACCGTCCCTGAAAAAACGGTTTTCGAAGAATTTACATTTTACGCCATATCTTTTCGAAAAATAATAATTCCTGCATGCGCCATGGCTCATTCGATGTATTTTTCACTGCTGAATAATAATATATTCGCAGATTTACGATAGGACCAACAGGGGCCGAGAAAAATGAAAATGAACACAGTGATCCTGAAATAACGTCCTTTTCGCTCTAGGATCGTTATTTAGCGAGAAAAACGCGAAAAACAATTTTCCGTCGGGTCTTGGAATGGTCCCATAGTCTATTTTACGTATTTTGTCATGATAAATAAGAATCTAACTCAATTTGGATGATAGGACAAACGGGAAAAGAGAAAAACGCAAAAAACCGTCCCTGAAAAAACGGTTTTCGAAGAATTTACATTTTACGCCATATCTTTTCGAAAAATAATAATTCCTGCATGCGCCATGGCTCATTCGATGTATTTTTCACTGGTGATTAATAATATATCCGCAGATTTACGATAGGACCAACAGGGGCCGAGAAAAATGAAAATGAACACAGTGATCCTGAAATAACGTCCTTTTCGCTCTAGGATCGTTATTTAGCGAGAAAAACGCGAAAAACAATTTTCCGTCGGGTCTTGGAATGGTCCCATAGTCTATTTTACGTATTTTGTCATGATAAATAAGAATCTAACTCTATTTGGATGATAGGACAAACGGGAAAAGAGAAAAACGCAAAAAACCGTCCCTGAAAAAACGGTTTTCGAAGAATTTACATTTTACGCCATATCTTTTCGAAAAATAATAATTCCTGCATGCGCCATGGCTCATTCGATGTATTTTTCACTGCTGATTAATAATATATCCGCAGATTTATGATAGGACCAACAGGGGCCGAGAAAAATGAAAATGAACACAGTGAACCTGAAATAACGTCCTTTTCGCTCTAGGATCGTTATTTAGCGAGAAAAACGCGAAAAACAATTTTCCGTCGGTTCTCGGAATGGTCCAATAGTCTATTTTACGTATTTTGCCATGATAAATAAGAATCTAACTCTATTTGGATGATAGGACAAACGGGAAAAGAGAAAAACGCAAAAAACCGTCCCTGAAAAAACGGTTTTCGAAGAATTTACATTTTACGCCATATCTTTTCGAAAAATAATAATTCCTGCATGCGCCATGGCTCATTCGATGTATTTTTCACTGGTGATTAATAATATATCCGCAGATTTATGATAGGACCAACAGGGGCCGAGAAAAATGAAAATGAACACAGTGATCCTGAAATAACGTCCTTTTCGCTCTAGGATCGTTATTTAGCGAGAAAAACGCGAAAAACAATTTTCCGTCGGTTCTCGGAATGGTCCCATAGTCTATTTTACGTATTTTGTCATGATAAATAAGAATCTAACTCTATTTGGATGATAGGACAAACGGGAAAAGATAAAAACGCAAAAAACCGTCCCTGAAAAAACGGTTTTCGAAGAATTTACATTTTACGCCATATCTTTTCGAAAAATAATAATTCCTGCATGCGCCATGGCTCATTCGATGTATTTTTCACTGGTGATTAATAATATATTCGCAGATTTACGATAGGATCAACAGGGGCCGAGAAAAATGAAAATGAACACAGTGATCCTGAAATAACGTCCTTTTCGCTCTAGGATCGTTATTTAGCGAGAAAAACGCGAAAAACAATTTTCCGTCGGTTTTCGGAATGGTCCCATAGTCTATTTTACGTATTTTGTCATGATAAATAAGAATCTAACTCTATTTGGATGATAGGATAAACGGGAAAAGATAAAAACGCAAAAAACCGTCCCTGAAAAAACGGTTTTCGAAGAATTTACATTTTACGCCATATCTTTTCGAAAAATAATAATTCCTGCATGCGCCATGGCTCATTCGATGTATTTTTCACTGGTGATTAATAATATATCCGCAGATTTATGATAGGACCAACAGGGGCCGAGAAAAATGAAAATGAACACAGTGATCCTGAAATAACGTCCTTTTCGCTCTAGGATCGTTATTTAGCGAGAAAAACGCGAAAAACAATTTTCCGTCGGGTCTCGGAATGGTCCCATAGTCTATTTTACGTATTTTGTCATGATAAATAAGAATCTAACTCTATTTGGATGATAGGACAAACGGGAAAAGAGAAAAACGCAAAAAACCGTCCCTGAAAAAACGGTTTTCGAAGAATTTACATTTTACGCCATATCTTTTCGAAAAATATCAATTCCTGCATGCGCCGTGGCTCATTCGATGTATTTTTCACTGCTGAATAATAATATATTCGCAGATTTACGATAGGACCAACAGGGGCCGAGAAAAATGAAAATGAACACAGTGATCCTGAAATAACGTCCTTTTCGCTCTAGGATCGTTATTTAGCGAGAAAAACGCGAAAAACAATTTTCCGTCGGTTCTCGGAATGGTCCCATAGTCTATTTTACGTATTTTGCCATGATAAATAAGAATCTAACTCTATTTGGATGATAGGACAAACGGGAAAAGATAAAAACGCAAAAAACCGTCCCTGAAAAAACGGTTTTCGAAGAATTTACATTTTACGCCATATCTTTTCGAAAAATAATAATTCCTGCATGCGCCATGGCTCATTCGATGTATTTTTCACTGGTGATTAATAATATATTCGCAGATTTACGATAGGATCAACAGGGGCCGAGAAAAATGAAAATGAACACAGTGATCCTGAAATAACGTCCTTTTCGCTCTAGGATCGTTATTTAGCGAGAAAAACGCGAAAAACAATTTTCCGTCGGTTCTCGGAATGGTCCCATAGTCTATTTTACGTATTTTGTCATGATAAATAAGAATCTAACTCTATTTGGATGATAGGATAAACGGGAAAAGAGAAAAACGCAAAAAACCGTCCCTGAAAAAACGGTTTTCGAAGAATTTACATTTTACGCCATATCTTTTCGAAAAATAATAATTCCTGCATGCGCCATGGCTCATTCGATGTATTTTTCACTGGTGATTAATAATATATCCGCAGATTTACGATAGGACCAACAGGGGCCGAGAAAAATGAAAATGAACACAGTGATCCTGAAATAACGTCCTTTTCGCTCTAGGATCGTTATTTAGCGAGAAAAACGCGAAAAACAATTTTCCGTCGGGTCTTGGAATGGTCCCATAGTCTATTTTACGTATTTTGTCATGATAAATAAGAATCTAACTCTATTTGGATGATAGGACAAACGGGAAAAGAGAAAAACGCAAAAAACCGTCCCTGAAAAAACGGTTTTCGAAGAATTTACATTTTACGCCATATCTTTTCGAAAAATAATAATTCCTGCATGCGCCATGGCTCATTCGATGTATTTTTCACTGCTGATTAATAATATATCCGCAGATTTATGATAGGACCAACAGGGGCCGAGAAAAATGAAAATGAACACAGTGAACCTGAAATAACGTCCTTTTCGCTCTAGGATCGTTAGTTAGCGAGAAAAACGCGAAAAACAATTTTCCGTCGGTTCTCGGAATGGTCCCATAGTCTATTTTACGTATTTTGCCATGATAAATAAGAATCTAACTCTATTTGGATGATAGGACAAACGGGAAAAGAGAAAAACGCAAAAAACCGTCCCTGAAAAAACGGTTTTCGAAGAATTTACATTTTACGCCATATCTTTTCGAAAAATAATAATTCCTGCATGCGCCATGGCTCATTCGATGTATTTTTCACTGGTGATTAATAATATATCCGCAGATTTATGATAGGACCAACAGGGGCCGAGAAAAATGAAAATGAACACAGTGATCCTGAAATAACGTCCTTTTCGCTCTAGGATCGTTATTTAGCGAGAAAAACGCGAAAAACAATTTTCCGTCGGTTCTCGGAATGGTCCCATAGTCTATTTTACGTATTTTGTCATGATAAATAAGAATCTAACTCTATTTGGATGATAGGACAAACGGGAAAAGATAAAAACGCAAAAAACCGTCCCTGAAAAAACGGTTTTCGAAGAATTTACATTTTACGCCATATCTTTTCGAAAAATAATAATTCCTGCATGCGCCATGGCTCATTCGATGTATTTTTCACTGGTGATTAATAATATATTCGCAGATTTACGATAGGATCAACAGGGGCCGAGAAAAATGAAAATGAACACAGTGATCCTGAAATAACGTCCTTTTCGCTCTAGGATCGTTATTTAGCGAGAAAAACGCGAAAAACAATTTTCCGTCGGTTTTCGGAATGGTCCCATAGTCTATTTTACGTATTTTGTCATGATAAATAAGAATCTAACTCTATTTGGATGATAGGATAAACGGGAAAAGAGAAAAACGCAAAAAACCGTCCCTGAAAAAACGGTTTTCGAAGAATTTACATTTTACGCCATATCTTTTCGAAAAATAATAATTCCTGCATGCGCCATGGCTCATTCGATGTATTTTTCACTGGTGATTAATAATATATCCGCAGATTTACGATAGGACCAACAGGGGCCGAGAAAAATGAAAATGAACACAGTGATCCTGAAATAACGTCCTTTTCGCTCTAGGATCGTTATTTAGCGAGAAAAACGCGAAAAACAATTTTCCGTCGGGTCTTGGAATGGTCCCATAGTCTATTTTACGTATTTTGTCATGATAAATAAGAATCTAACTCTATTTGGATGATAGGATAAACGGGAAAAGAGAAAAACGCAAAAAACCGTCCCTGAAAAAACGGTTTTCGAAGAATTTACATTTTACGCCATATCTTTTCGAAAAATAATAATTCCTGCATGCGCCATGGCTCATTCGATGTATTTTTCACTGGTGATTAATAATATATCCGCAGATTTACGATAGGACCAACAGGGGCCGAGAAAAATGAAAATGAACACAGTGATCCTGAAATAACGTCCTTTTCGCTCTAGGATCGTTATTTAGCGAGAAAAACGCGAAAAACAATTTTCCGTCGGGTCTTGGAATGGTCCCATAGTCTATTTTACGTATTTTGTCATGATAAATAAGAATCTAACTCTATTTGGATGATAGGACAAACGGGAAAAGAGAAAAACGCAAAAAACCGTCCCTGAAAAAACGGTTTTCGAAGAATTTACATTTTACGCCATATCTTTTCGAAAAATAATAATTCCTGCATGCGCCATGGCTCATTCGATGTATTTTTCACTGCTGAATAATAATATATTCGCAGATTTACGATAGGACCAACAGGGGCCGAGAAAAATGAAAATGAACACAGTGATCCTGAAATAACGTCCTTTTCGCTCTAGGATCGTTATTTAGCGAGAAAAACGCGAAAAACAATTTTCCGTCGGTTCTCGGAATGGTCCCATAGTCTATTTTACGTATTTTGCCATGATAAATAAGAATCTAACTCTATTTGGATGATAGGATAAACGGGAAAAGATAAAAACGCAAAAAACCGTCCCTGAAAAAACGGTTTTCGAAGAATTTACATTTTACGCCATATCTTTTCGAAAAATAATAATTCCTGCATGCGCCATGGCTCATTCGATGTATTTTTCACTGGTGATTAATAATATATCCGCAGATTTACGATAGGACCAACAGGGGCCGAGAAAAATGAAAATGAACACAGTGATCCTGAAATAACGTCCTTTTCGCTCTAGGATCGTTATTTAGCGAGAAAAACGCGAAAAACAATTTTCCGTCGGGTCTTGGAATGGTCCCATAGTCTATTTTACGTATTTTGTCATGATAAATAAGAATCTAACTCTATTTGGATGATAGGATAAACGGGAAAAGAGAAAAACGCAAAAAACCGTCCCTGAAAAAACGGTTTTCGAAGAATTTACATTTTACGCCATATCTTTTCGAAAAATAATAATTCCTGCATGCGCCATGGCTCATTCGATGTATTTTTCACTGGTGATTAATAATATATCCGCAGATTTACGATAGGACCAACAGGGGCCGAGAAAAATGAAAATGAACACAGTGATCCTGAAATAACGTCCTTTTCGCTCTAGGATCGTTATTTAGCGAGAAAAACGCGAAAAACAATTTTCCGTCGGTTCTCGGAATGGTCCCATAGTCTATTTTACGTATTTTGCCATGATAAATAAGAATCTAACTCTATTTGGATGATAGGATAAACGGGAAAAGATAAAAACGCAAAAAACCGCCCCTGAAAAAACGGTTTTCGAAGAATTTACATTTTACGCCATATCTTTTCGAAAAATAATAATTCCTGCATGCGCCATGGCTCATTCGATGTATTTTTCACTGCTGAATATATTCGCAGATTTACGATAGGACCAACAGGGGCCGAGAAAAATGAAAATGAACACAGTGATCCTGAAATAACGTCCTTTTCGCTCTAGGATCGTTATTTAGCGAGAAAAACGCGAAAAACAATTTTCCGTCGGGTCTTGGAATGGTCCCATAGTCTATTTTACGTATTTTGTCATGATAAATAAGAATCTAACTCTATTTGGATGATAGGACAAACGGGAAAAGAGAAAAACGCAAAAAACCGTCCCTGAAAAAACGGTTTTCGAAGAATTTACATTTTACGCCATATCTTTTCGAAAAATAATAATTCCTGCATGCGCCATGGCTCATTCGATGTATTTTTCACTGGTGATTAATAATATATCCGCAGATTTACGATAGGACCAACAGGGGCCGAGAAAAATGAAAATGAACACAGTGATCCTGAAATAACGTCCTTTTCGCTCTAGGATCGTTATTTAGCGAGAAAAACGCGAAAAACAATTTTCCGTCGGTTCTCGGAATGGTCCCATAGTCTATTTTACGTATTTTGCCATGATAAATAAGAATCTAACTCTATTTGGATGATAGGATAAACGGGAAAAGATAAAAACGCAAAAAACCGCCCCTGAAAAAACGGTTTTCGAAGAATTTACATTTTACGCCATATCTTTTCGAAAAATAATAATTCCTGCATGCGCCATGGCTCATTCGATGTATTTTTCACTGCTGAATATATTCGCAGATTTACGATAGGACCAACAGGGGCCGAGAAAAATGAAAATGAACACAGTGATCCTGAAATAACGTCCTTTTCGCTCTAGGATCGTTATTTAGCGAGAAAAACGCGAAAAACAATTTTCCGTCGGGTCTTGGAATGGTCCCATAGTCTATTTTACGTATTTTGTCATGATAAATAAGAATCTAACTCTATTTGGATGATAGGACAAACGGGAAAAGAGAAAAACGCAAAAAACCGTCCCTGAAAAAACGGTTTTCGAAGAATTTACATTTTACGCCATATCTTTTCGAAAAATAATAATGGACCAACAGGGGCCGAGAAAAATGAAAATGAACACAGTGATCCTGAAATAACGTCCTTTTCGCTCTAGGATCGTTATTTAGCGAGAAAAACGCGAAAAACAATTTTCCGTCGGGTCTTGGAATGGTCCCATAGTCTATTTTACGTATTTTGTCATGATAAATAAGAATCTAACTCTATTTGGATGATAGGACAAACGGGAAAAGAGAAAAACGCAAAAAACCGTCCCTGAAAAAACGGTTTTCGAAGAATTTACATTTTACGCCATATCTTTTCGAAAAATATGAATTCCTGCATGCGCCATGGCTCATTCGATGTATTTTTCACTGCTGAATAATAATATATCCGCAGATTTACGATAGGACCAACAGGGGCCGAGAAAAATGAAAATGAACACAGTGATCCTGAAATAACGTCCTTTTCGCTCTAGGATCGTTATTTAGCGAGAAAAACGCGAAAAACAATTTTCCGTCGGTTCTCGGAATGGTCCCATAGTTTATTTTACGTATTTTGTCATGATAAATAAGAATCTAACTCTATTTGGATGATAGGACAAACGGGAAAAGAGAAAAACGCAAAAAACCGTCCCTGAAAAAACGGTTTTCGAAGAATTTACATTTTACGCCATATCTTTTCGAAAAATATCAATTCCTGCATGCGCCATGGCTCATTCGATGTATTTTTCACTGCTGAATAATAATATATTCGCAGATTTACGATAGGACCAACAGGGGCCGAGAAAAATGAAAATGAACACAGTGATCCTGAAATAACGTCCTTTTCGCTCTAGGATCGTTATTTAGCGAGAAAAACGCGAAAAACAATTTTCCGTCGGGTCTTGGAATGGTCCCATAGTCTATTTTACGTATTTTGTCATGATAAATAAGAATCTAACTCTATTTGGATCATAGGACAAACGGAAAAAGAGGAAAACGCAAAAAACCGTCCCTGAAAAAACGGTTTTCGAAGAATTTACATTTTACGCCATATCTTTTCGAAAAATAATAATTCCTGCATGCGCCATGGCTCACTCGATGTATTTTTCACTGGTGATTAATACTATAACCGCAGATTTACGATAGGACCAACAGGGGCCGAGAAAAATGAAAATGAACACAGTGATCCTGAAATAACGTCCTTTTCGCTCTAGGATCGTTATTTAGCGAGAAAAACGCGAAAAACCATTTTCCGTTGGTTCTCGGAATGGTCCCATAGTCTATTTTCCATATTTTGTCATTATAAATAAGAATATAACTCTATTTGGACGATAGGACAAACGGGAAAAGAGAAAAACGCAAAAAACCGTCCCTGAAAAAACGGTTTTCGAAGAATTTACATTTTACGCCATATCTTTTCGAAAAATAATAATTCCTGCATGCGCCATGGCTCATTCGATGTATTTTTCACTGGTGATTAATAATATATCCGCAGATTTATGATAGGACCAACAGGGGCCGAGAAAAATGAAAATGAACACAGTGATCCTGAAATAACGTCCTTTTCGCTCTAGGATCGTTATTTATCGAGAAAAACGCGAAAAACAATTTTCCGTCGGTTCTCGGAATGGTCCCATAGTCTATTTTACGTATTTTGTCATGATAAATAAGAATCTAACTCTATTTGGATGATAGGACAAACGGGAAAAGAGGAAAACGCAAAGAACCGTCCCTGAAAAAACGGTTTTCGAAGAATTTACATTTTACGCCATATCTTTTCGAAAAATAATAATTCCTGCATGCGCCATGGCTCATTCGATGTATTTTTCACTGGTGATTAATAATATATCCGCAGATTTACGATAGGACCAACAGGGGCCGAGAAAAATGAAAATGAACACAGTGATCCTGAAATAACGTCCTTTTCGCTCTAGGATCGTTATTTAGCGAGAAAAACGCGAAAAACAATTTTCCGTCTGTTCTCGGAATGGTCCCATAGTCTATTTTACGTATTTTGTCATGATAAATAAGAATCTAACTCTATTTGGATGATAGGACAAACGGGAAAAGAGAAAAACGCAAAAAACCGTCCCTGAAAAAACGGTTTTCGAAGAATTTACATTTTACGCCATATCTTTTCGAAAAATAATAATTCCTGCATGCGCCATGGCTCATTCGATGTATTTTTCACTGGTGATTAATAATATATTCGCAGATTTATGATAGGACCAACAGGGGCCGAGAAAAATGAAAATGAACGCGGTGATCCTGAAATAACGTCCTTTTCGCTCTAGGATCGTTATTTAGCGAGAAAAACGCGAAAAACAATTTTCCGTCTGTTCTCGGAATGGTCCCATAGTCTATTTTACGTATTTTGTCATGATAAATAAGAATCTAACTCTATTTGGATGATAGGACAAACGGGAAAAGAGAAAAACGCAAAAAACCGTCCCTGAAAAAACGGTTTTCGAAGAATTTACATTTTACGCCATATCTTTTCGAAAAATAATAATTCCTGCATGCGCCATGGCTCATTCGATGTATTTTTCACTGGTGATTAATAATATATCCGCAGATTTATGATAGGACCAACAGGGGCCGAGAAAAATGAAAATGAACGCGGTGATCCTGAAATAACGTCCTTTTCGCTCTAGGATCGTTATTTAGCGAGAAAAACGAGAAAAACCATTTTCCGTCGGTTCTCGGAATGGTCCCATAGTCTATTTTCCATATTTTGTCATGATTAATAAGGATCTAACTGTATTTGGATGATAGGATAAACGGGAAAAGAGAAAAACGCAAAAAACCGTCCCTGAAAAAACGGTTTTCGAAGAATTTACATTTTACGCCATATCTTTTCGAAAAATATCAATTCCTGCATGCGCCATGGCTCATTCGATGTATTTTTCACTGCTGAATAATAATATATTCGCAGATTTACGATAGGACCAACAGGGGCCGAGAAAAATGAAAATGAACACAGTGATCCTGAAATAACGTCCTTTTCGCTCTAGGATCGTTATTTAGCGAGAAAAACGCGAAAAACAATTTTCCGTCGGTTCTCGGAATGGTCCCATAGTCTATTTTACGTATTTTGCCATGATAAATAAGAATCTAACTCTATTTGGATGATAGGACAAACGGGAAAAGAGAAAAACGCAAAAAACCGTCCCTGAAAAAACGGTTTTTGAAGAATTTACATTTTACGCCATATCTTTTCGAAAAATAATAATTCCTGCATGCGCCATGGCTCATTCGATGTATTTTTCACTGGTGATTAATACTATAACCGCAGATTTACGATAGGACCAACAGGGGCCGAGAAAAATGAAAATGAACACAGTGATCCTGAAATAACGTCCTTTTCGCTCTAGGATCGTTATTTAGCGAGAAAAACGCGAAAAACAATTTTCCGTCGGTTCTCGGAATGGTCCCATAGTCTATTTTACGTATTTTATCATGATAAATAAGAATCTAACTCTATTTGGATGATAGGACAAACGGGAAAAGATAAAAACGCAAAAAACCGTCCCTGAAAAAACGGTTTTCGAAGAATTTACATTTTACGCCATATCTTTTCGAAAAATAATAATTCCTGCATGCGCCATGGGTCATTCGATGTATTTTTCACTGGTGATTAATAATATATTCGCAGATTTACGATAGGACCAACAGGGGCCGAGAAAAATGAAAATGAACACAGTGATCCTGAAATAACGTCCTTTTCGCTCTAGGATCGTTATTTAGCGAGAAAAACGCGAAAAACAATTTTCCGTCGGTTCTCGGAATGGTCCCATAGTCTATTTTACGTATTTTGTCATGATAAATAAGAATCTAACTCTATTTGGTTGATAGGACAAACGGGAAAAGAGAAAAACGCAAAAAACCGTCCCTGAAAAAACGGTTTTCGAAGAATTTACATTTTACGCCATACCTTTTCGAAAAATAATAATTCCTGCATGCGCCATGGCTCATTCGATGTATTTTTCACTGGTGATTAATAATATATCCGCAGATTTATGATAGGACCAACAGGGGCCGAGAAAAATGAAAATGAACACAGTGATCCTGAAATAACGTCCTTTTCGCTCTAGGATCGTTATTTAGCGAGAAAAACGAGAAAAACCATTTTCCGTCGGTTCTCGGAATGGTCCCATAGTCTATTTTCCATATTTTGTCATGATTAATAAGGATCTAACTGTATTTGGATGATAGGATAAACGGGAAAAGAGAAAAACGCAAAAAACCGTCCCTGAAAAAACGGTTTTCGAAGAATTTACATTTTACGCCATATCTTTTCGAAAAATATCAATTCCTGCATGCGCCATGGCTCATTCGATGTATTTTTCACTGGTGATTAATAATATATCCGCAGATTTATGATAGGACCAACAGGGGCCGAGAAAAATGAAAATGAACGCGGTGATCCTGAAATAACGTCCTTTTCGCTCTAGGATCGTTATTTAGCGAGAAAAACGCGAAAAACAATTTTCCGTCGGTTCTCGGAATGGTCCCATAGTCTATTTTACGTATTTTATCATGATAAATAAGAATCTAACTCTATTTGGATGATAGGACAAACGGGAAAAGATAAAAACGCAAAAAACCGTCCCTGAAAAAACGGTTTTCGAAGAATTTACATTTTACGCCATATCTTTTCGAAAAATAATAATTCCTGCATGCGCCATGGGTCATTCGATGTATTTTTCACTGGTGATTAATAATATATTCGCAGATTTACGATAGGACCAACAGGGGCCGAGAAAAATGAAAATGAACACAGTGATCCTGAAATAACGTCCTTTTCGCTCTAGGATCGTTATTTAGCGAGAAAAACGAGAAAAACCATTTTCCGTCGGTTCTCGGAATGGTCCCATAGTCTATTTTCCATATTTTGTCATGATTAATAAGGATCTAACTGTATTTGGATGATAGGATAAACGGGAAAAGAGAAAAACGCAAAAAACCGTCCCTGAAAAAACGGTTTTCGAAGAATTTACATTTTACGCCATATCTTTTCGAAAAATATCAATTCCTGCATGCGCCATGGCTCATTCGATGTATTTTTCACTGGTGATTAATACTATAACCGCAGATTTACGATAGGACCAACAGGGGCCGAGAAAAATGAAAATGAACACAGTGATCCTGAAATAACGTCCTTTTCGCTCTAGGATCGTTATTTAGCGAGAATAACGCGAAAAACAATTTTCCGTCGGGTCTTGGAATGGTCCCATAGTCTATTTTACGTATTTTGTCATGATAAATAAGAATCTAACTCTATTTGGATGATAGGACAAACGGAAAAAGAGGAAAACGCAAAAAACCGTCCCTGAAAAAACGGTTTTCGAAGAATTTACATTTTACGCCATATCTTTTCGAAAAATAATAATTCCTGCATGCGCCATGGCTCATTCGATGTATTTTTCACTGGTGATTAATAATATATCCGCAGATTTACGATAGGACCAACAGGGGCCGAGAAAAATGAAAATGAACACAGTGATCCTGAAATAACGTCCTTTTCGCTCTAGGATCGTTATTTAGCGAGAAAAACGCGAAAAACAATTTTCCGTCGGTTCTCGGAATGGTCCCATAGTCTATTTTACGTATTTTATCATGATAAATAAGAATCTAACTCTATTTGGATGATAGGACAAACGGGAAAAGATAAAAACGCAAAAAACCGTCCCTGAAAAAACGGTTTTCGAAGAATTTACATTTTACGCCATATCTTTTCGAAAAATAATAATTCCTGCATGCGCCATGGGTCATTCGATGTATTTTTCACTGGTGATTAATAATATATTCGCAGATTTACGATAGGACCAACAGGGGCCGAGAAAAATGAAAATGAACACAGTGATCCTGAAATAACGTCCTTTTCGCTCTAGGATCGTTATTTAGCGAGAAAAACGCGAAAAACAATTTTCCGTCGGTTCTCGGAATGGTCCCATAGTCTATTTTACGTATTTTGTCATGATAAATAAGAATCTAACTCTATTTGGTTGATAGGACAAACGGGAAAAGAGAAAAACGCAAAAAACCGTCCCTGAAAAAACGGTTTTCGAAGAATTTACATTTTACGCCATACCTTTTCGAAAAATAATAATTCCTGCATGCGCCATGGCTCATTCGATGTATTTTTCACTGGTGATTAATAATATATCCGCAGATTTATGATAGGACCAACAGGGGCCGAGAAAAATGAAAATGAACACAGTGATCCTGAAATAACGTCCTTTTCGCTCTAGGATCGTTATTTAGCGAGAAAAACGAGAAAAACCATTTTCCGTCGGTTCTCGGAATGGTCCCATAGTCTATTTTCCATATTTTGTCATGATTAATAAGGATCTAACTGTATTTGGATGATAGGATAAACGGGAAAAGAGAAAAACGCAAAAAACCGTCCCTGAAAAAACGGTTTTCGAAGAATTTACATTTTACGCCATATCTTTTCGAAAAATATCAATTCCTGCATGCGCCATGGCTCATTCGATGTATTTTTCACTGGTGATTAATAATATATCCGCAGATTTATGATAGGACCAACAGGGGCCGAGAAAAATGAAAATGAACGCGGTGATCCTGAAATAACGTCCTTTTCGCTCTAGGATCGTTATTTAGCGAGAAAAACGCGAAAAACAATTTTCCGTCGGTTCTCGGAATGGTCCCATAGTCTATTTTACGTATTTTATCATGATAAATAAGAATCTAACTCTATTTGGATGATAGGACAAACGGGAAAAGATAAAAACGCAAAAAACCGTCCCTGAAAAAACGGTTTTCGAAGAATTTACATTTTACGCCATATCTTTTCGAAAAATAATAATTCCTGCATGCGCCATGGGTCATTCGATGTATTTTTCACTGGTGATTAATAATATATTCGCAGATTTACGATAGGACCAACAGGGGCCGAGAAAAATGAAAATGAACACAGTGATCCTGAAATAACGTCCTTTTCGCTCTAGGATCGTTATTTAGCGAGAAAAACGAGAAAAACCATTTTCCGTCGGTTCTCGGAATGGTCCCATAGTCTATTTTCCATATTTTGTCATGATTAATAAGGATCTAACTGTATTTGGATGATAGGATAAACGGGAAAAGAGAAAAACGCAAAAAACCGTCCCTGAAAAAACGGTTTTCGAAGAATTTACATTTTACGCCATATCTTTTCGAAAAATATCAATTCCTGCATGCGCCATGGCTCATTCGATGTATTTTTCACTGGTGATTAATACTATAACCGCAGATTTACGATAGGACCAACAGGGGCCGAGAAAAATGAAAATGAACACAGTGATCCTGAAATAACGTCCTTTTCGCTCTAGGATCGTTATTTAGCGAGAATAACGCGAAAAACAATTTTCCGTCGGGTCTTGGAATGGTCCCATAGTCTATTTTACGTATTTTGTCATGATAAATAAGAATCTAACTCTATTTGGATGATAGGACAAACGGAAAAAGAGGAAAACGCAAAAAACCGTCCCTGAAAAAACGGTTTTCGAAGAATTTACATTTTACGCCATATCTTTTCGAAAAATAATAATTCCTGCATGCGCCATGGCTCATTCGATGTATTTTTCACTGGTGATTAATAATATATCCGCAGATTTACGATAGGACCAACAGGGGCCGAGAAAAATGAAAATGAACACAGTGATCCTGAAATAACGTCCTTTTCGCTCTAGGATCGTTATTTAGCGAGAAAAACGCGAAAAACAATTTTCCGTCGGTTCTCGGAATGGTCCCATAGTCTATTTTACGTATTTTATCATGATAAATAAGAATCTAACTCTATTTGGATGATAGGACAAACGGGAAAAGATAAAAACGCAAAAAACCGTCCCTGAAAAAACGGTTTTCGAAGAATTTACATTTTACGCCATATCTTTTCGAAAAATAATAATTCCTGCATGCGCCATGGGTCATTCGATGTATTTTTCACTGGTGATTAATAATATATTCGCAGATTTACGATAGGACCAACAGGGGCCGAGAAAAATGAAAATGAACACAGTGATCCTGAAATAACGTCCTTTTCGCTCTAGGATCGTTATTTAGCGAGAAAAACGCGAAAAACAATTTTCCGTCGGTTCTCGGAATGGTCCCATAGTCTATTTTACGTATTTTGTCATGATAAATAAGAATCTAACTCTATTTGGTTGATAGGACAAACGGGAAAAGAGAAAAACGCAAAAAACCGTCCCTGAAAAAACGGTTTTCGAAGAATTTACATTTTACGCCATACCTTTTCGAAAAATAATAATTCCTGCATGCGCCATGGCTCATTCGATGTATTTTTCACTGGTGATTAATAATATATCCGCAGATTTATGATAGGACCAACAGGGGCCGAGAAAAATGAAAATGAACACAGTGATCCTGAAATAACGTCCTTTTCGCTCTAGGATCGTTATTTAGCGAGAAAAACGAGAAAAACCATTTTCCGTCGGTTCTCGGAATGGTCCCATAGTCTATTTTCCATATTTTGTCATGATTAATAAGGATCTAACTGTATTTGGATGATAGGATAAACGGGAAAAGAGAAAAACGCAAAAAACCGTCCCTGAAAAAACGGTTTTCGAAGAATTTACATTTTACGCCATATCTTTTCGAAAAATATCAATTCCTGCATGCGCCATGGCTCATTCGATGTATTTTTCACTGGTGATTAATAATATATCCGCAGATTTATGATAGGACCAACAGGGGCCGAGAAAAATGAAAATGAACGCGGTGATCCTGAAATAACGTCCTTTTCGCTCTAGGATCGTTATTTAGCGAGAAAAACGCGAAAAACAATTTTCCGTCGGTTCTCGGAATGGTCCCATAGTCTATTTTACGTATTTTGCCATGATAAATAAGAATCTAACTCTATTTGGATGATAGGACAAACGGGAAAAGATAAAAACGCAAAAAACCGTCCCTGAAAAAACGGTTTTCGAAGAATTTACATTTTACGCCATATCTTTTCGAAAAATAATAATTCCTGCATGCGCCATGGGTCATTCGATGTATTTTTCACTGGTGATTAATAATATATTCGCAGATTTACGATAGGACCAACAGGGGCCGAGAAAAATGAAAATGAACACAGTGATCCTGAAATAACGTCCTTTTCGCTCTAGGATCGTTATTTAGCGAGAAAAACGCGAAAAACAATTTTCCGTCGGGTCTTGGAATGGTCCCATAGTCTATTTTACGTATTTTGTCATGATAAATAAGAATCTAACTCTATTTGGATGATAGGACAAACGGAAAAAGAGGAAAACGCAAAAAACCGTCCCTGAAAAAACGGTTTTCGAAGAATTTACATTTTACGCCATACCTTTTCGAAAAATAATAATTCCTGCATGCGCCATGGCTCATTCGATGTATTTTTCACTGGTGATTAATAATATATCCGCAGATTTACGATAGGACCAACAGGGGCCGAGAAAAATGAAAATGAACACAGTGATCCTGAAATAACGTCCTTTTCGCTCTAGGATCGTTATTTAGCGAGAAAAACGCGAAAAACAATTTTCCGTCGGTTCTCGGAATGGTCCCATAGTCTATTTTACGTATTTTGTCATGATAAATAAGAATCTAACTCTATTTGGATGATAGGATAAACGGGAAAAGATAAAAACGCCAAAAATCGTCCCTGAAAAAACGGTTTTCGAAGAATTTACATTTTACGCCATATCTTTTCGAAAAATAATAATTCCTGCATGCGCCATGGCTCATTCGATGTATTTTTCACTGGTGATTAATAATATATCCGCAGATTTACGATAGGACCAACAGGGGCCGAGAAAAATGAAAATGAACACAGTGATCCTGAAATAACGTCCTTTTCGCTCTAGGATCGTTATTTAGCGAGAAAAACGCGAAAAACAATTTTCCGTCGGGTCTTGCAATGGTCCCATAGTCTATTTTACGTATTTTGCCATGATAAATAAGAATCTAACTCTATTTGGATGATAGGACAAACGGGAAAAGAGAAAAACGCAAAAAACCGTCCCTGAAAAAACGGTTTTCGAAGAATTTACATTTTACGCCATATCTTTTCGAAAAATAATAATTCCTGCATGCGCCATGGCTCATTCGATGTATTTTTCACTGGTGATTAATAATATATCCGCAGATTTATGATAGGACCAACAGGGGCCGAGAAAAATGAAAATGAACACAGTGATTCTGAAATAACGTCCTTTTCGCTCTAGGATCGTTATTTAGCGAGAAAAACGCGAAAAACAATTTTCCGTCGGTTCTCGGAATGGTCCCATAGTCTATTTTACGTATTTTGTCATGATAAATAAGAATCTAACTCTATTTGGTTGATAGGACAAACGGGAAAAGAGAAAAACGCAAAAAACCGTCCCTGAAAAAACGGTTTTCGAAGAATTTACATTTTACGCCATATCTTTTCGAAAAATAATAATTCCTGCATGCGCCATGGCTCATTCGATGTATTTTTCACTGGTGATTAATAATATATCCGCAGATTTATGATAGGACCAACAGGGGCCGAGAAAAATGAAAATGAACACAGTGATCCTGAAATAACGTCCTTTTCGCTCTAGGATCGTTATTTAGCGAGAAAAACGCGAAAAACCATTTTCCGTCGGTTCTCGGAATGGTCCCATAGTCTATTTTCCATATTTTGTCATGATAAATAAGAATCTAACTCTATTTGGATGATAGGACAAACGGAAAAAGAGGAATACGCAAAAAACCGTCCCTGAAAAAACGGTTTTCGAAGAATTTACATTTTACGCCATATCTTTTCGAAAAATAATAATTCCTGCATGCGCCATGGCTCATTCGATGTATTTTTCACTGGTGATTAATAATATATCCGCAGATTTACGATAGGACCAACAGGGGCCGAGAAAAATGAAAATGAACACAGTGATCCTGAAATAACGTCCTTTTCGCTCTAGGATCGTTATTTAGCGAGAAAAACGCGAAAAACAATTTTCCGTCGGTTCTCGGAATGGTCCCATAGTCTATTTTACGTATTTTGTCATGATAAATAAGAATCTAACTCTATTTGGATGATAGGATAAACGGGAAAAGATAAAAACGCCAAAAATCGTCCCTGAAAAAACGGTTTTCGAAGAATTTACATTTTACGCCATATCTTTTCGAAAAATAATAATTCCTGCATGCGCCATGGCTCATTCGATGTATTTTTCACTGGTGATTAATAATATATCCGCAGATTTACGATAGGACCAACAGGGGCCGAGAAAAATGAAAATGAACACAGTGATCCTGAAATAACGTCCTTTTCGCTCTAGGATCGTTATTTAGCGAGAAAAACGCGAAAAACAATTTTCCGTCGGGTCTTGCAATGGTCCCATAGTCTATTTTACGTATTTTGCCATGATAAATAAGAATCTAACTCTATTTGGATGATAGGACAAACGGGAAAAGAGAAAAACGCAAAAAACCGTCCCTGAAAAAACGGTTTTCGAAGAATTTACATTTTACGCCATATCTTTTCGAAAAATAATAATTCCTGCATGCGCCATGGCTCATTCGATGTATTTTTCACTGGTGATTAATAATATATCCGCAGATTTATGATAGGACCAACAGGGGCCGAGAAAAATGAAAATGAACACAGTGATTCTGAAATAACGTCCTTTTCGCTCTAGGATCGTTATTTAGCGAGAAAAACGCGAAAAACAATTTTCCGTCGGTTCTCGGAATGGTCCCATAGTCTATTTTACGTATTTTGTCATGATAAATAAGAATCTAACTCTATTTGGTTGATAGGACAAACGGGAAAAGAGAAAAACGCAAAAAACCGTCCCTGAAAAAACGGTTTTCGAAGAATTTACATTTTACGCCATATCTTTTCGAAAAATAATAATTCCTGCATGCGCCATGGCTCATTCGATGTATTTTTCACTGGTGATTAATAATATATCCGCAGATTTATGATAGGACCAACAGGGGCCGAGAAAAATGAAAATGAACACAGTGATCCTGAAATAACGTCCTTTTCGCTCTAGGATCGTTATTTAGCGAGAAAAACGCGAAAAACCATTTTCCGTCGGTTCTCGGAATGGTCCCATAGTCTATTTTCCATATTTTGTCATGATAAATAAGGATCTAACTCTATTTGGATGATAGGATAAACGGGAAAAGAGAAAAACGCAAAAAATCGTCCCTGAAAAAACGGTTTTCGAAGAATTTACATTTTACGCCATATCTTTTCGAAAAATAATAATTCCTGCATGCGCCATGGCTCATTCGATGTATTTTTCACTGGTGATTAATAATATATTCGCAGATTTACGATAGGACCAACAGGGGCCGAGAAAAATGAAAATGAACGCGGTGATCCTGAAATAACGTCCTTTTCGCTCTACGATCGTTATTTAGCGAGAAAAACGCGAAAAACAATTTTCCGTCGGTTCTCGGAATGGTCCCATAGTCTATTTTACGTATTTTATCATGATAAATAAGAATCTAACTCTATTTGGATGATAGGACAAACGGGAAAAGATAAAAACGCAAAAAACCGTCCCTGAAAAAACGGTTTTCGAAGAATTTACATTTTACGCCATATCTTTTCGAAAAATAATAATTCCTGCATGCGCCATGGCTCATTCGATGTATTTTTCACTGGTGATTAATAATATATCCGCAGATTTATGATAGGACCAACAGGGGCCGAGAAAAATGAAAATGAACACAGTGATCCTGAAATAACGTCCTTTTCGCTCTAGATAGATAGATAGATATTGTTTATTAGCTTGAGCTATCTTGCGCTTCGCGCTACAATTTCTTAATTACAACTTATTCTAATTATTCTAACTTAAATGCTACGTATTTTAACCGTTTATAGTTTTACATGTTATAGATTTAGAGAAATTTACAAATTTTGTTTATTTTTATGTCTTGATGTCAGTACAAAATCTGCTATATTTCGCTTTAGCTCTGGCATCGACTTTATTGTCTTTATAGACATTGGCACATTGTTATACAATTTAAATCCGTCATAGTAGAGATCTCTGTGTCCTACTGTCCTTTTCCTGAAGTCGACTCTTATTTGATCTGCCTGTCTCGTTTTCATCCCGCTCCGATCTCCTACTAATTTTATTGTCCTATTATTTTCGTCTTTTAGTTTGTCTGATTCGATAATCTTATGAATGAATAAAATCACATTATATTCCAGTCTTTCTTTAATATTCATAAAATGCAATGCCTCTAGCATGTCATTCACTCTAGTTTCTCTATTGCACTGTAAAATTACACGCATGGCCCTATTCTGTAATTTTTGTAGTATTTCCATATCTGACTTATTCATGTTTATCATTACCGTACTACAATATTCTAAGTGTGGTGCGACTATTGTTTTGTAAACCGTACATCTCGTTAAAACTGACAAAAACTTTCCTAGTCTATTTAAAAAACTTAATTTTTTTCCTACTTTAGATACTATAAATTTTCTATACGGAGTAAGGCTGAGGTGTTGGTCAATTATTATTCCTAGATATTTCATTTCTGTAACACGTTCGAGCACTTTACCATCTCTACTTAATACTCTAACATGATCACCTTTACTTTGGTTACGGTTCTTAATAACCATGTACTTTGTTTTTCTGGAATTCATTTTCAATTTATTTTTGCACAGCCAGATCTCTGTTTCGTTAAGTTTTCCATTCAATTTGTTATTTAATTCTTCAGAACTTGTCCCCACCGCATAAATTATCATGTCGTCTGCAAAAAGTACGATGCTACAGTCGTTTTTAAATAGTTTTTCTATATCATTAATATATAAAATAAACAACAACGGGCCTAAAACAGATCCTTGAGGGACACCGTACTTTGTGGGTAGCTTCTGCGATATCTCGTTCCCTATAATGACTGTCTGTGATCGGTTTTCTAAGTACGATTTTAATAGCTGATAAACACTACCGCTTATTCCATACCTAGTTAGTTTTTTTATCAGAAGGCCTCTATCAATTGTTTCAAATGCCCTTTTTAGATCTACAAATATCGCTCCAACTAGTCTTCCCTCACTTATTTCTTTTTTCCATATCGTTAGCGTTTTCTGTATTGCACTTTCGCACGATCTGCCTTTTCTGAACCCGTATTGACATTCAGTGAATATATTATTGCTTTCTAGATATTCAACCAGTTGATCCTTGATAACTATTTCCAGTACTTTTTCATATTGCGGCAGCATGTTTATTGGACGAAATTCATCTGATCGTCTAGTTTTACTTACTTTTGGTATCGGTCTTATTTCCGATTTTTTCCACTCATCGGGGAAAATACCATATGCCAGGCTGTCATTTATTATAGTTGTCAGATCATCACCCATGGCTTCGAACATGAATCTCAAAATGTCATTATTTATTCCTTCTTGTGTACCGCTCTTTTTTGGCAATTTGTTAATAATTTGACTAATGTCGATTCTGCTAATTTTATTAAATTTGTTAAATGTCGCTTCGGTAAAATTTCTATCGTCCATGTGGTCATCTGCTATATTTTCTATGCTAGTCACTATTTCGTCGATACTGTCAATGTAATATTTAGTAAAGTCATTTGCTATGTTTTTATCGCCATATGAAGTCCTATCATTGAAAATTACGCCACCGTCAAAATCTCCAGTCTGTTTTTTTCCTTTTATAAGCCTTTTTAATGTCTTCCACATCTCCGCACTATTGTTTTTATTTCTATCTATTTTATTGTTATAATAATCTATTTTTGCTAGCCGTAGTGAATTTACTATTTCGTTTCGTTTTTGTCTATAATTTTCCCATTCGTAATCTCTTTTATTATTTTTTGCTATTTGGTAAAGTCGGTCCCGAATTTTCATGGCCTCTATAATTTCATGTGATATCCACGGTTTTATATTTGATCCTTCTCGGTGTCTTAAAGACCTGTAAGGAGCTTCTTCATCTAATATTCGTACAACTGTCGCGATTATGTTGTTTACATTTGTATTGTACATTAATGTGTTTCCATTTGCAGTCTTTACCTCCAGTTTTTGGTTTTTTAATTTATATATAAATCTATCACTATTAAAATTTCTAAATTGTCGTTTGACACTTTGTACTTTCGACTCCTCTCTGGTATTGAAACCTAGTTTCACTTCTATTATATCATGGTCAGTTATTTTTGGTGTATCGTGGATGAATGTATCTATTTTTATATTGCTAAACACTAAATCAATCTTAGTTTCTGAGTTTTGATCTATTCTAGTTAATCCTTTAATATATTGCTTCATGCCTCTTTCTAAGAACGTATTTGTTAAACTACTCGCATAGAATTCTCTGCTGTTCAAATCTATGTTAAAATCCCCAAGCCATACACAATTTCCTTCATTATACAATTCATCCATTGTCTCTGCTATAAAATCTATGAGTATAGCATCGCTTGAGCTGGGCGAATGATAGATTGTTACAATGATGCCTTTGTACTTTTTCGTATTTACTTCTATTGCGGCGCACCAGCAATTTTTCTCTATCGTTCGTATAAATTTTTCTTTATATTGGATATTCTTCTTTATATACATAGCAACACCACCTGTTCTTCTATTTTCTCCATCACACCGAACTATCGAATATCCATTGATTTCCAACTCGGATTCATCAATGTCCTGAACAGTCCGCGTTTCTGTCAGAGCGAGTATTGCTGGCTTCATTTTACTAATAACTAATTGTTCAATTTCGTCCTTGTTTTTTACTAAACTCCGTGCGTTTAAACATAATATTGACCCAGCATACACCTCTGGATTATTTACAGTCCCAATGCCTGTTTCTCCCTTTCTAAAAAATATTTAAACGTCGGACATGCTTTGTCGTTTGCTTGATGTTGAGTCTCTTCGTCACTTAAGCCTAGACGTTCTTTATGTATACTACAACTTGTGCATTTATACTCTGTTTTCTGACATTCTAGTCCGCTATGCTCCTCCGTACATTTACTACAGTATCTACGTTTCTTACAGTTTCTCGCTAAATGGTGGTAACCCCAGCAATTGAAACACTGTGTTATCGTCGTGTAATCGAAGATCTTACAAACTTGCCATCCTACTTTAAGCCGTCTTTCTTTCATTAATTCTTCACGCGTTTCGGAATCTATTTCTAATACGACAACTAAAGTGTTATGCTTTTCGTCTATCCATCTCTTTACTAGCCTAGTATATGAGTTACCTCGAGATTTTATGGCTGGATTCTGGTCATGAATTTTATTTAAGAGCTCATTTTCTGGCACCTCATTTTCCTCTGGATCAATTCCGATGATTTTAATTTTGTGCTTTTTTGCTGTTGGTGCATCGACTTTATAGTTGTTTCCTAACTCTATTTTGGCAAGCCTTTCTAGTTTTTGTTGATCTTCTTGATTTGAGCATCCTACGATGACCGCTCCATTTTTGCCATGAACAATTCGATCAACGCTTATCCCTGCTTTTACAATGTTAATTTTACTTTTTAAATGTTTCCGCGTATCTTCAGAAGTCTGACCTATCGCCGGTTTTATGATGACGAGTTTTTCTTTTCGTATTGATTTACTAGCAACCGTTGCATATGATTTATTTTGCTGTAAGATTGCAACGTTATTTAAATATTCTTTGTTTGCGTTTTCGCCTCTTGTTCCTATCGGTACTAGCATTTCCTTCAACTCTTGGATGGTTTCTTGCATTCGTACTAGTTCGCTGTTCAGATTTAAATTTATTTTGTCAACTATTGCATCTACTTCCTGTTTAACTACCTCTTTCACGGCTTCTCTAACGTATTTCTTAATGTCATTTCGATCTGCCTGTAAATTGATCCATTCACATATTTTGTCAATTTTTTTCTCCATCTCCATTCCAACAAAAACCCGGTCTTCCTCCTGAGCTGTTTGACTATTTCTCCTTCTTTTTCTACTACTTTCGCCACTATTATTTCCCTCTACATTTTCCGATGTACTTTGTTTTTTTCCTACATTTTCTCCAGCCGTGGTTATTTTAAAATGATTCTGACAAGCTATCAATTCATTATTTGCATCATAGGCTACGTGATATCGCGCGCAACTCGGATGAAAATACTTTATACATCGCACACATTCATGCACAGTCGTCTTTATCGCCGTTTTGCATTTCCAACAGTCATGAATGAGTTTGTTTGATGACATTACAAACTATGTATCGATCAACAGAAGAGATCTCTGCATTACCTACTGCGTATGGTAGTTTGCCGCACTATGTTAATTCACTATTCCGATGGATAGATGGCGCCACGTGCTGGGTGGAAGAGAAGTACTACAGTCTGGTCGGTAAGTGATGATGGTAGTTTGCCGCATTATGTTAATTGACTCATCCTATAGATGGCGCCACGCGCTGGGTGGAAGAGAAGTACTGCAGTCTGGTCGATCAGTGATGATGGTAGGTGATTTCAAGTGGTATCCGCAATCGACGTTGATGTTCAGCGCATGCGCGCAACCACGTACCTCTTCTGTTGTTATCCCAGACCGAAAGTGAGGTTAGAAAAGTCCAATACTTTTCATCTCAATTTACCGGTAAAACGAATATTGCGATGGCGATGTATATTATTGAGGATGAAAAGCAGTGATGTTGCGTGCTTAAATGTTCTGAAACAAAACTGCCCTAGGGCAGGATGCGGCAGAATCAAGTTCGAAAAGACGGAGCGTTTGACACACGATGTGATGCTACTTACTAGGATCAATATTTCCTAGGATCGTTATTTAGCGAGAAAAACGAGAAAAACCATTTTCCGTCGGTTCTCGGAATGGTCCCATAGTCTATTTTCCATATTTTGTCATGATTAATAAGGATCTAACTGTATTTGGATGATAGGATAAACGGGAAAAGAGAAAAACGCAAAAAACCGTCCCTGAAAAAACGGTTTTCGAAGAATTTACATTTTACGCCATATCTTTTCGAAAAATATCAATTCCTGCATGCGCCATGGCTCATTCGATGTATTTTTCACTGCTGAATAATAATATATTCGCAGATTTACGATAGGACCAACAGGGGCCGAGAAAAATGAAAATGAACACAGTGATCCTGAAATAACGTCCTTTTCGCTCTAGGATCGTTATTTAGCGAGAAAAACGCGAAAAACAATTTTCCGTCGGTTCTCGGAATGGTCCCATAGTCTATTTTACGTATTTTGCCATGATAAATAAGAATCTAACTCTATTTGGATGATAGGACAAACGGGAAAAGAGAAAAACGCAAAAAACCGTCCCTGAAAAAACGGTTTTTGAAGAATTTACATTTTACGCCATATCTTTTCGAAAAATAATAATTCCTGCATGCGCCATGGCTCATTCGATGTATTTTTCACTGGTGATTAATACTATAACCGCAGATTTACGATAGGACCAACAGGGGCCGAGAAAAATGAAAATGAACACAGTGATCCTGAAATAACGTCCTTTTCGCTCTAGGATCGTTATTTAGCGAGAAAAACGCGAAAAACAATTTTCCGTCGGGTCTTGGAATGGTCCCATAGTCTATTTTACGTATTTTGTCATGATAAATAAGAATCTAACTCTATTTGGATGATAGGACAAACGGAAAAAGAGGAAAACGCAAAAAACCGTCCCTGAAAAAACGGTTTTCGAAGAATTTACATTTTACGCCATATCTTTTCGAAAAATAATAATTCCTGCATGCGCCATGGCTCATTCGATGTATTTTTCACTGGTGATTAATAATATATCCGCAGATTTACGATAGGACCAACAGGGGCCGAGAAAAATGAAAATGAACACAGTGATCCTGAAATAACGTCCTTTTCGCTCTAGGATCGTTATTTAGCGAGAAAAACGCGAAAAACAATTTTCCGTCTGTTCTCGGAATGGTCCCATAGTCTATTTTACGTATTTTGTCATGATAAATAAGAATCTAACTCTATTTGGATGATAGGACAAACGGGAAAAGAGAAAAACGCAAAAAACCGTCCCTGAAAAAACGGTTTTCGAAGAATTTACATTTTACGCCATATCTTTTCGAAAAATAATAATTCCTGCATGCGCCATGGCTCATTCGATGTATTTTTCACTGGTGATTAATAATATATCCGCAGATTTATGATAGGACCAACAGGGGCCGAGAAAAATGAAAATGAACACAGTGATCCTGAAATAACGTCCTTTTCGCTCTAGGATCGTTATTTAGCGAGAAAAACGCGAAAAACAATTTTCCGTCGGTTCTCGGAATGGTCCCATAGTCTATTTTACGTATTTTGTCATGATAAATAAGAATCTAACTCTATTTGGATGATAGGACAAACGGGAAAAGAGAAAAACGCAAAAAACCGTCCCTGAAAAAACGGTTTTCGAAGAATTTACATTTTACGCCATATCTTTTCGAAAAATAATAATTCCTGCATGCGCCATGGCTCATTCGATGTATTTTTCACTGGTGATTAATAATATATCCGCAGATTTATGATAGGACCAACAGGGGCCGAGAAAAATGAAAATGAACACAGTGATTCTGAAATAACGTCCTTTTCGCTCTAGGATCGTTATTTAGCGAGAAAAACGCGAAAAACAATTTTCCGTCGGTTCTCGGAATGGTCCCATAGTCTATTTTACGTATTTTGTCATGATAAATAAGAATCTAACTCTATTTGGTTGATAGGACAAACGGGAAAAGAGAAAAACGCAAAAAACCGTCCCTGAAAAAACGGTTTTCGAAGAATTTACATTTTACGCCATATCTTTTCGAAAAATAATAATTCCTGCATGCGCCATGGCTCATTCGATGTATTTTTCACTGGTGATTAATAATATATCCGCAGATTTATGATAGGACCAACAGGGGCCGAGAAAAATGAAAATGAACACAGTGATCCTGAAATAACGTCCTTTTCGCTCTAGGATCGTTATTTAGCGAGAAAAACGCGAAAAACCATTTTCCGTCGGTTCTCGGAATGGTCCCATAGTCTATTTTCCATATTTTGTCATGATAAATAAGGATCTAACTCTATTTGGATGATAGGATAAACGGGAAAAGAGAAAAACGCAAAAAATCGTCCCTGAAAAAACGGTTTTCGAAGAATTTACATTTTACGCCATATCTTTTCGAAAAATAATAATTCCTGCATGCGCCATGGGTCATTCGATGTATTTTTCACTGGTGATTAATAATATATTCGCAGATTTACGATAGGATCAACAGGGGCCGAGAAAAATGAAAATGAACACAGTGATCCTGAAATAACGTCCTTTTCGCTCTAGGATCGTTATCTAGCGAGAAAAACGCGAAAAACAATTTTCCGTCGGTTCTCGGAATGGTCCCATAGTCTATTTTACGTATTTTGTCATGATAAATAAGAATCTAACTCTATTTGGATGATAGGACAAACGGGAAAAGACAAAAACGCAAAAAATCGTCCCTGAAAAAACGGTTTTCGAAGAATTTACATTTTACGCCATATCTTTTCGAAAAATAATAATTCCTGCATGCGCCATGGCTCATTCGATGTATTTTTCACTGGTGATTAATAATATATCCGCAGATTTATGATAGGACCAACAGGGGCCGAGAAAAATGAAAATGAACACAGTGATCCTGAAATAACGTCCTTTTCGCTCTAGGATCGTTATTTAGCGAGAAAAACGCGAAAAACCATTTTCCGTCGGTTCTCGGAATGGTCCCATAGTCTATTTTCCATATTTTGTCATGATAAATAAGGATCTAACTCTATTTGGATGATAGGATAAACCGGAAAAGAGAAAAACGCAAAAAATCGTCCCTGAAAAAACGGTTTTCGAAGAATTTACATTTTACGCCATATCTTTCCGAAAAATAATAATTCCTGCATGCGCCATGGCTCATTCGATGTATTTTTCACTGGTGATTAATAATATATCCGCAGATTTACGATAGGACCAACAGGGGCCGAGAAAAATGAAAATGAACACAGTGATCCTGAAATAACGTCCTTTTCGCTCTAGGATCGTTATTTAGCGAGAAAAACGCGAAAAACAATTTTCCGTCGGGTCTTGCAATGGTCCCATAGTCTATTTTACGTATTTTGCCATGATAAATAAGAATCTAACTCTATTTGGATGATAGGACAAACGGGAAAAGAGAAAAACGCAAAAAACCGTCCCTGAAAAAACGGTTTTCGAAGAATTTACATTTTACGCCATATCTTTTCGAAAAATAATAATTCCTGCATGCGCCATGGCTCATTCGATGTATTTTTCACTGGTGATTAATAATATATCCGCAGATTTATGATAGGACCAACAGGGGCCGAGAAAAATGAAAATGAACACAGTGATCCTGAAATAACGTCCTTTTCGCTCTAGGATCGTTATTCAGCGAGAAAAACGCGAAAAACCATTTTCCGTCGGTTCTCGGAATGGTCCCATAGTCTATTTTCCATATTTTGTCATGATAAATAAGGATCTAACTCTATTTGGATGATAGGATAAACGGGAAAAGAGAAAAACGCAAAAAATCGTCCCTGAAAAAACGGTTTTCGAAGAATTTACATTTTACGCCATATCTTTTCGAAAAATAATAATTCCTCCATGCGCCATGGCTCATTCGATGTATTTTTCACTGGTGATTAATAATATATCCGCAGATTTATGATAGGACCAACAGGGGCCGAGAAAAATGAAAATGAACACAGTGATCCTGAAATAACGTCCTTTTCGCTCTAGGATCGTTATTCAGCGAGAAAAACGCGAAAAACCATTTTCCGTCGGTTCTCGGAATGGTCCCATAGTCTATTTTCCATATTTTGTCATGATAAATAAGAATCTAACTCTATTTGGTTGATAGGACAAACGGGAAAAGAGAAAAACGCAAAAAATCGTCCCTGAAAAAACGGTTTTCGAAGAATTTACATTTTACGCCACATCTTTTCGAAAAATAATAATTCCTGCATGCGCCATGGCTCATTCGATGTATTTTTCACTGGTGATTAATAATATATCCGCAGATTTACGATAGGACCAACAGGGGCCGAGAAAAATGAAAATGAACACAGTGATCCTGAAATAACGTCCTTTTCGCTCTAGGATCGTTATTTAGCGAGAAAAACGCGAAAAACAATTTTCCGTCGGTTCTCGGAATGGTCCCATAGTCTATTTTACGTATTTTGTCATGATAAATAAGAATCTAACTCTATTTGGATGATAGGACAAACGGGAAAAGAGAAAAACGCAAAAAACCGTCCCTGAAAAAACGGTTTTCGAAGAATTTACATTTTACGCCATATCTTTTCGAAAAATAATAATTCCTGCATGCGCCATGGCTCATTCGATGTATTTTTCACTGGTGATTAATAATATATCCGCAGATTTACGACAGGACCAACAGGGGCCGAGAAAAATGAAAATGAACACAGTGATCCTGAAATAACGTCCTTTTCGCTCTAGGATCGTTATTTAGCGAGAAAAACGCGAAAAACAATTTTCCGTCGGTTCTCGGAATGGTCCCATAGTCTATTTTACGTATTTTGTCATGATAAATAAGAATCTAACTCTATTTGGATGATAGGACAAACGGGAAAAGAGAAAAACGCAAAAAACCGTCCCTGAAAAAACGGTTTTCGAAGAATTTACATTTTACGCCATATCTTTTCGAAAAATAATAATTCCTGCATGCGCCATGGCTCATTCGATGTATTTTTCACTGGTGATTAATAATATATCCGCAGATTTATGATAGGACCAACAGGGGCCGAGAAAAATGAAAATGAACACAGTGATCCTGAAATAACGTCCTTTTCGCTCTAGGATCGTTATTTAGCGAGAAAAACGCGAAAAACAATATGCGTCGGTTCTCGGAATGGTCCCATAGTCTATTTTACGTATTTTGTCATGATAAATAAGAATCTAACTCTATTTGGATGATAGGACAAACGGGAAAAGATAAAAACGCAAAAAACCGTCCCTGAAAAAACGGTTTTCGAAGAATTTACATTTTACGCCATATCTTTTCGAAAAATAATAATTCCTGCATGCGCCATGGCTCATTCGATGTATTTTTCACTGGTGATTAATAATATATCCGCAGATTTATGATAGGACCAACAGGGGCCGAGAAAAATGAAAATGAACACAGTGATCCTGAAATAACGTCCTTTTCGCTCTAGGATCGTTATTCAGCGAGAAAAACGCGAAAAACCATTTTCCGTCGGTTCTCGGAATGGTCCCATAGTCTATTTTCCATATTTTGTCATGATAAATAAGGATCTAACTCTATTTGGATGATAGGATAAACGGGAAAAGAGAAAAACGCAAAAAATCGTCCCTGAAAAAACGGTTTTCGAAGAATTTACATTTTACGCCATATCTTTTCGAAAAATAATAATTCCTCCATGCGCCATGGCTCATTCGATGTATTTTTCACTGGTGATTAATAATATATCCGCAGATTTATGATAGGACCAACAGGGGCCGAGAAAAATGAAAATGAACACAGTGATCCTGAAATAACGTCCTTTTCGCTCTGGAAAGTAGCCCTGCCTTAGAGATAAGTTAAAAGCTGCGGTGAAGCGTTCTTTTATCACAGAATATGCTGATTTTAAAATTTTTGTCGTTATTCCTTCTTCAGTACTTCCTTTATTCGGTAATTTCGACATTATCCTATCTAATGTTTGACTAGTTACTTCCGTAAATCTGTCCATAATTGCGTTTGTATAGACACCTGTTTGTTCCTCAATCTCATTATTATTTATGTTTCTCACGATTTCCTCTATACTATCTATGTAGTAGTCATTGAATTTATTCGCTATTTCCTGTTTGCCCTGTATTAGTTGGTTATTGAAATATATACCGTCTTTGTAATCTGTTTCTTGCATATTGCCCTTTATTAATTGTTTTAATGTTTTCCACATCTTTGCGCAGTCGTTCTTATTCCCATCTATCTTTTTCTCATAGTATTCTTTTTTTGCCTGACGCAATGCTGCGACCGTATCATTTCTTTTTCTCCTATAGTCATTCCAAATAATTTCTAAATTGCTACTTTTTGCTTTGTTATATGCTTCATCCCTTTGCTCAATCATTACTTGTAACTGTGTGGTGAACCATTTTTTTTCATCGTTTCCTTGTCTTAATTTAATTGTCTTTAATGGTGCTTCCTCATTTAATGTTACGCTTATTTTATTTACGATAGCATTTATTTTTTCATTAAACATGCTCTGTGTTTCTGTCTCCTGGGCAGTGATCGGGTTATTTATTTCTGTTATTTTCTTTAAGAAACGTAATTCGTCAAATTTTTTGAAATCTCTTATTGTCTTAGTTATACTGTCCTGATCTATAATATTAAAACCTAACTTAATTTCTACAATTGCGTGATCTGTTATCTTTGGAGTATAATGGACTATGGGACACACTTTTATATTACAAAATACTAGGTCAATCAAGGTTTTCGTCTCTTGCGTTATTCTGGTTGCGTCCTTCACATATTGTTTCATCCCTACTTCTAAGAATAGATTTATTAGTTTTTTGGCATAAAATTCGGCCTTGATCATATCTAAATTAAAATCTCCAACACATACACAATTTTCTTCCATGCAAATTTCGTCCCCTATTGTTTCTAAAAAATCTAAAAAGTCTGCGTCACTTGCATTAGGTGAATGATAAACTGTCATAATAAATCCTTTATATTGTCGACCGTCAACCCATAAAATTATGCTCCAGTAATTATTTGCAATTTTCTTCATATCTATGAGCTTGTATTTAAGGCCTTTTCTCACATACATTGCAACCCCTCCCGTCCATCTGTTTTCCGCGTCGCATCTTATTAATGTATAACCTTGGATAGCTATTTCTCTGTCCTCTATATCCTCCGTTATTCTTGTCTCCGTTAATGCTAATATTGCCGGTTTTATTTTCTTAATTACTAGTTCATATATTTCATCCCTATTCTTTATTAAACTACATGCATTTAAGCATAGTAAAGATCCCTCCCCTTTCAATATTTTGCTAGGCGCTTCTCTTTTTCTAAAAAATATTTGTACGTTGGACATGTTTTACTCTTTGCCGGGTGTGTTATATCTGAATCGCTAAGGCGGAATCTCTCCTTGTGGAAACTGCAGCTCGCGCACTTGGGTTCGGATGTTTGACAGTCCCTTCCATCGTGTTCTCCACCGCAGTTTCCACATATCGTTGATTTTTTGCAGTTTTTAGCTAGGTGGCGATATCCCCAGCAGTTGTAACATTGGGTTATTGTCACGTACTCGAACGCTCTACATATTTGCCATCCTAGCTTAACCCTGCCTTCTTTCATTATTTGTTCGTGCGACGATTGGTCTACTTCTAGGACTACCGTTAAATCTTTGTGTTCCTCGCTTGTCCACCTCTTAATTATCCTAACGTGCGTCTTCTCTCTATTTTGAAGGACTTGGTTTTGATCGCGTATCATTTTTACTAAGTCGTCATCCGATAATTTGTTTTCTTCTATATCAATACCAATAACTTTAATCTTCGGTTTCTTTGCTACTGGCGTATTAACTGAGTAATTTTGCCCTAACTCGGTTTTTGCTATATTTTGCAGTTTTACTCGATCTTCTTGATGCGAGCAACCTACTATAATCTTTCCTTTTTGACCTTCTATTATCCTATTTACGCTTATTCCTGCTTTAATAATATCAATCTTTTCTTTGACATGCTTCCTCGTTACATCACAGCTTTGGTCTGTTGCTGGTTTTATAATAACAATTTCTTCTCTTTTTTCTATTCTGTTTCCTACGGCCGTCGCATATGAGGGCTTTACGATTTCTTTATTTTCTCTACTTCGCTCGTGTTTCCTACTTCCGTTTACTTCGTTTACACTATTCCCGTTGTCAATACTTTCTTTTAATTTTTGTATTGATTCTTGCATCCTAACTAGCTCGCTATTAAGGTTTGTGTTTATCTGATCAACTATAGATTTTAACTCATCCTGGACTACTTTCCTCACTGTTTCTAATACATACTTTTTTATGTCCGCATCTTCTTCTCTACCCTTTATCCAGTACAAAATCTCGTCCACTTTTTTCTCTATAGTGTCCGGTTCCTCATTCACATCTTCTACTGCTGATCCTGTTGATTGTGATGATTCCAGTTTCCTTTTTTTATTATTCTTTTCCGAGGTTTTCGATGTAGTTTCTGTACCCGGGACCAGTTCTATTTTTCCCGGGCAGGGTACCAGCTCATTATTTGCATCGTACGTACAATGGATCTTTGCACAGGATGGATGGTAGTATTTTAAACACCTTTTGCACTCAGCTACGGCGGTTTTTACATCTTGCTTGCATTTGGAACATTTGTAATTTTGCTTTCTATCTGACTGCATAATTGTTGGGTAGATTTCCCATATACCATGGATTTTTTCTTGACCGACGTGGTGAGATTCTTGCTCTGCGATTGGGGTGCTGTGATAATTCCGATAGGTGGCGCCAATAGGAAGGGAATGATTTTATCGACTGCACATTTCAGCTCAGCCGGTAAATGGTGGTATTGAATCCAGCGGTGATTTACTGCGAGCTCCAACAGATGGCGCTACGTACGCAGCATGATTGTGTCGATTTGCCGTTGCAGGTGGTATCAGCAATCGACGTCGATTTACCGCGTTGCGCAATTGACGTACCTTTCGAATTTTTGATGTATTCGGGAAAGTGAGGTTAGTCAATGCCAAAAGCTTTCCACCTCAATCACAAGAAGACGAATGCTCCGATGATGACAATTATTATTGCGGGTGAAAAGCATTGGTGTTGCGTGCTTAACTTTCCTGAAACAAGACCGCCCTGGGGCAGAATGCGGCAGAATCAAGCTCGAAAATAGCAGTATGTTTTGACAGCAACGTTTACTTACAGCGCCTCTAGGATCAATCAATCTAGGATCGTTATTCAGCGAGAAAAACGCGAAAAACCATTTTCCGTCGGTTCTCGGAATGGTCCCATAGTCTATTTTCCATATTTTGTCATGATAAATAAGAATCTAACTCTATTTGGTTGATAGGACAAACGGGAAAAGAGAAAAACGCAAAAAATCGTCCCTGAAAAAACGGTTTTCGAAGAATTTACATTTTACGCCACATCTTTTCGAAAAATAATAATTCCTGCATGCGCCATGGCTCATTCGATGTATTTTTCACTGGTGATTAATAATATATCCGCAGATTTACGATAGGACCAACAGGGGCCGAGAAAAAAGAAAATGAACACAGTGATCCTGAAATAACGTCCTTTTCGCTCTAGGATCGTTATTTAGCGAGAAAAACGCGAAAAACAATTTTCCGTCGGGTCTTGCAATGGTCCCATAGTCTATTTTACGTATTTTGCCATGATAAATAAGAATCTAACTTTATTTGGATGATAGGACAAACGGGAAAAGAGAAAAACGCAAAAAACCGTCCCTGAAAAAATGGTTTTCGAAGAATTTACATTTTACGCCATATCTTTTCGAAAAATAGTAATTCCTGCATGCGCCATGGCTCATTCGATGTATTTTTCACTGGTGATTAATAATATATTCGCAGATTTACGACAGGACCAACAGGGGCCGAGAAAAATGAAAATGAACACAGTGATCCTGAAATAACGTCCTTTTCGCTCTAGGATCGTTATTTAGCGAGAAAAACGCGAAAAACAATTTTCCGTCGGTTCTCGGAATGGTCCCATAGTCTATTTTACGTATTTTGTCATGATAAATAAGAATCTAACTCTATTTGGATGATAGGACAAACGGGAAAAGAGAAAAACGCAAAAAACCGTCCCTGAAAAAACGGTTTTCGAAGAATTTACATTTTACGCCATATCTTTTCGAAAAATAATAATTCCTGCATGCGCCATGGCTCATTCGATGTATTTTTCACTGGTGATTAATAATATATCCGCAGATTTATGATAGGACCAACAGGGGCCGAGAAAAATGAAAATGAACACAGTGATCCTGAAATAACGTCCTTTTCGCTCTAGGATCGTTATTTAGCGAGAAAAACGCGAAAAACAATTTTCCGTCGGTTCTCGGAATGGTCCCATAGTCTATTTTACGTATTTTATCATGATAAATAAGAATCTAACTCTATTTGGATGATAGGACAAACGGGAAAAGATAAAAACGCAAAAAACCGTCCCTGAAAAAACGGTTTTCGAAGAATTTACATTTTACGCCATATCTTTTCGAAAAATAATAATTCCTGCATGCGCCATGGGTCATTCGATGTATTTTTCACTGGTGATTAATAATATATTCGCAGATTTACGATAGGATCAACAGGGGCCGAGAAAAATGAAAATGAACACAGTGATCCTGAAATAACGTCCTTTTCGCTCTAGGATCGTTATTTAGCGAGAAAAACGCGAAAAACAATATGCGTCGGTTCTCGGAATGGTCCCATAGTCTATTTTACGTATTTTGTCATGATAAATAAGAATCTAACTCTATTTGGATGATAGGACAAACGGGAAAAGACAAAAACGCAAAAAATCGTCCCTGAAAAAACGGTTTTCGAAGAATTTACATTTTACGCCATATCTTTTCGAAAAATAATAATTCCTGCATGCGCCATGGCTCATTCGATGTATTTTTCACTGGTGATTAATAATATATCCGCAGATTTATGATAGGACCAACAGGGGCCGAGAAAAATGAAAATGAACACAGTGATCCTGAAATAACGTCCTTTTCGCTCTAGGATCGTTATTCAGCGAGAAAAACGCGAAAAACCATTTTCCGTCGGTTCTCGGAATGGTTCCATAGTCTATTTTCCATATTTTGTCATGATAAATAAGAATCTAACTCTATTTGGTTGATAGGACAAACGGGAAAAGAGAAAAACGCAAAAAACCGTCCCTGAAAAAACGGTTTTCGAAGAATTTACATTTTACGCCATATCTTTTCGAAAAATAATAATTCCTGCATGCGCCATGGCTCATTCGATGTATTTTTCACTGGTGATTAATAATATATCCGCAGATTTACGACAGGACCAACAGGGGCCGAGAAAAATGAAAATGAACACAGTGATCCTGAAATAACGTCCTTTTCGCTCTAGGATCGTTATTTAGCGAGAAAAACGCGAAAAACAATTTTCCGTCGGTTCTCGGAATGGTCCCATAGTCTATTTTACGTATTTTGTCATGATAAATAAGAATCTAACTCTATTTGGATGATAGGACAAACGGGAAAAGAGAAAAACGCAAAAAACCGTCCCTGAAAAAACGGTTTTCGAAGAATTTACATTTTACGCCATATCTTTTCGAAAAATAATAATTCCTGCATGCGCCATGGGTCATTCGATGTATTTTTCACTGGTGATTAATAATATATTCGCAGATTTACGATAGGATCAACAGGGGCCGAGAAAAATGAAAATGAACACAGTGATCCTGAAATAACGTCCTTTTCGCTCTAGGATCGTTATTTAGCGAGAAAAACGCGAAAAACAATTTTCCGTCGGTTCTCGGAATGGTCCCATAGTCTATTTTCCATATTTTGTCATGATAAATAAGGATCTAACTCTATTTGGATGATAGGATAAACGGGAAAAGAGAAAAACGCAAAAAATCGTCCCTGAAAAAACGGTTTTCGAAGAATTTACATTTTACGCCACATCTTTTCGAAAAATAATAATTCCTGCATGCGCCATGGCTCATTCGATGTATTTTTCACTGGTGATTAATAATATATCCGCAGATTTACGATAGGACCAACAGGGGCCGAGAAAAAAGAAAATGAACACAGTGATCCTGAAATAACGTCCTTTTCGCTCTAGGATCGTTATTTAGCGAGAAAAACGCGAAAAACAATTTTCCGTCGGGTCTTGCAATGGTCCCATAGTCTATTTTACGTATTTTGCCATGATAAATAAGAATCTAACTTTATTTGGATGATAGGACAAACGGGAAAAGAGAAAAACGCAAAAAACCGTCCCTGAAAAAACGGTTTTCGAAGAATTTACATTTTACGCCATATCTTTTCGAAAAATAGTAATTCCTGCATGCGCCATGGCTCATTCGATGTATTTTTCACTGGTGATTAATAATATATCCGCAGATTTACTACAGGACCAACAGGGGCCGAGAAAAATGAAAATGAACACAGTGATCCTGAAATAACGTCCTTTTCGCTCTAGGATCGTTATTTAGCGAGAAAAACGCGAAAAACAATTTTCCGTCGGTTCTCGGAATGGTCCCATAGTCTATTTTACGTATTTTGTCATGATAAATAAGAATCTAACTCTATTTGGATGATAGGACAAACGGGAAAAGAGAAAAACGCAAAAAACCGTCCCTGAAAAAACGGTTTTCGAAGAATTTACATTTTACGCCATATCTTTTCGAAAAATAATAATTCCTGCATGCGCCATGGCTCATTCGATGTATTTTTCACTGGTGATTAATAATATATCCGCAGATTTATGATAGGACCAACAGGGGCCGAGAAAAATGAAAATGAACACAGTGATCCTGAAATAACGTCCTTTTCGCTCTAGGATCGTTATTTAGCGAGAAAAACGCGAAAAACAATTTTCCGTCGGTTCTCGGAATGGTCCCATAGTCTATTTTACGTATTTTATCATGATAAATAAGAATCTAACTCTATTTGGATGATAGGACAAACGGGAAAAGATAAAAACGCAAAAAACCGTCCCTGAAAAAACGGTTTTCGAAGAATTTACATTTTACGCCATATCTTTTCGAAAAATAATAATTCCTGCATGCGCCATGGGTCATTCGATGTATTTTTCACTGGTGATTAATAATATATTCGCAGATTTACGATAGGATCAACAGGGGCCGAGAAAAATGAAAATGAACACAGTGATCCTGAAATAACGTCCTTTTCGCTCTAGGATCGTTATTTAGCGAGAAAAACGCGAAAAACAATATGCGTCGGTTCTCGGAATGGTCCCATAGTCTATTTTACGTATTTTGTCATGATAAATAAGAATCTAACTCTATTTGGATGATAGGACAAACGGGAAAAGACAAAAACGCAAAAAATCGTCCCTGAAAAAACGGTTTTCGAAGAATTTACATTTTACGCCATATCTTTTCGAAAAATAATAATTCCTGCATGCGCCATGGCTCATTCGATGTATTTTTCACTGGTGATTAATAATATATCCGCAGATTTATGATAGGACCAACAGGGGCCGAGAAAAATGAAAATGAACACAGTGATCCTGAAATAACGTCCTTTTCGCTCTAGGATCGTTATTCAGCGAGAAAAACGCGAAAAACCATTTTCCGTCGGTTCTCGGAATGGTTCCATAGTCTATTTTCCATATTTTGTCATGATAAATAAGAATCTAACTCTATTTGGTTGATAGGACAAACGGGAAAAGAGAAAAACGCAAAAAACCGTCCCTGAAAAAACGGTTTTCGAAGAATTTACATTTTACGCCATATCTTTTCGAAAAATAATAATTCCTGCATGCGCCATGGCTCATTCGATGTATTTTTCACTGGTGATTAATAATATATCCGCAGATTTACGACAGGACCAACAGGGGCCGAGAAAAATGAAAATGAACACAGTGATCCTGAAATAACGTCCTTTTCGCTCTAGGATCGTTATTTAGCGAGAAAAACGCGAAAAACAATTTTCCGTCGGTTCTCGGAATGGTCCCATAGTCTATTTTACGTATTTTGTCATGATAAATAAGAATCTAACTCTATTTGGATGATAGGACAAACGGGAAAAGAGAAAAACGCAAAAAACCGTCCCTGAAAAAACGGTTTTCGAAGAATTTACATTTTACGCCATATCTTTTCGAAAAATAATAATTCCTGCATGCGCCATGGGTCATTCGATGTATTTTTCACTGGTGATTAATAATATATTCGCAGATTTACGATAGGATCAACAGGGGCCGAGAAAAATGAAAATGAACACAGTGATCCTGAAATAACGTCCTTTTCGCTCTAGGATCGTTATTTAGCGAGAAAAACGCGAAAAACAATTTTCCGTCGGTTCTCGGAATGGTCCCATAGTCTATTTTCCATATTTTGTCATGATAAATAAGGATCTAACTCTATTTGGATGATAGGATAAACGGGAAAAGAGAAAAACGCAAAAAATCGTCCCTGAAAAAACGGTTTTCGAAGAATTTACATTTTACGCCATATCTTTTCGAAAAATAATAATTCCTGCATGCGCCATGGCTCATTCGATGTATTTTTCACTGGTGATTAATAATATATCCGCAGATTTATGATAGGACCAACAGGGGCCGAGAAAAATGAAAATGAACACAGTGATCCTGAAATAACGTCCTTTTCACTCTAGGATCGTTATTTAGCGAGAAAAACGCGAAAAACCATTTTCCGTCGGTTCTCGGAATGGTCCCATAGTCTATTTTCCATATTTTGTCATGATAAATAAGGATCTAACTCTATTTGGATGATAGGATAAACGGGAAAAGAGAAAAACGCAAAAAATCGTCCCTGAAAAAACGGTTTTCGAAGAATTTACATTTTACGCCATATCTTTTCGAAAAATAATAATTCCTGCATGCGCCATGGCTCATTCGATGTATTTTTCACTGGTGATTAATAATATATCCGCAGATTTATGATAGGACCAACAGGGGCCGAGAAAAATGAAAATGAACACAGTGATCCTGAAATAACGTCCTTTTCGCTCTAAGATCGTTATTTAGCGAGAAAAACGCGAAAAACCATTTTCCGTCGGTTCTCGGAATGGTCCCATAGTCTATTTTCCATATTTTGTCATGATAAATAAGGATCTAACTCTATTTGGATGATAGGATAAACGGGAAAAGAGAAAAACGCAAAAAATCGTCCCTGAAAAAACGGTTTTCGAAGAATTTACATTTTACGCCATATCTTTTCGAAAAATAATAATTCCTGCATGCGCCATGGCTCATTCGATGTATTTTTCACTGGTGATTAATAATATATCCGCAGATTTATGATAGGACCAACAGGGGCCGAGAAAAATGAAAATGAACACAGTGATCCTGAAATAACGTCCTTTTCGCTCTAGGATCGTTATTCAGCGAGAAAAACGCGAAAAACCATTTTCCGTCGGTTCTCGGAATGGTCCCATAGTCTATTTTCCATATTTTGTCATGATAAATAAGGATCTAACTCTATTTGGTTGATAGGACAAACGGGAAAAGAGAAAAACGCAAAAAACCGTCCCTGAAAAAACGGTTTTCGAAGAATTTACATTTTACGCCATATCTTTTCGAAAAATAATAATTCCTGCATGCGCCATGGCTCATTCGATGTATTTTTCACTGGTGATTAATAATATATCCGCAGATTTACGATAGGACCAACAGGGGCCGAGAAAAATGAAAATGAACACAGTGATCCTGAAATAACGTCCTTTTCGCTCTAGGATCGTTATTTAGCGAGAAAAACGCGAAAAACAATTTTCCGTCGGGTCTTGGAATGGTCCCATAGTCTATTTTACGTATTTTGTCATGATAAATAAGAATCTAACTCTATTTGGATGATAGGACAAACGGGAAAAGAGAAAAACGCAAAAAACCGTCCCTGAAAAAACGGTTTTCGAAGAATTTACATTTTACGCCATATCTTTTCGAAAAATAATAATTCCTGCATGCGCCATGGCTCATTCGATGTATTTTTCACTGGTGATTAATAATATATCCGCAGATTTATGATAGGACCAACAGGGGCCGAGAAAAATGAAAATGAACACAGTGATCCTGAAATAACGTCCTTTTCGCTCTAGGATCGTTATTTAGCGAGAAAAACGCGAAAAACAATTTTCCGTCGGTTCTCGGAATGGTCCCATAGTCTATTTTACGTATTTTATCATGATAAATAAGAATCTAACTCTATTTGGATGATAGGACAAACGGGAAAAGAGAAAAACGCAAAAAACCGTCCCTGAAAAAACGGTTTTCGAAGAATTTACATTTTACGCCATATCTTTTCGAAAAATAATAATTCCTGCATGCGCCATGGCTCATTCGATGTATTTTTCACTGGTGATTAATAATATATCCGCAGATTTACGATAGGACCAACAGGGGCCGAGAAAAATGAAAATGAACACAGTGATCCTGAAATAACGTCCTTTTCGCTCTAGGATCGTTATTTAGCGAGAAAAACGCGAAAAACAATTTTCCGTCGGGTCTTGGAATGGTCCCATAGTCTATTTTACGTATTTTGTCATGATAAATAAGAATCTAACTCTATTTGGATGATAGGACAAACGGGAAAAGAGAAAAACGCAAAAAACCGTCCCTGAAAAAACGGTTTTCGAAGAATTTACATTTTACGCCATATCTTTTCGAAAAATAATAATTCCTGCATGCGCCATGGCTCATTCGATGTATTTTTCACTGGTGATTAATAATATATCCGCAGATTTACGATAGGACCAACAGGGGCCGAGAAAAATGAAAATGAATACAGTGATCCTGAAATAACGTCCTTTTCGCTCTAGGATCGTTATTTAGCGAGAAAAACGCGAAAAACAATTTTCCGTCGGGTCTTGGAATGGTCCCATAGTCTATTTTACGTATTTTGCCATGATAAATAAGAATCTAACTCTATTTGGATGATAGGACAAACGGGAAAAGAGAAAAACGCAAAAAACCGTCCCTGAAAAAACGGTTTTCGAAGAATTTACATTTTACGCCATATCTTTTCGAAAAATAATAATTCCTGCATGCGCCATGGCTCATTCGATGTATTTTTCACTGCTGAATAATAATATATTCGCAGATTTACGATAGGACCAACAGGGGCCGAGAAAAATGAAAATGAACACAGTGATCCTGAAATAACGTCCTTTTCGCTCTAGGATCGTTATTTAGCGAGAAAAACGCGAAAAACCATTTTCCGTCGGTGCTCGGAATGGTCCCATAGTCTATTTTCCATATTTTGTCATGATAAATAAGAATCTAACACTATTTGGATGATAGGACAAACGGGAAAAGAGAAAAACGCAAAAAACCGTCCCTGAAAAAACGGTTTTCGAAGAATTTACATTTTTCGCCATATCTTTTCGAAAAATAATAATTCCTGCATGCGCCATGGCTCATTCGATGTATTTTTCACTGGTGATTAATAATATAATCGCAGATTTATGATAGGACCAACAGGGGCCGAGAAAAATGAAAATGAACACAGTGATCCTGAAATAACGTCCTTTTCGCTCTAGGATCGTTATTTAGCGAGAAAAACGCGAAAAACAATTTTCCGTCGGGTCTTGGAATGGTCCCATAGTCTATTTTACGTATTTTGTCGTGATAAATAAGAATCTAACTCTATTTGGATGATAGGACAAACGGGAAAAGAGAAAAACGCAAAAAACCGTCCCTGAAAAAACGGTTTTCGAAGAATTTACATTTTACGCCATATCTTTTCGAAAAATAATAATTCCTGCATGCGCCATGGCTCATTCGATGTATTTTTCACTGGTGATTAATAATATATCCGCAGATTTACGACAGGACCAACAGGGGCCGAGAAAAATGAAAATGAACACAGTGATCCTGAAATAACGTCCTTTTCGCTCTAGATAGATAGATAATGAGTTTATTTAGCATTTTGCTATTTCGCGCTACGCGCTACATGGTTTATAATTTACTTAAACAATAAACTTATATTTAACTTAACTTTTAATTTTCGACGTATCCCAGTTTTCTACAGCTCCTAATAATTTGTAGTTCGGTTTCGTTTTACATATTCCCCGAGCTTCCTTTTTAGTTCTTTTATATTTCTCGCATTTTTTATTTCTGGGGTTGCGCCATTATACATTTTGAGTCCTTCGTACATAAAATCCTTTTGTCCTACCGCTCTTTTCCGAAATTTAATTTTTAAATCATTCGCCTGTCTAGTTCTCATTCCTTCTCTGTTTCCCACCACTTCATACATTCGTTCATTCATTTCTTTTTCTCTATCTTCTAGTATCACTTTGTGTATATACACGATCACATTGTATTCGATTCTTTCCTTTACACTTAGGAAGCCTAATGCGTCTAACATATCTTTTACTCTTGTCTCCCTTCGACATTGTAAAATAACTCTCATCGCCCTGTTTTGTAGTTTCTGCAGTGTTTCGAGGTCCGTTTTATTCATACTTAGCATAACTATGCTGCAGTATTCGAGGTGAGGAGATATAATTGTTTTGTACACTATACTGCGTGTCATTGGTGACAGAAATTTACCTATTCTATTGAGGAAACTTATTTTTTTGCCGACCTTTTTTACTATGAAATCTTTGTGCGCCTTTAAGTTCAATTTAGAGTCAATTTCTACTCCCAGATATCGTATATGATCCACCTTCTCTATTTTTTCACCTAGCTTAGTTTTTATTTGTACATGTTCTCCTTTAGTTTGTCTTGGTCCTGTTATTACCATGAACTTAGTTTTCTTTGCATTCATCTTCAGACTGTTCATACTGAACCAATCTTCGGTTTTTGCCAATTGTTCATTTAGCTTAGTTTGTATTTCTTCAGATCCCTTTCCTGTAGTGTACATGATCATGTCATCCGCGAATAAAATAATCTCAATATTATTTAATACGTATTTTACTATATCATTTATGTATATTATGAACAAGAGCGGTCCTAATACTGATCCTTGCGGCACTCCATACTTTGTTGTTAATTCATCCGAGTTTTCTTGGTTAATGATAACTATTTGTGACCTATTTGCTAAGTAAGATTTGAACCATTTCAGTACCGTTCCTTCTATCCCATACTTTTCCATTTTTGTTATGAGTTTTTGTCTGTCGATCGTCTCGAACGCTCTTTTCAAATCAATAAATATAGCTCCAATTATATCCCCATTACTAATAGCCGCTTTCCATCCTGATACGGCCCTTTGAATCGCGATTTCGCATGACTTTCCTTCTCTGAATCCATATTGTCTATCTGTTAGTAAGTTGTTATTTTCTAGGTATGTAATTAGCTGCTCTTTTACTATAATTTCTAATAATTTTTCTTGTTGCGGTAACATATTTATTGGTCTGAACTCGTCTCCTCGCCTTGTTCGCACTACTTTCGGTATGGGAATGATTTCAGATTTCTTCCATTCTTCTGGAAAGTCCCCAAATTGCAAAGATTTATTTATTAATAACGTGATTTCTTTCCCTATGGCCCTGAATATATAATTTAAAATGTCTGTTGATATTCCGTCTTGTGTTCCTTTCTTTTTTGGTAATTTCTTAATTAAGTCTCCTACTTTTTCTTGTGTCACTGCTGTGTATTCTCCCATCGTTTTAATTGTATATTTATCTGTTCGATCGTCATAATTTATTTTTTCTATGTTAATTACTATTTCTTCTATACTATCTATATAATATCTATTGAATCTATTTGCAATATCCTTAGCCTCTTTTATCTCCTCTCCGTCAAATATTATCCCCGCTGTGTAATCTGTTTCTTGCTTTTTCCCTTTTATCAACTTTTTTAGTGTTCGCCACATTTCTGCACAATCTTTTTTGTTATCGTCGATTTTCTGTTCGTAATAATTTCTCTTACTCTCCCTCAGTGCCGCCACTACATCGTTTCTCTTGCGTCTAAAATTTGCCCAATCATACTCGCTATCGCTATCCTTCGCAATTTTAAACAAGTTATCACGTAATTCTATCATTTTACTGATGTCCTTGTGAAACCACTGTTTGGTTTCATTATTACTTTTCTGTTTGAATTCTTTGGATGGTGCTTCTTCGTTTATCGTCTTTATTATTTTTGTCATAAGTTCGTTTACCTCACTATTAAAATATGTGTTATCCTCCCTGTCCATAAATGTCTCTGGTCCTTTTTCTGCCAATTTATTTACAAATTTTTCTACGTCAAAATTTCTATAGTCTCTTCGGTTTTTGTATACGTTAGTTTTATTTAAAAGATTTAGTCCTATATCTAATTCTACTATTGCATGGTCAGTTATTTTTGGTTTGTCGTTTAGGATCGTTATTTAGCGAGAAAAACGCGAAAAACAATTTTCCGTCGGGTCTTGGAATGGTCCCATAGTCTATTTTACGTATTTTGTCGTGATAAATAAGAATCTAACTCTATTTGGATGATAGGACAAACGGGAAAAGAGAAAAACGCAAAAAACCGTCCCTGAAAAAACGGTTTTCGAAGAATTTACATTTTACGCCATATCTTTTCGAAAAATAATAATTCCTGCATGCGCCATGGCTCATTCGATGTATTTTTCACTGGTGATTAATAATATATCCGCAGATTTACGACAGGACCAACAGGGGCCGAGAAAAATGAAAATGAACACAGTGATCCTGAAATAACGTCCTTTTCGCTCTAGGATCGTTATTTAGCGAGAAAAACGCGAAAAACAATTTTCCGTCGGTTCTCGGAATGGTCCCATAGTCTATTTTACATATTTTGTCATTATAAATAAGAATTTAACTCTATTTGGACGATAGGACAAACGGGAAAAGAGAAAAACGCAAAAAACCGTCCCTGAAAAAACGTTTTTCGAAGAATTTTCATTTTACGCCATATCTTTTCGAAAAATAATAATTCCTGCATGCGCCATGGCTCATTCGATGTATTTTTCACTGGTGATTAATACTATAACCGCAGATTTACGATAGGACCAACAGGGGCCGAGAAAAATGAAAATGAATACAGTGATCCTGAAATAACGTCCTTTTCGCTCTAGGATCGTTATTTAGCGAGAAAAACGCGAAAAACAATTTTCCGTCGGGTCTTGGAATGGTCCCATAGTCTATTTTACGTATTTTGCCATGATAAATAAGAATCTAACTCTATTTGGATGATAGGACAAACGGGAAAAGAGAAAAACGCAAAAAACCGTCCCTGAAAAAACGGTTTTCGAAGAATTTACATTTTACGCCATATCTTTTCGAAAAATAATAATTCCTGCATGCGCCATGGCTCATTCGATGTATTTTTCACTGCTGAATAATAATATATTCGCAGATTTACGATAGGACCAACAGGGGCCGAGAAAAATGAAAATGAACACAGTGATCCTGAAATAACGTCCTTTTCGCTCTAGGATCGTTATTTAGCGAGAAAAACGCGAAAAACCATTTTCCGTCGGTGCTCGGAATGGTCCCATAGTCTATTTTCCATATTTTGTCATGATAAATAAGAATCTAACACTATTTGGATGATAGGACAAACGGGAAAAGAGAAAAACGCAAAAAACCGTCCCTGAAAAAACGGTTTTCGAAGAATTTACATTTTTCGCCATATCTTTTCGAAAAATAATAATTCCTGCATGCGCCATGGCTCATTCGATGTATTTTTCACTGGTGATTAATAATATATCCGCAGATTTACGATAGGACCAACAGGGGCCGAGAAAAATGAAAATGAACACAGTGATCCTGAAATAACGTCCTTTTCGCTGTAGGATCGTTATTTAGCGAGAAAAACGCGAAAAACAATTTTCCGTCGGTTCTCGGAATGGTCCCATAGTCTATTTTCCATATTTTGCCATGATAAATAAGAATCTAACTCTATTTGGATGATAGGACAAACGGGAAAAGAGAAAAACGCAAAAAGCCGTCCCTGAAAAAACGGTTTTCGAAGAATTTACATTTTACGCCATATCTTTTCGAAAAATAATAATTCCTGCATGCGCCATGGCTCATTCGATGTATTTTTCACTGCTGAATAATAATATATCCGCAGATTTACGATAGGACCAACAGGGGCCGAGAAAAATGAAAATGAACACAGTGATCCTGAAATAACGTCCTTTTCGCTCTAGGATCGTTATTTAGCGAGAAAAACGCGAAAAACAATTTTCCGTCGGTTCTCGGAATGGTCCCATAGTCTATTTTCCATATTTTGTCATGATAAATAAGAATCTAACACTATTTGGATGATAGGACAAACGGGAAAAGAGAAAAACGCAAAAAACCGTCCCTGAAAAAACGGTTTTCGAAGAATTTACATTTTTCGCCATATCTTTTCGAAAAATAATAATTCCTGCATGCGCCATGGCTCATTCGATGTATTTTTCACTGGTGATTAATAATATAATCGCAGATTTATGATAGGACCAACAGGGGCCGAGAAAAATGAAAATGAACACAGTGATCCTGAAATAACGTCCTTTTCGCTCTAGGATCGTTATTTAGCGAGAAAAACGCGAAAAACCATTTTCCGTCGGTTCTCGGAATGGTCCCATAGTCTATTTTCCATATTTTGTCATGATAAATAAGAATCTAACTCTATTTGGATGATAGGACAAACGGGAAAAGAGAAAAACGCAAAAAACCGTCCCTGAAAAAACGGTTTTCGAAGAATTTACATTTTACGCCATATCTTTTCGAAAAATAATAATTCCTGCATGCGCCATGGCTCATTCGATGTATTTTTCACTGGTGATTAATAATATATCCGCAGATTTACGATAGGACCAACAGGGGCCGAGAAAAATGAAAATGAACACAGTGATCCTGAAATAACGTCCTTTTCGCTCTAGGATCGTTATTTAGCGAGAAAAACGCGAAAAACAATTTTCCGTCGGGTCTTGGAATGGTCCCATAGTCTATTTTACGTATTTTGTCATGATAAATAAGAATCTAACTCTATTTGGATGATAGGACAAACGGGAAAAGAGAAAAACGCAAAAAACCGTCCCTGAACAAACGGTTTTCGAAGAATTTACATTTTACGCCATATCTTTTCGAAAAATAATAATTCCTGCATGCGCCATGGCTCATTCGATGTATTTTTCACTGGTGATTAATAATATATCCGCAGATTTACGACAGGACCAACAGGGGCCGAGAAAAATGAAAATGAACACAGTGATCCTGAAATAACGTCCTTTTCGCTCTAGGATCGTTATTTAGCGAGAAAAACGCGAAAAACAATTTTCCGTCGGGTCTTGGAATGGTCCCATAGTCTATTTTACGTATTTTGTCGTGATAAATAAGAATCTAACTCTATTTGGATGATAGGACAAACGGGAAAAGAGAAAAACGCAAAAAACCGTCCCTGAAAAAACGGTTTTCGAAGAATTTACATTTTACGCCATATCTTTTCGAAAAATAATAATTCCTGCATGCGCCATGGCTCATTCGATGTATTTTTCACTGGTGATTAATAATATATCCGCAGATTTACGACAGGACCAACAGGGGCCGAGAAAAATGAAAATGAACACAGTGATCCTGAAATAACGTCCTTTTCGCTCTAGATAGATAGATAATGAGTTTATTTAGCATTTTGCTATTTCGCGCTACGCGCTACATGGTTTATAATTTACTTAAACAATAAACTTATATTTAACTTAACTTTTAATTTTCGACGTATCCCAGTTTTCTACAGCTCCTAATAATTTGTAGTTCGGTTTCGTTTTACATATTCCCCGAGCTTCCTTTTTAGTTCTTTTATATTTCTCGCATTTTTTATTTCTGGGGTTGCGCCATTATACATTTTGAGTCCTTCGTACATAAAATCCTTTTGTCCTACCGCTCTTTTCCGAAATTTAATTTTTAAATCATTCGCCTGTCTAGTTCTCATTCCTTCTCTGTTTCCCACCACTTCATACATTCGTTCATTCATTTCTTTTTCTCTATCTTCTAGTATCACTTTGTGTATATACACGATCACATTGTATTCGATTCTTTCCTTTACACTTAGGAAGCCTAATGCGTCTAACATATCTTTTACTCTTGTCTCCCTTCGACATTGTAAAATAACTCTCATCGCCCTGTTTTGTAGTTTCTGCAGTGTTTCGAGGTCCGTTTTATTCATACTTAGCATAACTATGCTGCAGTATTCGAGGTGAGGAGATATAATTGTTTTGTACACTATACTGCGTGTCATTGGTGACAGAAATTTACCTATTCTATTGAGGAAACTTATTTTTTTGCCGACCTTTTTTACTATGAAATCTTTGTGCGCCTTTAAGTTCAATTTAGAGTCAATTTCTACTCCCAGATATCGTATATGATCCACCTTCTCTATTTTTTCACCTAGCTTAGTTTTTATTTGTACATGTTCTCCTTTAGTTTGTCTTGGTCCTGTTATTACCATGAACTTAGTTTTCTTTGCATTCATCTTCAGACTGTTCATACTGAACCAATCTTCGGTTTTTGCCAATTGTTCATTTAGCTTAGTTTGTATTTCTTCAGATCCCTTTCCTGTAGTGTACATGATCATGTCATCCGCGAATAAAATAATCTCAATATTATTTAATACGTATTTTACTATATCATTTATGTATATTATGAACAAGAGCGGTCCTAATACTGATCCTTGCGGCACTCCATACTTTGTTGTTAATTCATCCGAGTTTTCTTGGTTAATGATAACTATTTGTGACCTATTTGCTAAGTAAGATTTGAACCATTTCAGTACCGTTCCTTCTATCCCATACTTTTCCATTTTTGTTATGAGTTTTTGTCTGTCGATCGTCTCGAACGCTCTTTTCAAATCAATAAATATAGCTCCAATTATATCCCCATTACTAATAGCCGCTTTCCATCCTGATACGGCCCTTTGAATCGCGATTTCGCATGACTTTCCTTCTCTGAATCCATATTGTCTATCTGTTAGTAAGTTGTTATTTTCTAGGTATGTAATTAGCTGCTCTTTTACTATAATTTCTAATAATTTTTCTTGTTGCGGTAACATATTTATTGGTCTGAACTCGTCTCCTCGCCTTGTTCGCACTACTTTCGGTATGGGAATGATTTCAGATTTCTTCCATTCTTCTGGAAAGTCCCCAAATTGCAAAGATTTATTTATTAATAACGTGATTTCTTTCCCTATGGCCCTGAATATATAATTTAAAATGTCTGTTGATATTCCGTCTTGTGTTCCTTTCTTTTTTGGTAATTTCTTAATTAAGTCTCCTACTTTTTCTTGTGTCACTGCTGTGTATTCTCCCATCGTTTTAATTGTATATTTATCTGTTCGATCGTCATAATTTATTTTTTCTATGTTAATTACTATTTCTTCTATACTATCTATATAATATCTATTGAATCTATTTGCAATATCCTTAGCCTCTTTTATCTCCTCTCCGTCAAATATTATCCCCGCTGTGTAATCTGTTTCTTGCTTTTTCCCTTTTATCAACTTTTTTAGTGTTCGCCACATTTCTGCACAATCTTTTTTGTTATCGTCGATTTTCTGTTCGTAATAATTTCTCTTACTCTCCCTCAGTGCCGCCACTACATCGTTTCTCTTGCGTCTAAAATTTGCCCAATCATACTCGCTATCGCTATCCTTCGCAATTTTAAACAAGTTATCACGTAATTCTATCATTTTACTGATGTCCTTGTGAAACCACTGTTTGGTTTCATTATTACTTTTCTGTTTGAATTCTTTGGATGGTGCTTCTTCGTTTATCGTCTTTATTATTTTTGTCATAAGTTCGTTTACCTCACTATTAAAATATGTGTTATCCTCCCTGTCCATAAATGTCTCTGGTCCTTTTTCTGCCAATTTATTTACAAATTTTTCTACGTCAAAATTTCTATAGTCTCTTCGGTTTTTGTATACGTTAGTTTTATTTAAAAGATTTAGTCCTATATCTAATTCTACTATTGCATGGTCAGTTATTTTTGGTTTGTCGTTTAGGATCGTTATTTAGCGAGAAAAACGCGAAAAACAATTTTCCGTCGGGTCTTGGAATGGTCCCATAGTCTATTTTACGTATTTTGTCGTGATAAATAAGAATCTAACTCTATTTGGATGATAGGACAAACGGGAAAAGAGAAAAACGCAAAAAACCGTCCCTGAAAAAACGGTTTTCGAAGAATTTACATTTTACGCCATATCTTTTCGAAAAATAATAATTCCTGCATGCGCCATGGCTCATTCGATGTATTTTTCACTGGTGATTAATAATATATCCGCAGATTTACGACAGGACCAACAGGGGCCGAGAAAAATGAAAATGAACACAGTGATCCTGAAATAACGTCCTTTTCGCTCTAGGATCGTTATTTAGCGAGAAAAACGCGAAAAACAATTTTCCGTCGGTTCTCGGAATGGTCCCATAGTCTATTTTACATATTTTGTCATTATAAATAAGAATTTAACTCTATTTGGACGATAGGACAAACGGGAAAAGAGAAAAACGCAAAAAACCGTCCCTGAAAAAACGTTTTTCGAAGAATTTTCATTTTACGCCATATCTTTTCGAAAAATAATAATTCCTGCATGCGCCATGGCTCATTCGATGTATTTTTCACTGGTGATTAATACTATAACCGCAGATTTACGATAGGACCAACAGGGGCCGAGAAAAATGAAAATGAATACAGTGATCCTGAAATAACGTCCTTTTCGCTCTAGGATCGTTATTTAGCGAGAAAAACGCGAAAAACAATTTTCCGTCGGGTCTTGGAATGGTCCCATAGTCTATTTTACGTATTTTGCCATGATAAATAAGAATCTAACTCTATTTGGATGATAGGACAAACGGGAAAAGAGAAAAACGCAAAAAACCGTCCCTGAAAAAACGGTTTTCGAAGAATTTACATTTTACGCCATATCTTTTCGAAAAATAATAATTCCTGCATGCGCCATGGCTCATTCGATGTATTTTTCACTGCTGAATAATAATATATTCGCAGATTTACGATAGGACCAACAGGGGCCGAGAAAAATGAAAATGAACACAGTGATCCTGAAATAACGTCCTTTTCGCTCTAGGATCGTTATTTAGCGAGAAAAACGCGAAAAACCATTTTCCGTCGGTGCTCGGAATGGTCCCATAGTCTATTTTCCATATTTTGTCATGATAAATAAGAATCTAACACTATTTGGATGATAGGACAAACGGGAAAAGAGAAAAACGCAAAAAACCGTCCCTGAAAAAACGGTTTTCGAAGAATTTACATTTTTCGCCATATCTTTTCGAAAAATAATAATTCCTGCATGCGCCATGGCTCATTCGATGTATTTTTCACTGGTGATTAATAATATATCCGCAGATTTACGATAGGACCAACAGGGGCCGAGAAAAATGAAAATGAACACAGTGATCCTGAAATAACGTCCTTTTCGCTGTAGGATCGTTATTTAGCGAGAAAAACGCGAAAAACAATTTTCCGTCGGTTCTCGGAATGGTCCCATAGTCTATTTTCCATATTTTGCCATGATAAATAAGAATCTAACTCTATTTGGATGATAGGACAAACGGGAAAAGAGAAAAACGCAAAAAGCCGTCCCTGAAAAAACGGTTTTCGAAGAATTTACATTTTACGCCATATCTTTTCGAAAAATAATAATTCCTGCATGCGCCATGGCTCATTCGATGTATTTTTCACTGCTGAATAATAATATATCCGCAGATTTACGATAGGACCAACAGGGGCCGAGAAAAATGAAAATGAACACAGTGATCCTGAAATAACGTCCTTTTCGCTCTAGGATCGTTATTTAGCGAGAAAAACGCGAAAAACAATTTTCCGTCGGTTCTCGGAATGGTCCCATAGTCTATTTTACGTATTTTGTCATGATAAATAAGAATCTAACGCTATTTGGATGATAGGACAAACGGGAAAAGAGAAAAACGCAAAAAACCGTCCCTGAAAAAACGGTTTTCGAAGAATTTACATTTTACGCCATATCTTTTCGAAAAATAATAATTCCTGCATGCGCCATGGCTCATTCGATGTATTTTTCACTGGTGATTAATAATATATCCGCAGATTTATGATAGGACCAACAGGGGCCGAGAAAAATGAAAATGAACACAGTGATCCTGAAATAACGTCCTTTTCGCTCTAGGATCGTTATTTAGCGAGAAAAACGCGAAAAACCATTTTCCGTCGGTTCTCGGAATGGTCCCATAGTCTATTTTCCATATTTTGTCATGATAAATAAGAATCTAACTCTATTTGGATGATAGGACAAACGGGAAAAGAGAAAAACGCAAAAAACCGTCCCTGAAAAAACGGTTTTCGAAGAATTTACATTTTACGCCATATCTTTTCGAAAAATAATAATTCCTGCATGCGCCATGGCTCATTCGATGTATTTTTCACTGGTGATTAATAATATATCCGCAGATTTACGATAGGACCAACAGGGGCCGAGAAAAATGAAAATGAACACAGTGCTCCTGAAATAACGTCCTTTTCGCTCTAGGATCGTTATTTAGCGAGAAAAACGCGAAAAACAATTTTCCGTCGGTTCTCGGAATGGTCCCGTAGTCTATTTTACGTATTTTGTCATGATAAATAAGAATCTAACGCTATTTGGATGATAGGACAAACGGGAAAAGAGAAAAACGCAAAAAACCGTCCCTGAAAAAACGGTTTTCGAAGAATTTACATTTTACGCCATATCTTTTCGAAAAATAATAATTCCTGCATGCGCCATGGCTCATTCGATGTATTTTTCACTGGTGATTAATAATATATCCGCAGATTTACGACAGGACCAACAGGGGCCGAGAAAAATGAAAATGAACACAGTGATCCTGAAATAACGTCCTTTTCGCTCTAGGATCGTTATTTAGCGAGAAAAACGCGAAAAACAATTTTCCGTCGGGTCTTGGAATGGTCCCATAGTCTATTTTACGTATTTTGTCGTGATAAATAAGAATCTAACTCTATTTGGATGATAGGACAAACGGGAAAAGAGAAAAACGCAAAAAACCGTCCCTGAAAAAACGGTTTTCGAAGAATTTACATTTTACGCCATATCTTTTCGAAAAATAATAATTCCTGCATGCGCCATGGCTCATTCGATGTATTTTTCACTGGTGATTAATAATATATCCGCAGATTTACGACAGGACCAACAGGGGCCGAGAAAAATGAAAATGAACACAGTGATCCTGAAATAACGTCCTTTTCGCTCTAGGATCGTTATTTAGCGAGAAAAACGCGAAAAACAATTTTCCGTCGGTTCTCGGAATGGTCCCATAGTCTATTTTACATATTTTGTCATTATAAATAAGAATTTAACTCTATTTGGACGATAGGACAAACGGGAAAAGAGAAAAACGCAAAAAACCGTCCCTGAAAAAACGTTTTTCGAAGAATTTTCATTTTACGCCATATCTTTTCGAAAAATAATAATTCCTGCATGCGCCATGGCTCATTCGATGTATTTTTCACTGGTGATTAATACTATAACCGCAGATTTACGATAGGACCAACAGGGGCCGAGAAAAATGAAAATGAATACAGTGATCCTGAAATAACGTCCTTTTCGCTCTAGGATCGTTATTTAGCGAGAAAAACGCGAAAAACAATTTTCCGTCGGGTCTTGGAATGGTCCCATAGTCTATTTTACGTATTTTGCCATGATAAATAAGAATCTAACTCTATTTGGATGATAGGACAAACGGGAAAAGAGAAAAACGCAAAAAACCGTCCCTGAAAAAACGGTTTTCGAAGAATTTACATTTTACGCCATATCTTTTCGAAAAATAATAATTCCTGCATGCGCCATGGCTCATTCGATGTATTTTTCACTGCTGAATAATAATATATTCGCAGATTTACGATAGGACCAACAGGGGCCGAGAAAAATGAAAATGAACACAGTGATCCTGAAATAACGTCCTTTTCGCTCTAGGATCGTTATTTAGCGAGAAAAACGCGAAAAACCATTTTCCGTCGGTGCTCGGAATGGTCCCATAGTCTATTTTCCATATTTTGCCATGATAAATAAGAATCTAACTCTATTTGGATGATAGGACAAACGGGAAAAGAGAAAAACGCAAAAAGCCGTCCCTGAAAAAACGGTTTTCGAAGAATTTACATTTTACGCCATATCTTTTCGAAAAATAATAATTCCTGCATGCGCCATGGCTCATTCGATGTATTTTTCACTGCTGAATAATAATATATCCGCAGATTTACGATAGGACCAACAGGGGCCGAGAAAAATGAAAATGAACACAGTGATCCTGAAATAACGTCCTTTTCGCTCTAGGATCGTTATTTAGCGAGAAAAACGCGAAAAACAATTTTCCGTCGGTTCTCGGAATGGTCCCATAGTCTATTTTACGTATTTTGTCATGATAAATAAGAATCTAACGCTATTTGGATGATAGGACAAACGGGAAAAGAGAAAAACGCAAAAAACCGTCCCTGAAAAAACGGTTTTCGAAGAATTTACATTTTACGCCATATCTTTTCGAAAAATAATAATTCCTGCATGCGCCATGGCTCATTGGATGTATTTTTCACTGGTGATTAATAATATAATCGCAGATTTACGATAGGACCAACAGGGGCCGAGAAAAATGAAAATGAACACAGTGATCCTGAAATAACGTCCTTTTCGCTCTAGGATCGTTATTTAGCGAGAAAAACGCGAAAAACAATTTTCCGTCGGTTCTCGGAATGGTCCCATAGTCTATTTTCCATATTTTGTCATTATAAATAAGAATTTAACTCTATTTGGACGATAGGACAAACGGGAAAAGAGAAAAACGCAAAAAACCGTCCCTGAAAAAACGGTTTTCGAAGAATTTACATTTTACGCCATATCTTTTCGAAAAATAATAATTCCTGCATGCGCCATGGCTCATTGGATGTATTTTTCACTGGTGATTAATAATATAATCGCAGATTTACGATAGGACCAACAGGGGCAGAGAAAAATGAAAATGAACACAGTGATCCTGAAATAACGTCCTTTTCGCTCTAGGATCGTTATTTAGCGAGAAAAACGCGAAAAACAATTTTCCGTCGGTTCTCGGAATGGTCCCATAGTCTATTTTACATATTTTGTCATTATAAATAAGAATTTAACTCTATTTGGACGATAGGACAAACGGGAAAAGAGAAAAACGCAAAAAACCGTCCCTGAAAAAACGTTTTTCGAAGAATTTTCATTTTACGCCATATCTTTTCGAAAAATAATAATTCCTGCATGCGCCATGGCTCACTCGATGTATTTTTCGCTGGTGAATAATACTATAACCGCAGATTTACGATAGAACCAACAGGGGCCGAGAAAAATGAAAATGAACACAGTGATCCTGAAATAACGTCCTTTTCGCTCTAGGATCGTAATTTAGCGAGAAAAACGCGAAAAACAATTTTCCGTCGGTTCTCGGAATGGTCCCATAGTCTATTTTACATATTTTGTCATTATAAATAAGAATTTAACTCTATTTGGACGATAGGACAAACGGGAAAAGAGAAAAACGCAAAAAATCGTCCCTGAAAAAACGTTTTTCGAAGAATTTTCATTTTACGCCATATCTTTTCGAAAAATAATAATTCCTGCATGCGCCATGGCTCACTCGATGTATTTTTCGCTGGTGAATAATACTATAACCGCAGATTTACGATAGAACCAACAGGGGCCGAGAAAAATGAAAATGAACACAGTGATCCTGAAATAACGTCCTTTTCGCTCTAGGATCGTAATTTAGCGAGAAAAACGCGAAAAACAATTTTCCGTCGGTTCTCGGAATGGTCCCATAGTCTATTTTACATATTTTGTCATTATAAATAAGAGTTTAACTCTATTTGGACGATAGGACAAACGGGAAAAGAGAAAAACGCAAAAAACCGTCCCTGAAAAAACGGTTTTCGAAGAATTTACATTTTACGCCATATCTTTTCGAAAAATAATAATTCCTGCATGCGCCATGGCTCACTCGATGTATTTTTCACTGGTGATTAATACTATAACCGCAGATTTACGATAGGACCAACAGGGGCCGAGAAAAATGAAAATGAACACAGTGATCCTGAAATAACGTCCTTTTCGCTCTAGGATCGTTATTTAGCGAGAAAAACGCGAAAAACCATTTTCCGTCGGTTCTCGGAATGGTCCCATAGTCTATTTTCCATATTTTGTCATGATAAATAAGAATCTAACTCTATTTGGATGATAGGACAAACGGGAAAAGAGAAAAACGCAAAAAACCGTCCCTGAAAAAACGGTTTTCGAAGAATTTACATTTTACGCCATATCTTTTCGAAAAATAATAATTCCTGCATGCGCCATGGCTCATTCGATGTATTTTTCACTGGTGATTAATACTATAACCGCAGATTTACGATAGGACCAACAGGGGCCGAGAAAAATGAAAATGACCACAGTGATCCTGAAATAACGTCCTTTTCGCTCTAGGATCGTTATTTAGCGAGAAAAACGCGAAAAACAATTTTCCGTCGGTTCTCGGAATGGTCCCATAGTCTATTTTACGTATTTTGTCTTGATAAATAAGAATCTAACACTATTTGGATGATAGGACAAACGGGAAAAGAGAAAAACGCAAAAAACCGTCCCTGAAAAAACGGTTTTCGAAGAATTTACATTTTACACCATATCGTTTCGAAAAATAATAATTCCTGCATGCGCCATGGCTCATTCGATGTATTTTTCACTGGTGATTAATACTATAACCGCAGATTTACGATAGGACCAACAGGGGCCGAGAAAAATGAAAATGAACACAGTGATCCTGAAATAACGTCCTTTTCGCTCTAGGATCGTTATTTAGCGAAAAAAACGCGAAAAACAATTTTCCGTCGGTTCTCGGAATGGTCCCATAGTCTATTTTCCATATTTTGTCATTATAAATAAGAATTTAACTCTATTTGGACGATAGGACAAACGGGAAAAGAGAAAAACGCAAAAAACCGTCCCTGAAAAAACGGTTTTCGAAGAACTTACATTTTACGCCATATCTTTTCGAAAAATAATAATTCCTGCATGCGCCATGGCTCATTCGATGTATTTTTCACTGGTGATTAATAATATAATCGCAGATTTACGATAGGACCAACAGGGGCCGAGAAAAATGAAAATGAACACAGTGATCCTGAAATAACGTCCTTTTCGCTCTAGGATCGTTATTTAGCGAGAAAAACGCGAAAAACAATTTTCCGTCGGTTCTCGGAATATTCCCATAGTCTATTTTACATATTTTGTCATTATAAATAAGAATTTAACTCTATTTGGACGATAGGACAAACGGGAAAAGAGAAAAACGCAAAAAACCGTCCCTGAAAAAACGGTTTTCGAAGAATTTACATTTTACACCATATCGTTTCGAAAAATAATAATTCCTGCATGCGCCATGGCTCATTCGATGTATTTTTCACTGGTGATTAATACTATAACCGCAGATTTACGATAGGACCAACAGGGGCCGAGAAAAATGAAAATGAACACAGTGATCCTGAAATAACGTCCTTTTCGCTCTAGGATCGTTATTTAGCGAGAAAAACGCGAAAAACAATTTTCCGTCGGTTCTCGGAATGGTCCCATAGTCTATTTTACGTATTTTGTCTTGATAAATAAGAATCTAACACTATTTGGATGATAGGACAAACGGGAAAAGAGAAAAACGCAAAAAATCGTCCCTGAAAAACGGTTTTCGAAGAATTTACATTTTACGCCATATCTTTTCGAAAAATAATAATTCCTGCATGCGCCATGGCTCATTCGATGTATTTTTCACTGCTGAATAATAATATATCCGCAGATTTACGATAGGACCAATAGGGGCCGAGAAAAATGAAAATGAACACAGTGATCCTGAAATAACGTCCTTTTCGCTCTAGGATCGTTATTTAGCGAGAAAAAGGCGAAAAACAATTTTCCGTCGGTTCTCGGAATGGTCCCATAGTCTATTTTCCATATTTTGTCATTATAAATAAGAATTTAACTCTATTTGGACGATAGGACAAACGGGAAAAGAGAAAAACGCAAAAAACCGTCCCTGAAAAAACGGTTTTCGAAGAATTTACATTTTACACCATATCGTTTCGAAAAATAATAATTCCTGCATGCGCCATGGCTCACTCGATGTATTTTTCACTGGTGATTAATACTATAACCGCAGATTTACGATAGGACCAACAGGGGCCGAGAAAAATGAAAATGAACACAGTGATCCTGAAATAACGTCCTTTTCGCTCTAGGATCGTTATTTAGCGAGAAAAACGCGAAAAACAATTTTCCGTCGGTTCTCGGAATGGTCCCATAGTCTATTTTACATATTTTGTCATTATAAATAAGAATTTAACTCTATTTGGACGATAGGACAAACGGGAAAAGAGAAAAACGCAAACAACCGTCCCTGAAAAAACGTTTTTCGAAGAATTTTCATTTTACGCCATATCTTTTCGAAAAATAATAATTCCTGCATGCGCCATGGCTCACTCGATGTATTTTTCGCTGGTGAATAATACTATAACCGCAGATTTACGATAGGACCAACAGGGGCCGAGAAAAATGAAAATGAACACAGTGATCCTGAAATAACGTCCTTTTCGCTCTAGGATCGTTATTTAGCGAGAAAAAGGCGAAAAACAATTTTCCGTCGGTTCTCGGAATGGTCCCATAGTCTATTTTCCATATTTTGTCATTATAAATAAGAATTTAACTCTATTTGGACGATAGGACAAACGGGAAAAGAGAAAAACGCAAAAAACCGTCCCTGAAAAAACGGTTTTCGAAGAATTTACATTTTACACCATATCGTTTCGAAAAATAATAATTCCTGCATGCGCCATGGCTCATTCGATGTATTTTTCACTGGTGATTAATACTATAACCGCAGATTTACGATAGGACCAACAGGGGCCGAGAAAAATGAAAATGAACACAGTGATCCTGAAATAACGTCCTTTTCGCTCTAGGATCGTTATTTAGCGAGAAAAACGCGAAAAACAATTTTCCGTCGGTTCTCGGAATGGTCCCATAGTCTATTTTACGTATTTTGTCTTGATAAATAAGAATCTAACACTATTTGGATGATAGGACAAACGGGAAAAGAGAAAAACGCAAAAAATCGTCCCTGAAAAACGGTTTTCGAAGAATTTACATTTTACGCCATATCTTTTCGAAAAATAATAATTCCTGCATGCGCCATGGCTCATTCGATGTATTTTTCACTGCTGAATAATAATATATCCGCAGATTTACGATAGGACCAATAGGGGCCGAGAAAAATGAAAATGAACACAGTGATCCTGAAATAACGTCCTTTTCGCTCTAGGATCGTTATTTAGCGAGAAAAACGCGAAAAACAATTTTCCGTCGGGTCTTGGAATGGTCCCATAGTCTATTTTACGTATTTTGTCGTGATAAATAAGAATCTAACTCTATTTGGATGATAGGACAAACGGGAAAAGAGAAAAACGCAAAAAACCGTCCCTGAAAAAACGGTTTTCGAAGAATTTACATTTTACGCCATATCTTTTCGAAAAATAATAATTCCTGCATGCGCCATGGCTCATTCGATGTATTTTTCACTGGTGATTAATAATATATCGGCAGATTTACGACAGGACCAACAGGGGCCGAGAAAAATGAAAATGAACACAGTGATCCTGAAATAACGTCCTTTTCGCTCTAGGATCGTTATTTAGCGAGAAAAACGCGAAAAACAATTTTCCGTCGGGTCTTGGAATGGTCCCATAGTCTATTTTACGTATTTTGTCGTGATAAATAAGAATCTAACTCTATTTGGATGATAGGACAAACGGGAAAAGAGAAAAACGCAAAAAACCGTCCCTGAAAAAACGGTTTTCGAAGAATTTACATTTTACGCCATATCTTTTCGAAAAATAATAATTCCTGCATGCGCCATGGCTCATTCGATGTATTTTTCACTGCTGAATAATAATATATTCGCAGATTTACGATAGGACCAACAGGGGCCGAGAAAAATGAAAATGAACACAGTGATCCTGAAATAACGTCCTTTTCGCTCTAGGATCGTTATTTAGCGAGAAAAACGCGAAAAACCATTTTCCGTCGGTGCTCGGAATGGTCCCATAGTCTATTTTCCATATTTTGTCATGATAAATAAGAATCTAACACTATTTGGATGATAGGACAAACGGGAAAAGAGAAAAACGCAAAAAACCGTCCCTGAAAAAACGGTTTTCGAAGAATTTACATTTTTCGCCATATCTTTTCGAAAAATAATAATTCCTGCATGCGCCATGGCTCATTCGATGTATTTTTCACTGGTGATTAATAATATAATCGCAGATTTATGATAGGACCAACAGGGGCCGAGAAAAATGAAAATGAACACAGTGATCCTGAAATAACGTCCTTTTCGCTGTAGGATCGTTATTTAGCGAGAAAAACGCGAAAAACAATTTTCCGTCGGTTCTCGGAATGGTCCCATAGTCTATTTTCCATATTTTGCCATGATAAATAAGAATCTAACTCTATTTGGATGATAGGACAAACGGGAAAAGAGAAAAACGCAAAAAGCCGTCCCTGAAAAAACGGTTTTCGAAGAATTTACATTTTACGCCATATCTTTTCGAAAAATAATAATTCCTGCATGCGCCATGGCTCATTCGATGTATTTTTCACTGCTGAATAATAATATATCCGCAGATTTACGATAGGACCAACAGGGGCCGAGAAAAATGAAAATGAACACAGTGATCCTGAAATAACGTCCTTTTCGCTCTAGGATCGTTATTTAGCGAGAAAAACGCGAAAAACAATTTTCCGTCGGTTCTCGGAATGGTCCCATAGTCTATTTTACGTATTTTGTCATGATAAATAAGAATCTAACGCTATTTGGATGATAGGACAAACGGGAAAAGAGAAAAACGCAAAAAACCGTCCCTGAAAAAACGGTTTTCGAAGAATTTACATTTTACGCCATATCTTTTCGAAAAATAATAATTCCTGCATGCGCCATGGCTCATTCGATGTATTTTTCACTGGTGATTAATAATATATCCGCAGATTTATGATAGGACCAACAGGGGCCGAGAAAAATGAAAATGAACACAGTGATCCTGAAATAACGTCCTTTTCGCTCTAGGATCGTTATTTAGCGAGAAAAACGCGAAAAACCATTTTCCGTCGGTTCTCGGAATGGTCCCATAGTCTATTTTCCATATTTTGTCATGATAAATAAGAATCTAACTCTATTTGGATGATAGGACAAACGGGAAAAGAGAAAAACGCAAAAAACCGTCCCTGAAAAAACGGTTTTCGAAGAATTTACATTTTACGCCATATCTTTTCGAAAAATAATAATTCCTGCATGCGCCATGGCTCATTCGATGTATTTTTCACTGGTGATTAATAATATATCCGCAGATTTACGATAGGACCAACAGGGGCCGAGAAAAATGAAAATGAACACAGTGATCCTGAAATAACGTCCTTTTCGCTCTAGGATCGTTATTTAGCGAGAAAAACGCGAAAAACAATTTTCCGTCGGTTCTCGGAATGGTCCCATAGTCTATTTTACATATTTTGTCATTATAAATAAGAATTTAACTCTATTTGGACGATAGGACAAACGGGAAAAGAGAAAAACGCAAAAAACCGTCCCTGAAAAAACGTTTTTCGAAGAATTTTCATTTTACGCCATATCTTTTCGAAAAATAATAATTCCTGCATGCGCCATGGCTCATTCGATGTATTTTTCACTGGTGATTAATACTATAACCGCAGATTTACGATAGGACCAACAGGGGCCGAGAAAAATGAAAATGAATACAGTGATCCTGAAATAACGTCCTTTTCGCTCTAGGATCGTTATTTAGCGAGAAAAACGCGAAAAACAATTTTCCGTCGGGTCTTGGAATGGTCCCATAGTCTATTTTACGTATTTTGCCATGATAAATAAGAATCTAACTCTATTTGGATGATAGGACAAACGGGAAAAGAGAAAAACGCAAAAAACCGTCCCTGAAAAAACGGTTTTCGAAGAATTTACATTTTACGCCATATCTTTTCGAAAAATAATAATTCCTGCATGCGCCATGGCTCATTCGATGTATTTTTCACTGCTGAATAATAATATATTCGCAGATTTACGATAGGACCAACAGGGGCCGAGAAAAATGAAAATGAACACAGTGATCCTGAAATAACGTCCTTTTCGCTCTAGGATCGTTATTTAGCGAGAAAAACGCGAAAAACCATTTTCCGTCGGTGCTCGGAATGGTCCCATAGTCTATTTTCCATATTTTGCCATGATAAATAAGAATCTAACTCTATTTGGATGATAGGACAAACGGGAAAAGAGAAAAACGCAAAAAGCCGTCCCTGAAAAAACGGTTTTCGAAGAATTTACATTTTACGCCATATCTTTTCGAAAAATAATAATTCCTGCATGCGCCATGGCTCATTCGATGTATTTTTCACTGCTGAATAATAATATATCCGCAGATTTACGATAGGACCAACAGGGGCCGAGAAAAATGAAAATGAACACAGTGATCCTGAAATAACGTCCTTTTCGCTCTAGGATCGTTATTTAGCGAGAAAAACGCGAAAAACAATTTTCCGTCGGTTCTCGGAATGGTCCCATAGTCTATTTTACGTATTTTGTCATGATAAATAAGAATCTAACGCTATTTGGATGATAGGACAAACGGGAAAAGAGAAAAACGCAAAAAACCGTCCCTGAAAAAACGGTTTTCGAAGAATTTACATTTTACGCCATATCTTTTCGAAAAATAATAATTCCTGCATGCGCCATGGCTCATTGGATGTATTTTTCACTGGTGATTAATAATATAATCGCAGATTTACGATAGGACCAACAGGGGCCGAGAAAAATGAAAATGAACACAGTGATCCTGAAATAACGTCCTTTTCGCTCTAGGATCGTTATTTAGCGAGAAAAACGCGAAAAACAATTTTCCGTCGGTTCTCGGAATGGTCCCATAGTCTATTTTCCATATTTTGTCATTATAAATAAGAATTTAACTCTATTTGGACGATAGGACAAACGGGAAAAGAGAAAAACGCAAAAAACCGTCCCTGAAAAAACGGTTTTCGAAGAATTTACATTTTACGCCATATCTTTTCGAAAAATAATAATTCCTGCATGCGCCATGGCTCATTGGATGTATTTTTCACTGGTGATTAATAATATAATCGCAGATTTACGATAGGACCAACAGGGGCCGAGAAAAATGAAAATGAACACAGTGATCCTGAAATAACGTCCTTTTCGCTCTAGGATCGTTATTTAGCGAGAAAAACGCGAAAAACAATTTTCCGTCGGTTCTCGGAATGGTCCCATAGTCTATTTTACATATTTTGTCATTATAAATAAGAATTTAACTCTATTTGGACGATAGGACAAACGGGAAAAGAGAAAAACGCAAAAAACCGTCCCTGAAAAAACGTTTTTCGAAGAATTTTCATTTTACGCCATATCTTTTCGAAAAATAATAATTCCTGCATGCGCCATGGCTCACTCGATGTATTTTTCGCTGGTGAATAATACTATAACCGCAGATTTACGATAGAACCAACAGGGGCCGAGAAAAATGAAAATGAACACAGTGATCCTGAAATAACGTCCTTTTCGCTCTAGGATCGTAATTTAGCGAGAAAAACGCGAAAAACAATTTTCCGTCGGTTCTCGGAATGGTCCCATAGTCTATTTTACATATTTTGTCATTATAAATAAGAATTTAACTCTATTTGGACGATAGGACAAACGGGAAAAGAGAAAAACGCAAAAAATCGTCCCTGAAAAAACGTTTTTCGAAGAATTTTCATTTTACGCCATATCTTTTCGAAAAATAATAATTCCTGCATGCGCCATGGCTCACTCGATGTATTTTTCGCTGGTGAATAATACTATAACCGCAGATTTACGATAGAACCAACAGGGGCCGAGAAAAATGAAAATGAACACAGTGATCCTGAAATAACGTCCTTTTCGCTCTAGGATCGTAATTTAGCGAGAAAAACGCGAAAAACAATTTTCCGTCGGTTCTCGGAATGGTCCCATAGTCTATTTTACATATTTTGTCATTATAAATAAGAGTTTAACTCTATTTGGACGATAGGACAAACGGGAAAAGAGAAAAACGCAAAAAACCGTCCCTGAAAAAACGGTTTTCGAAGAATTTACATTTTACGCCATATCTTTTCGAAAAATAATAATTCCTGCATGCGCCATGGCTCACTCGATGTATTTTTCACTGGTGATTAATACTATAACCGCAGATTTACGATAGGACCAACAGGGGCCGAGAAAAATGAAAATGAACACAGTGATCCTGAAATAACGTCCTTTTCGCTCTAGGATCGTAATTTAGCGAGAAAAACGCGAAAAACAATTTTCCGTCGGTTCTCGGAATGGTCCCATAGTCTATTTTACATATTTTGTCATTATAAATAAGAGTTTAACTCTATTTGGACGATAGGACAAACGGGAAAAGAGAAAAACGCAAAAAACCGTCCCTGAAAAAACGGTTTTCGAAGAATTTACATTTTACGCCATATCTTTTCGAAAAATAATAATTCCTGCATGCGCCATGGCTCACTCGATGTATTTTTCACTGGTGATTAATACTATAACCGCAGATTTACGATAGGACCAACAGGGGCCGAGAAAAATGAAAATGAACACAGTGATCCTGAAATAACGTCCTTTTCGCTCTAGGATCGTTATTTAGCGAGAAAAAGGCGAAAAACAATTTTCCGTCGGTTCTCGGAATGGTCCCATAGTCTATTTTCCATATTTTGTCATTATAAATAAGAATTTAACTCTATTTGGACGATAGGACAAACGGGAAAAGAGAAAAACGCAAAAAACCGTCCCTGAAAAAACGGTTTTCGAAGAATTTACATTTTACACCATATCGTTTCGAAAAATAATAATTCCTGCATGCGCCATGGCTCATTCGATGTATTTTTCACTGGTGATTAATACTATAACCGCAGATTTACGATAGGACCAACAGGGGCCGAGAAAAATGAAAATGAACACAGTGATCCTGAAATAACGTCCTTTTCGCTCTAGGATCGTTATTTAGCGAGAAAAACGCGAAAAACAATTTTCCGTCGGTTCTCGGAATGGTCCCATAGTCTATTTTACGTATTTTGTCTTGATAAATAAGAATCTAACACTATTTGGATGATAGGACAAACGGGAAAAGAGAAAAACGCAAAAAATCGTCCCTGAAAAACGGTTTTCGAAGAATTTACATTTTACGCCATATCTTTTCGAAAAATAATAATTCCTGCATGCGCCATGGCTCATTCGATGTATTTTTCACTGCTGAATAATAATATATCCGCAGATTTACGATAGGACCAATAGGGGCCGAGAAAAATGAAAATGAACACAGTGATCCTGAAATAACGTCCTTTTCGCTCTAGGATCGTTATTTAGCGAGAAAAACGCGAAAAACAATTTTCCGTCGGGTCTTGGAATGGTCCCATAGTCTATTTTACGTATTTTGTCGTGATAAATAAGAATCTAACTCTATTTGGATGATAGGACAAACGGGAAAAGAGAAAAACGCAAAAAACCGTCCCTGAAAAAACGGTTTTCGAAGAATTTACATTTTACGCCATATCTTTTCGAAAAATAATAATTCCTGCATGCGCCATGGCTCATTCGATGTATTTTTCACTGGTGATTAATAATATATCGGCAGATTTACGACAGGACCAACAGGGGCCGAGAAAAATGAAAATGAACACAGTGATCCTGAAATAACGTCCTTTTCGCTCTAGGATCGTTATTTAGCGAGAAAAACGCGAAAAACAATTTTCCGTCGGGTCTTGGAATGGTCCCATAGTCTATTTTACGTATTTTGTCGTGATAAATAAGAATCTAACTCTATTTGGATGATAGGACAAACGGGAAAAGAGAAAAACGCAAAAAACCGTCCCTGAAAAAACGGTTTTCGAAGAATTTACATTTTACGCCATATCTTTTCGAAAAATAATAATTCCTGCATGCGCCATGGCTCATTCGATGTATTTTTCACTGCTGAATAATAATATATTCGCAGATTTACGATAGGACCAACAGGGGCCGAGAAAAATGAAAATGAACACAGTGATCCTGAAATAACGTCCTTTTCGCTCTAGGATCGTTATTTAGCGAGAAAAACGCGAAAAACCATTTTCCGTCGGTGCTCGGAATGGTCCCATAGTCTATTTTCCATATTTTGTCATGATAAATAAGAATCTAACACTATTTGGATGATAGGACAAACGGGAAAAGAGAAAAACGCAAAAAACCGTCCCTGAAAAAACGGTTTTCGAAGAATTTACATTTTTCGCCATATCTTTTCGAAAAATAATAATTCCTGCATGCGCCATGGCTCATTCGATGTATTTTTCACTGGTGATTAATAATATAATCGCAGATTTATGATAGGACCAACAGGGGCCGAGAAAAATGAAAATGAACACAGTGATCCTGAAATAACGTCCTTTTCGCTGTAGGATCGTTATTTAGCGAGAAAAACGCGAAAAACAATTTTCCGTCGGTTCTCGGAATGGTCCCATAGTCTATTTTCCATATTTTGCCATGATAAATAAGAATCTAACTCTATTTGGATGATAGGACAAACGGGAAAAGAGAAAAACGCAAAAAGCCGTCCCTGAAAAAACGGTTTTCGAAGAATTTACATTTTACGCCATATCTTTTCGAAAAATAATAATTCCTGCATGCGCCATGGCTCATTCGATGTATTTTTCACTGCTGAATAATAATATATCCGCAGATTTACGATAGGACCAACAGGGGCCGAGAAAAATGAAAATGAACACAGTGATCCTGAAATAACGTCCTTTTCGCTCTAGGATCGTTATTTAGCGAGAAAAACGCGAAAAACAATTTTCCGTCGGTTCTCGGAATGGTCCCATAGTCTATTTTACGTATTTTGTCATGATAAATAAGAATCTAACGCTATTTGGATGATAGGACAAACGGGAAAAGAGAAAAACGCAAAAAACCGTCCCTGAAAAAACGGTTTTCGAAGAATTTACATTTTACGCCATATCTTTTCGAAAAATAATAATTCCTGCATGCGCCATGGCTCATTCGATGTATTTTTCACTGGTGATTAATAATATATCCGCAGATTTATGATAGGACCAACAGGGGCCGAGAAAAATGAAAATGAACACAGTGATCCTGAAATAACGTCCTTTTCGCTCTAGGATCGTTATTTAGCGAGAAAAACGCGAAAAACCATTTTCCGTCGGTTCTCGGAATGGTCCCATAGTCTATTTTCCATATTTTGTCATGATAAATAAGAATCTAACTCTATTTGGATGATAGGACAAACGGGAAAAGAGAAAAACGCAAAAAACCGTCCCTGAAAAAACGGTTTTCGAAGAATTTACATTTTACGCCATATCTTTTCGAAAAATAATAATTCCTGCATGCGCCATGGCTCATTCGATGTATTTTTCACTGGTGATTAATAATATATCCGCAGATTTACGATAGGACCAACAGGGGCCGAGAAAAATGAAAATGAACACAGTGATCCTGAAATAACGTCCTTTTCGCTCTAGGATCGTTATTTAGCGAGAAAAACGCGAAAAACAATTTTCCGTCGGTTCTCGGAATGGTCCCATAGTCTATTTTACATATTTTGTCATTATAAATAAGAATTTAACTCTATTTGGACGATAGGACAAACGGGAAAAGAGAAAAACGCAAAAAACCGTCCCTGAAAAAACGTTTTTCGAAGAATTTTCATTTTACGCCATATCTTTTCGAAAAATAATAATTCCTGCATGCGCCATGGCTCATTCGATGTATTTTTCACTGGTGATTAATACTATAACCGCAGATTTACGATAGGACCAACAGGGGCCGAGAAAAATGAAAATGAATACAGTGATCCTGAAATAACGTCCTTTTCGCTCTAGGATCGTTATTTAGCGAGAAAAACGCGAAAAACAATTTTCCGTCGGGTCTTGGAATGGTCCCATAGTCTATTTTACGTATTTTGCCATGATAAATAAGAATCTAACTCTATTTGGATGATAGGACAAACGGGAAAAGAGAAAAACGCAAAAAACCGTCCCTGAAAAAACGGTTTTCGAAGAATTTACATTTTACGCCATATCTTTTCGAAAAATAATAATTCCTGCATGCGCCATGGCTCATTCGATGTATTTTTCACTGCTGAATAATAATATATTCGCAGATTTACGATAGGACCAACAGGGGCCGAGAAAAATGAAAATGAACACAGTGATCCTGAAATAACGTCCTTTTCGCTCTAGGATCGTTATTTAGCGAGAAAAACGCGAAAAACCATTTTCCGTCGGTGCTCGGAATGGTCCCATAGTCTATTTTCCATATTTTGCCATGATAAATAAGAATCTAACTCTATTTGGATGATAGGACAAACGGGAAAAGAGAAAAACGCAAAAAGCCGTCCCTGAAAAAACGGTTTTCGAAGAATTTACATTTTACGCCATATCTTTTCGAAAAATAATAATTCCTGCATGCGCCATGGCTCATTCGATGTATTTTTCACTGCTGAATAATAATATATCCGCAGATTTACGATAGGACCAACAGGGGCCGAGAAAAATGAAAATGAACACAGTGATCCTGAAATAACGTCCTTTTCGCTCTAGGATCGTTATTTAGCGAGAAAAACGCGAAAAACAATTTTCCGTCGGTTCTCGGAATGGTCCCATAGTCTATTTTACGTATTTTGTCATGATAAATAAGAATCTAACGCTATTTGGATGATAGGACAAACGGGAAAAGAGAAAAACGCAAAAAACCGTCCCTGAAAAAACGGTTTTCGAAGAATTTACATTTTACGCCATATCTTTTCGAAAAATAATAATTCCTGCATGCGCCATGGCTCATTGGATGTATTTTTCACTGGTGATTAATAATATAATCGCAGATTTACGATAGGACCAACAGGGGCCGAGAAAAATGAAAATGAACACAGTGATCCTGAAATAACGTCCTTTTCGCTCTAGGATCGTTATTTAGCGAGAAAAACGCGAAAAACAATTTTCCGTCGGTTCTCGGAATGGTCCCATAGTCTATTTTCCATATTTTGTCATTATAAATAAGAATTTAACTCTATTTGGACGATAGGACAAACGGGAAAAGAGAAAAACGCAAAAAACCGTCCCTGAAAAAACGGTTTTCGAAGAATTTACATTTTACGCCATATCTTTTCGAAAAATAATAATTCCTGCATGCGCCATGGCTCATTGGATGTATTTTTCACTGGTGATTAATAATATAATCGCAGATTTACGATAGGACCAACAGGGGCCGAGAAAAATGAAAATGAACACAGTGATCCTGAAATAACGTCCTTTTCGCTCTAGGATCGTTATTTAGCGAGAAAAACGCGAAAAACAATTTTCCGTCGGTTCTCGGAATGGTCCCATAGTCTATTTTACATATTTTGTCATTATAAATAAGAATTTAACTCTATTTGGACGATAGGACAAACGGGAAAAGAGAAAAACGCAAAAAACCGTCCCTGAAAAAACGTTTTTCGAAGAATTTTCATTTTACGCCATATCTTTTCGAAAAATAATAATTCCTGCATGCGCCATGGCTCACTCGATGTATTTTTCGCTGGTGAATAATACTATAACCGCAGATTTACGATAGAACCAACAGGGGCCGAGAAAAATGAAAATGAACACAGTGATCCTGAAATAACGTCCTTTTCGCTCTAGGATCGTAATTTAGCGAGAAAAACGCGAAAAACAATTTTCCGTCGGTTCTCGGAATGGTCCCATAGTCTATTTTACATATTTTGTCATTATAAATAAGAATTTAACTCTATTTGGACGATAGGACAAACGGGAAAAGAGAAAAACGCAAAAAATCGTCCCTGAAAAAACGTTTTTCGAAGAATTTTCATTTTACGCCATATCTTTTCGAAAAATAATAATTCCTGCATGCGCCATGGCTCACTCGATGTATTTTTCGCTGGTGAATAATACTATAACCGCAGATTTACGATAGAACCAACAGGGGCCGAGAAAAATGAAAATGAACACAGTGATCCTGAAATAACGTCCTTTTCGCTCTAGGATCGTAATTTAGCGAGAAAAACGCGAAAAACAATTTTCCGTCGGTTCTCGGAATGGTCCCATAGTCTATTTTACATATTTTGTCATTATAAATAAGAGTTTAACTCTATTTGGACGATAGGACAAACGGGAAAAGAGAAAAACGCAAAAAACCGTCCCTGAAAAAACGGTTTTCGAAGAATTTACATTTTACGCCATATCTTTTCGAAAAATAATAATTCCTGCATGCGCCATGGCTCACTCGATGTATTTTTCACTGGTGATTAATACTATAACCGCAGATTTACGATAGGACCAACAGGGGCCGAGAAAAATGAAAATGAACACAGTGATCCTGAAATAACGTCCTTTTCGCTCTAGGATCGTAATTTAGCGAGAAAAACGCGAAAAACAATTTTCCGTCGGTTCTCGGAATGGTCCCATAGTCTATTTTACATATTTTGTCATTATAAATAAGAGTTTAACTCTATTTGGACGATAGGACAAACGGGAAAAGAGAAAAACGCAAAAAACCGTCCCTGAAAAAACGGTTTTCGAAGAATTTACATTTTACGCCATATCTTTTCGAAAAATAATAATTCCTGCATGCGCCATGGCTCACTCGATGTATTTTTCACTGGTGATTAATACTATAACCGCAGATTTACGATAGGACCAACAGGGGCCGAGAAAAATGAAAATGAACACAGTGATCCTGAAATAACGTCCTTTTCGCTCTAGGATCGTTATTTAGCGAGAAAAACGCGAAAAACAATTTTCCGTCGGTTCTCGGAATGGTCCCATAGTCTATTTTACATATTTTGTCATTATAAATAAGAATTTAACTCTATTTGGACGATAGGACAAACGGGAAAAGAGAAAAACGCAAAAAACCGTCCCTGAAAAAACGTTTTTCGAAGAATTTTCATTTTACGCCATATCTTTTCGAAAAATAATAATTCCTGCATGCGCCATGGCTCATTCGATGTATTTTTCACTGGTGATTAATACTATAACCGCAGATTTACGATAGGACCAACAGGGGCCGAGAAAAATGAAAATGAATACAGTGATCCTGAAATAACGTCCTTTTCGCTCTAGGATCGTTATTTAGCGAGAAAAACGCGAAAAACAATTTTCCGTCGGGTCTTGGAATGGTCCCATAGTCTATTTTACGTATTTTGCCATGATAAATAAGAATCTAACTCTATTTGGATGATAGGACAAACGGGAAAAGAGAAAAACGCAAAAAACCGTCCCTGAAAAAACGGTTTTCGAAGAATTTACATTTTACGCCATATCTTTTCGAAAAATAATAATTCCTGCATGCGCCATGGCTCATTCGATGTATTTTTCACTGCTGAATAATAATATATTCGCAGATTTACGATAGGACCAACAGGGGCCGAGAAAAATGAAAATGAACACAGTGATCCTGAAATAACGTCCTTTTCGCTCTAGGATCGTTATTTAGCGAGAAAAACGCGAAAAACCATTTTCCGTCGGTGCTCGGAATGGTCCCATAGTCTATTTTCCATATTTTGCCATGATAAATAAGAATCTAACTCTATTTGGATGATAGGACAAACGGAAAAGAGAAAAACGCAAAAAGCCGTCCCTGAAAAAACGGTTTTCGAAGAATTTACATTTTACGCCATATCTTTTCGAAAAATAATAATTCCTGCATGCGCCATGGCTCATTCGATGTATTTTTCACTGCTGAATAATAATATATCCGCAGATTTACGATAGGACCAACAGGGGCCGAGAAAAATGAAAATGAACACAGTGATCCTGAAATAACGTCCTTTTCGCTCTAGGATCGTTATTTAGCGAGAAAAACGCGAAAAACAATTTTCCGTCGGTTCTCGGAATGGTCCCATAGTCTATTTTACGTATTTTGTCATGATAAATAAGAATCTAACGCTATTTGGATGATAGGACAAACGGGAAAAGAGAAAAACGCAAAAAACCGTCCCTGAAAAAACGGTTTTCGAAGAATTTACATTTTACGCCATATCTTTTCGAAAAATAATAATTCCTGCATGCGCCATGGCTCATTGGATGTATTTTTCACTGGTGATTAATAATATAATCGCAGATTTACGATAGGACCAACAGGGGCCGAGAAAAATGAAAATGAACACAGTGATCCTGAAATAACGTCCTTTTCGCTCTAGGATCGTTATTTAGCGAGAAAAACGCGAAAAACAATTTTCCGTCGGTTCTCGGAATGGTCCCATAGTCTATTTTCCATATTTTGTCATTATAAATAAGAATTTAACTCTATTTGGACGATAGGACAAACGGGAAAAGAGAAAAACGCAAAAAACCGTCCCTGAAAAAACGGTTTTCGAAGAATTTACATTTTACGCCATATCTTTTCGAAAAATAATAATTCCTGCATGCGCCATGGCTCATTGGATGTATTTTTCACTGGTGATTAATAATATAATCGCAGATTTACGATAGGACCAACAGGGGCCGAGAAAAATGAAAATGAACACAGTGATCCTGAAATAACGTCCTTTTCGCTCTAGGATCGTTATTTAGCGAGAAAAACGCGAAAAACAATTTTCCGTCGGTTCTCGGAATGGTCCCATAGTCTATTTTACATATTTTGTCATTATAAATAAGAATTTAACTCTATTTGGACGATAGGACAAACGGGAAAAGAGAAAAACGCAAAAAACCGTCCCTGAAAAAACGTTTTTCGAAGAATTTTCATTTTACGCCATATCTTTTCGAAAAATAATAATTCCTGCATGCGCCATGGCTCACTCGATGTATTTTTCGCTGGTGAATAATACTATAACCGCAGATTTACGATAGAACCAACAGGGGCCGAGAAAAATGAAAATGAACACAGTGATCCTGAAATAACGTCCTTTTCGCTCTAGGATCGTAATTTAGCGAGAAAAACGCGAAAAACAATTTTCCGTCGGTTCTCGGAATGGTCCCATAGTCTATTTTACATATTTTGTCATTATAAATAAGAATTTAACTCTATTTGGACGATAGGACAAACGGGAAAAGAGAAAAACGCAAAAAATCGTCCCTGAAAAAACGTTTTTCGAAGAATTTTCATTTTACGCCATATCTTTTCGAAAAATAATAATTCCTGCATGCGCCATGGCTCACTCGATGTATTTTTCGCTGGTGAATAATACTATAACCGCAGATTTACGATAGAACCAACAGGGGCCGAGAAAAATGAAAATGAACACAGTGATCCTGAAATAACGTCCTTTTCGCTCTAGGATCGTAATTTAGCGAGAAAAACGCGAAAAACAATTTTCCGTCGGTTCTCGGAATGGTCCCATAGTCTATTTTACATATTTTGTCATTATAAATAAGAGTTTAACTCTATTTGGACGATAGGACAAACGGGAAAAGAGAAAAACGCAAAAAACCGTCCCTGAAAAAACGGTTTTCGAAGAATTTACATTTTACGCCATATCTTTTCGAAAAATAATAATTCCTGCATGCGCCATGGCTCACTCGATGTATTTTTCACTGGTGATTAATACTATAACCGCAGATTTACGATAGGACCAACAGGGGCCGAGAAAAATGAAAATGAACACAGTGATCCTGAAATAACGTCCTTTTCGCTCTAGGATCGTTATTTAGCGAGAAAAACGCGAAAAACCATTTTCCGTCGGTTCTCGGAATGGTCCCATAGTCTATTTTCCATATTTTGTCATGATAAATACGAATCTAACTCTATTTGGATGATAGGACAAACGGGAAAAGAGAAAAACGCAAAAAACCGTCCCTGAAAAAACGGTTTTCGAAGAATTTACATTTTACGCCATATCTTTTCGAAAAATAATAATTCCTGCATGCGCCATGGCTCATTCGATGTATTTTTCACTGCTGAATAATAATATATCCGCAGATTTACGATAGGACCAACAGGGGCCGAGAAAAATGAAAATGAACACAGTGATCCTGAAATAACGTCCTTTTCGCTCTAGGATCGTTATTTAGCGAGAAAAACGCGAAAAACAATTTTCCGTCGGTTCTCGGAATATTCCCATAGTCTATTTTACATATTTTGTCATTATAAATAAGAATTTAACTCTATTTGGACGATAGGACAAACGGGAAAAGAGAAAAACGCAAAAAACCGTCCCTGAAAAAACGGTTTTCGAAGAATTTACATTTTACACCATATCGTTTCGAAAAATAATAATTCCTGCATGCGCCATGGCTCATTCGATGTATTTTTCACTGGTGATTAATACTATAACCGCAGATTTACGATAGGACCAACAGGGGCCGAGAAAAATGAAAATGAACACAGTGATCCTGAAATAACGTCCTTTTCGCTCTAGGATCGTTATTTAGCGAGAAAAACGCGAAAAACAATTTTCCGTCGGTTCTCGGAATGGTCCCATAGTCTATTTTACGTATTTTGTCTTGATAAATAAGAATCTAACACTATTTGGATGATAGGACAAACGGGAAAAGAGAAAAACGCAAAAAATCGTCCCTGAAAAACGGTTTTCGAAGAATTTACATTTTACGCCATATCTTTTCGAAAAATAATAATTCCTGCATGCGCCATGGCTCATTCGATGTATTTTTCACTGCTGAATAATAATATATCCGCAGATTTACGATAGGACCAATAGGGGCCGAGAAAAATGAAAATGAACACAGTGATCCTGAAATAACGTCCTTTTCGCTCTAGGATCGTTATTTAGCGAGAAAAAGGCGAAAAACAATTTTCCGTCGGTTCTCGGAATGGTCCCATAGTCTATTTTCCATATTTTGTCATTATAAATAAGAATTTAACTCTATTTGGACGATAGGACAAACGGGAAAAGAGAAAAACGCAAAAAACCGTCCCTGAAAAAACGGTTTTCGAAGAATTTACATTTTACACCATATCGTTTCGAAAAATAATAATTCCTGCATGCGCCATGGCTCACTCGATGTATTTTTCACTGGTGATTAATACTATAACCGCAGATTTACGATAGGACCAACAGGGGCCGAGAAAAATGAAAATGAACACAGTGATCCTGAAATAACGTCCTTTTCGCTCTAGGATCGTTATTTAGCGAGAAAAACGCGAAAAACAATTTTCCGTCGGTTCTCGGAATGGTCCCATAGTCTATTTTACATATTTTGTCATTATAAATAAGAATTTAACTCTATTTGGACGATAGGACAAACGGGAAAAGAGAAAAACGCAAACAACCGTCCCTGAAAAAACGTTTTTCGAAGAATTTTCATTTTACGCCATATCTTTTCGAAAAATAATAATTCCTGCATGCGCCATGGCTCACTCGATGTATTTTTCGCTGGTGAATAATACTATAACCGCAGATTTACGATAGGACCAACAGGGGCCGAGAAAAATGAAAATGAACACAGTGATCCTGAAATAACGTCCTTTTCGCTCTAGGATCGTTATTTAGCGAGAAAAAGGCGAAAAACAATTTTCCGTCGGTTCTCGGAATGGTCCCATAGTCTATTTTCCATATTTTGTCATTATAAATAAGAATTTAACTCTATTTGGACGATAGGACAAACGGGAAAAGAGAAAAACGCAAAAAACCGTCCCTGAAAAAACGGTTTTCGAAGAATTTACATTTTACACCATATCGTTTCGAAAAATAATAATTCCTGCATGCGCCATGGCTCATTCGATGTATTTTTCACTGGTGATTAATACTATAACCGCAGATTTACGATAGGACCAACAGGGGCCGAGAAAAATGAAAATGAACACAGTGATCCTGAAATAACGTCCTTTTCGCTCTAGGATCGTTATTTAGCGAGAAAAACGCGAAAAACAATTTTCCGTCGGTTCTCGGAATGGTCCCATAGTCTATTTTACGTATTTTGTCTTGATAAATAAGAATCTAACACTATTTGGATGATAGGACAAACGGGAAAAGAGAAAAACGCAAAAAATCGTCCCTGAAAAACGGTTTTCGAAGAATTTACATTTTACGCCATATCTTTTCGAAAAATAATAATTCCTGCATGCGCCATGGCTCATTCGATGTATTTTTCACTGCTGAATAATAATATATCCGCAGATTTACGATAGGACCAATAGGGGCCGAGAAAAATGAAAATGAACACAGTGATCCTGAAATAACGTCCTTTTCGCTCTAGGATCGTTATTTAGCGAGAAAAACGCGAAAAACAATTTTCCGTCGGGTCTTGGAATGGTCCCATAGTCTATTTTACGTATTTTGTCGTGATAAATAAGAATCTAACTCTATTTGGATGATAGGACAAACGGGAAAAGAGAAAAACGCAAAAAACCGTCCCTGAAAAAACGGTTTTCGAAGAATTTACATTTTACGCCATATCTTTTCGAAAAATAATAATTCCTGCATGCGCCATGGCTCATTCGATGTATTTTTCACTGGTGATTAATAATATATCGGCAGATTTACGACAGGACCAACAGGGGCCGAGAAAAATGAAAATGAACACAGTGATCCTGAAATAACGTCCTTTTCGCTCTAGGATCGTTATTTAGCGAGAAAAACGCGAAAAACAATTTTCCGTCGGGTCTTGGAATGGTCCCATAGTCTATTTTACGTATTTTGTCGTGATAAATAAGAATCTAACTCTATTTGGATGATAGGACAAACGGGAAAAGAGAAAAACGCAAAAAACCGTCCCTGAAAAAACGGTTTTCGAAGAATTTACATTTTACGCCATATCTTTTCGAAAAATAATAATTCCTGCATGCGCCATGGCTCATTCGATGTATTTTTCACTGCTGAATAATAATATATTCGCAGATTTACGATAGGACCAACAGGGGCCGAGAAAAATGAAAATGAACACAGTGATCCTGAAATAACGTCCTTTTCGCTCTAGGATCGTTATTTAGCGAGAAAAACGCGAAAAACCATTTTCCGTCGGTGCTCGGAATGGTCCCATAGTCTATTTTCCATATTTTGTCATGATAAATAAGAATCTAACACTATTTGGATGATAGGACAAACGGGAAAAGAGAAAAACGCAAAAAACCGTCCCTGAAAAAACGGTTTTCGAAGAATTTACATTTTTCGCCATATCTTTTCGAAAAATAATAATTCCTGCATGCGCCATGGCTCATTCGATGTATTTTTCACTGGTGATTAATAATATAATCGCAGATTTATGATAGGACCAACAGGGGCCGAGAAAAATGAAAATGAACACAGTGATCCTGAAATAACGTCCTTTTCGCTGTAGGATCGTTATTTAGCGAGAAAAACGCGAAAAACAATTTTCCGTCGGTTCTCGGAATGGTCCCATAGTCTATTTTCCATATTTTGCCATGATAAATAAGAATCTAACTCTATTTGGATGATAGGACAAACGGGAAAAGAGAAAAACGCAAAAAGCCGTCCCTGAAAAAACGGTTTTCGAAGAATTTACATTTTACGCCATATCTTTTCGAAAAATAATAATTCCTGCATGCGCCATGGCTCATTCGATGTATTTTTCACTGCTGAATAATAATATATCCGCAGATTTACGATAGGACCAACAGGGGCCGAGAAAAATGAAAATGAACACAGTGATCCTGAAATAACGTCCTTTTCGCTCTAGGATCGTTATTTAGCGAGAAAAACGCGAAAAACAATTTTCCGTCGGTTCTCGGAATGGTCCCATAGTCTATTTTACGTATTTTGTCATGATAAATAAGAATCTAACGCTATTTGGATGATAGGACAAACGGGAAAAGAGAAAAACGCAAAAAACCGTCCCTGAAAAAACGGTTTTCGAAGAATTTACATTTTACGCCATATCTTTTCGAAAAATAATAATTCCTGCATGCGCCATGGCTCATTCGATGTATTTTTCACTGGTGATTAATAATATATCCGCAGATTTACGACAGGACCAACAGGGGCCGAGAAAAATGAAAATGAACACAGTGATCCTGAAATAACGTCCTTTTCGCTCTAGGATCGTTATTTAGCGAGAAAAACGCGAAAAACAATTTTCCGTCGGGTCTTGGAATGGTCCCATAGTCTATTTTACGTATTTTGTCGTGATAAATAAGAATCTAACTCTATTTGGATGATAGGACAAACGGGAAAAGAGAAAAACGCAAAAAACCGTCCCTGAAAAAACGGTTTTCGAAGAATTTACATTTTACGCCATATCTTTTCGAAAAATAATAATTCCTGCATGCGCCATGGCTCATTCGATGTATTTTTCACTGGTGATTAATAATATATCCGCAGATTTACGACAGGACCAACAGGGGCCGAGAAAAATGAAAATGAACACAGTGATCCTGAAATAACGTCCTTTTCGCTCTAGGATCGTTATTTAGCGAGAAAAACGCGAAAAACAATTTTCCGTCGGTTCTCGGAATGGTCCCATAGTCTATTTTACATATTTTGTCATTATAAATAAGAATTTAACTCTATTTGGACGATAGGACAAACGGGAAAAGAGAAAAACGCAAAAAACCGTCCCTGAAAAAACGGTTTTCGAAGAATTTACATTTTTCGCCATATCTTTTCGAAAAATAATAATTCCTGCATGCGCCATGGCTCATTCGATGTATTTTTCACTGGTGATTAATAATATAATCGCAGATTTATGATAGGACCAACAGGGGCCGAGAAAAATGAAAATGAACACAGTGATCCTGAAATAACGTCCTTTTCGCTGTAGGATCGTTATTTAGCGAGAAAAACGCGAAAAACAATTTTCCGTCGGTTCTCGGAATGGTCCCATAGTCTATTTTCCATATTTTGCCATGATAAATAAGAATCTAACTCTATTTGGATGATAGGACAAACGGGAAAAGAGAAAAACGCAAAAAGCCGTCCCTGAAAAAACGGTTTTCGAAGAATTTACATTTTACGCCATATCTTTTCGAAAAATAATAATTCCTGCATGCGCCATGGCTCATTCGATGTATTTTTCACTGCTGAATAATAATATATCCGCAGATTTACGATAGGACCAACAGGGGCCGAGAAAAATGAAAATGAACACAGTGATCCTGAAATAACGTCCTTTTCGCTCTAGTTAGTTAGTTAGTTAGTTAGTTAGGTTTATTAGCTTCCTCAGCTACAATTTATGCACTTTTTGTGCTACAATTTGTTTCTTACATACTAACATATTAAATCTAACTTACATTACTATGACGATTCCTCTTCACGTGCGCTACAATTTTCCTCTTTATCTCCGCCTTATTATCTATATTCCGTATTTCGTTCTGGACTTCATTATATAACTTAAACCCTTCGTATCTCATGTCCTTCTGTCCTAGCGTTTTGCTTGCGTATTCTACTCGCACATTACCAGCTTGTCTTGTCCTCATTCCCTCCCTGTCACCTACTAGTTTTACAATTTTTTTCGCTTTCGCTTTTATTTTTCTCATCATTGAGCATCTTATGGACAAACAATATGACATTATATTCTATTCTTTCCTGTACAGACATGAAGTTTAACGCATTTAGCATGTCTAATATCTTCGTTCGATAATTACAATGTAGAATGACTCGCATACCCCTATTCTGCATTCGCTGTAGTACTTCGATATCTGTTTTCGACATGTTAAGCATTATTGTGCTACAGTAGTCCAGGTGAGGCGCTATTATGCTTTTGTACACAGTACATCTCGTCATTGGTGATAAAAACTGGCCGACTCTATTGAGAAAACTAATCTTTTTTCCGATTTTTTTCACTATGAATTCTCTATGTTTATGCAGTGTGAGTTTCGCATCTAACATTATTCCTAGGTATTTTATCTCCCATACACGCTCTATTTCGTCTCCTTCAGTTGAAACTATTTTCACTGCCTCCCCTCGTGTTTCTTGCGGACCCTTAAATACCATGAATTTCGTCTTCTTTGAATTCAATTTCAGCTTATTCTTACTCAGCCACGCTTCAGTTTTTTTAAGTTGTTCATTCATTGCTGTATTTAAATGCTCGGAGCTACTACCTCTTACATACAGAATCATATCATCTGCGAATAATACTATTTTAAAGTCTCGAACTAGCTCACTAACGATGTCATTTATATAAATAATAAATAAGAGAGGTCCTAAAACAGTTCCTTGCGGTACTCCATATTTTGACTCTCTCTCTTCCGAGACTACGTTATTAATAATTACGACTTGTGTCCGGTTTTTCAGGTACGATTCAAACCATTTTAGAACATTTCCTTTTAAACCGTATTTCGTTAGTTTTTTTTATTAGTAGGTATCTGTCTATTGTTTCGAATGCACGTTTCAGGTCAATAAAAATAGCTCCAACAATATAACCCTCACATATACTTTTTTTCCAGTCAGAAATCACATTCTGCACGGCATCTTCGCACGATTTTCCATGTCTAAATCCATATTGGCAACTAGTTAATAATTTGTTAGCCTCGAAATAATTCCCAATCTGCTCTTTTACGATTAATTCTAATACTTTCTCAAATTGTGGTAACTTATTAATTGGACGGAATTCTTCTGCCCGTTTTGTTTTAATTATTTTCTCGATGGGAATTATTTCCGATTTCTTCCATTTCTCTGGAAAGTAGCCCTGCCTTAGAGATAAGTTAAAAGCTGCGGTGAAGCGTTCTTTTATCACAGAATATGCTGATTTTAAAATTTTTGTCGTTATTCCTTCTTCAGTACTTCCTTTATTCGGTAATTTCGACATTATCCTATCTAATGTTTGACTAGTTACTTCCGTAAATCTGTCCATAATTGCGTTTGTATAGACACCTGTTTGTTCCTCAATCTCATTATTATTTATGTTTCTCACGATTTCCTCTATACTATCTATGTAGTAGTCATTGAATTTATTCTAGGATCGTTATTTAGCGAGAAAAACGCGAAAAACAATTTTCCGTCGGGTCTTGGAATGGTCCCATAGTCTATTTTACGTATTTTGTCATGATAAATAAGAATCTAACTCTATTTGGATGATAGGACAAACGGGAAAAGAGAAAAACGCAAAAAACCGTCCCTGAACAAACGGTTTTCGAAGAATTTACATTTTACGCCATATCTTTTCGAAAAATAATAATTCCTGCATGCGCCATGGCTCATTCGATGTATTTTTCACTGGTGATTAATAATATATCCGCAGATTTACGACAGGACCAACAGGGGCCGAGAAAAATGAAAATGAACACAGTGATCCTGAAATAACGTCCTTTTCGCTCTAGGATCGTTATTTAGCGAGAAAAACGCGAAAAACAATTTTCCGTCGGGTCTTGGAATGGTCCCATAGTCTATTTTACGTATTTTGTCGTGATAAATAAGAATCTAACTCTATTTGGATGATAGGACAAACGGGAAAAGAGAAAAACGCAAAAAACCGTCCCTGAAAAAACGGTTTTCGAAGAATTTACATTTTACGCCATATCTTTTCGAAAAATAATAATTCCTGCATGCGCCATGGCTCATTCGATGTATTTTTCACTGGTGATTAATAATATATCCGCAGATTTACGACAGGACCAACAGGGGCCGAGAAAAATGAAAATGAACACAGTGATCCTGAAATAACGTCCTTTTCGCTCTAGGATCGTTATTTAGCGAGAAAAACGCGAAAAACAATTTTCCGTCGGGTCTTGGAATGGTCCCATAGTCTATTTTACGTATTTTGTCGTGATAAATAAGAATCTAACTCTATTTGGATGATAGGACAAACGGGAAAAGAGAAAAACGCAAAAAACCGTCCCTGAAAAAACGGTTTTCGAAGAATTTACATTTTACGCCATATCTTTTCGAAAAATAATAATTCCTGCATGCGCCATGGCTCATTCGATGTATTTTTCACTGGTGATTAATAATATATCCGCAGATTTACGACAGGACCAACAGGGGCCGAGAAAAATGAAAATGAACACAGTGATCCTGAAATAACGTCCTTTTCGCTGTAGGATCGTTATTTAGCGAGAAAAACGCGAAAAACAATTTTCCGTCGGTTCTCGGAATGGTCCCATAGTCTATTTTCCATATTTTGCCATGATAAATAAGAATCTAACTCTATTTGGATGATAGGACAAACGGGAAAAGAGAAAAACGCAAAAAGCCGTCCCTGAAAAAACGGTTTTCGAAGAATTTACATTTTACGCCATATCTTTTCGAAAAATAATAATTCCTGCATGCGCCATGGCTCATTCGATGTATTTTTCACTGCTGAATAATAATATATCCGCAGATTTACGATAGGACCAACAGGGGCCGAGAAAAATGAAAATGAACACAGTGATCCTGAAATAACGTCCTTTTCGCTCTAGTTAGTTAGTTAGTTAGTTAGTTAGGTTTATTAGCTTCCTCAGCTACAATTTATGCACTTTTTGTGCTACAATTTGTTTCTTACATACTAACATATTAAATCTAACTTACATTACTATGACGATTCCTCTTCACGTGCGCTACAATTTTCCTCTTTATCTCCGCCTTATTATCTATATTCCGTATTTCGTTCTGGACTTCATTATATAACTTAAACCCTTCGTATCTCATGTCCTTCTGTCCTAGCGTTTTGCTTGCGTATTCTACTCGCACATTACCAGCTTGTCTTGTCCTCATTCCCTCCCTGTCACCTACTAGTTTTACAATTTTTTTCGCTTTCGCTTTTATTTTTCTCATCATTGAGCATCTTATGGACAAACAATATGACATTATATTCTATTCTTTCCTGTACAGACATGAAGTTTAACGCATTTAGCATGTCTAATATCTTCGTTCGATAATTACAATGTAGAATGACTCGCATACCCCTATTCTGCATTCGCTGTAGTACTTCGATATCTGTTTTCGACATGTTAAGCATTATTGTGCTACAGTAGTCCAGGTGAGGCGCTATTATGCTTTTGTACACAGTACATCTCGTCATTGGTGATAAAAACTGGCCGACTCTATTGAGAAAACTAATCTTTTTTCCGATTTTTTTCACTATGAATTCTCTATGTTTATGCAGTGTGAGTTTCGCATCTAACATTATTCCTAGGTATTTTATCTCCCATACACGCTCTATTTCGTCTCCTTCAGTTGAAACTATTTTCACTGCCTCCCCTCGTGTTTCTTGCGGACCCTTAAATACCATGAATTTCGTCTTCTTTGAATTCAATTTCAGCTTATTCTTACTCAGCCACGCTTCAGTTTTTTTAAGTTGTTCATTCATTGCTGTATTTAAATGCTCGGAGCTACTACCTCTTACATACAGAATCATATCATCTGCGAATAATACTATTTTAAAGTCTCGAACTAGCTCACTAACGATGTCATTTATATAAATAATAAATAAGAGAGGTCCTAAAACAGTTCCTTGCGGTACTCCATATTTTGACTCTCTCTCTTCCGAGACTACGTTATTAATAATTACGACTTGTGTCCGGTTTTTCAGGTACGATTCAAACCATTTTAGAACATTTCCTTTTAAACCGTATTTCGTTAGTTTTTTTTATTAGTAGGTATCTGTCTATTGTTTCGAATGCACGTTTCAGGTCAATAAAAATAGCTCCAACAATATAACCCTCACATATACTTTTTTTCCAGTCAGAAATCACATTCTGCACGGCATCTTCGCACGATTTTCCATGTCTAAATCCATATTGGCAACTAGTTAATAATTTGTTAGCCTCGAAATAATTCCCAATCTGCTCTTTTACGATTAATTCTAATACTTTCTCAAATTGTGGTAACTTATTAATTGGACGGAATTCTTCTGCCCGTTTTGTTTTAATTATTTTCTCGATGGGAATTATTTCCGATTTCTTCCATTTCTCTGGAAAGTAGCCCTGCCTTAGAGATAAGTTAAAAGCTGCGGTGAAGCGTTCTTTTATCACAGAATATGCTGATTTTAAAATTTTTGTCGTTATTCCTTCTTCAGTACTTCCTTTATTCGGTAATTTCGACATTATCCTATCTAATGTTTGACTAGTTACTTCCGTAAATCTGTCCATAATTGCGTTTGTATAGACACCTGTTTGTTCCTCAATCTCATTATTATTTATGTTTCTCACGATTTCCTCTATACTATCTATGTAGTAGTCATTGAATTTATTCTAGGATCGTTATTTAGCGAGAAAAACGCGAAAAACAATTTTCCGTCGGGTCTTGGAATGGTCCCATAGTCTATTTTACGTATTTTGTCATGATAAATAAGAATCTAACTCTATTTGGATGATAGGACAAACGGGAAAAGAGAAAAACGCAAAAAACCGTCCCTGAACAAACGGTTTTCGAAGAATTTACATTTTACGCCATATCTTTTCGAAAAATAATAATTCCTGCATGCGCCATGGCTCACTCGATGTATTTTTCACTGGTGATTAATACTATAACCGCAGATTTACGATAGGACCAACAGGGGCCGAGAAAAATGAAAATGAACACAGTGATCCTGAAATAACGTCCTTTTCGCTCTAGGATCGTTATTTAGCGAGAAAAACGCGAAAAACCATTTTCCGTCGGTTCTCGGAATGGTCCCATAGTCTATTTTCCATATTTTGTCATGATAAATAAGAATCTAACTCTATTTGGATGATAGGACAAACGGGAAAAGAGAAAAACGCAAAAAACCGTCCCTGAAAAAACGGTTTTCGAAGAATTTACATTTTACGCCATATCTTTTCGAAAAATAATAATTCCTGCATGCGCCATGGCTCATTCGATGTATTTTTCACTGGTGATTAATACTATAACCGCAGATTTACGATAGGACCAACAGGGGCCGAGAAAAATGAAAATGAACACAGTGATCCTGAAATAACGTCCTTTTCGCTCTAGGATCGTTATTTAGCGAGAAAAACGCGAAAAACAATTTTCCGTCGGTTCTCGGAATGGTCCCATAGTCTATTTTACGTATTTTGTCTTGATAAATAAGAATCTAACACTATTTGGATGATAGGACAAACGGGAAAAGAGAAAAACGCAAAAAACCGTCCCTGAAAAAACGGTTTTCGAAGAATTTACATTTTACACCATATCGTTTCGAAAAATAATAATTCCTGCATGCGCCATGGCTCATTCGATGTATTTTTCACTGGTGATTAATACTATAACCGCAGATTTACGATAGGACCAACAGGGGCCGAGAAAAATGAAAATGAACACAGTGATCCTGAAATAACGTCCTTTTCGCTCTAGGATCGTTATTTAGCGAAAAAAACGCGAAAAACAATTTTCCGTCGGTTCTCGGAATGGTCCCATAGTCTATTTTCCATATTTTGTCATTATAAATAAGAATTTAACTCTATTTGGACGATAGGACAAACGGGAAAAGAGAAAAACGCAAAAAACCGTCCCTGAAAAAACGGTTTTCGAAGAACTTACATTTTACGCCATATCTTTTCGAAAAATAATAATTCCTGCATGCGCCATGGCTCATTCGATGTATTTTTCACTGGTGATTAATAATATAATCGCAGATTTACGATAGGACCAACAGGGGCCGAGAAAAATGAAAATGAACACAGTGATCCTGAAATAACGTCCTTTTCGCTCTAGGATCGTTATTTAGCGAGAAAAACGCGAAAAACAATTTTCCGTCGGTTCTCGGAATATTCCCATAGTCTATTTTACATATTTTGTCATTATAAATAAGAATTTAACTCTATTTGGACGATAGGACAAACGGGAAAAGAGAAAAACGCAAAAAACCGTCCCTGAAAAAACGGTTTTCGAAGAATTTACATTTTACACCATATCGTTTCGAAAAATAATAATTCCTGCATGCGCCATGGCTCATTCGATGTATTTTTCACTGGTGATTAATACTATAACCGCAGATTTACGATAGGACCAACAGGGGCCGAGAAAAATGAAAATGAACACAGTGATCCTGAAATAACGTCCTTTTCGCTCTAGGATCGTTATTTAGCGAGAAAAACGCGAAAAACAATTTTCCGTCGGTTCTCGGAATGGTCCCATAGTCTATTTTACGTATTTTGTCTTGATAAATAAGAATCTAACACTATTTGGATGATAGGACAAACGGGAAAAGAGAAAAACGCAAAAAATCGTCCCTGAAAAACGGTTTTCGAAGAATTTACATTTTACGCCATATCTTTTCGAAAAATAATAATTCCTGCATGCGCCATGGCTCATTCGATGTATTTTTCACTGCTGAATAATAATATATCCGCAGATTTACGATAGGACCAATAGGGGCCGAGAAAAATGAAAATGAACACAGTGATCCTGAAATAACGTCCTTTTCGCTCTAGGATCGTTATTTAGCGAGAAAAAGGCGAAAAACAATTTTCCGTCGGTTCTCGGAATGGTCCCATAGTCTATTTTCCATATTTTGTCATTATAAATAAGAATTTAACTCTATTTGGACGATAGGACAAACGGGAAAAGAGAAAAACGCAAAAAACCGTCCCTGAAAAAACGGTTTTCGAAGAATTTACATTTTACACCATATCGTTTCGAAAAATAATAATTCCTGCATGCGCCATGGCTCACTCGATGTATTTTTCACTGGTGATTAATACTATAACCGCAGATTTACGATAGGACCAACAGGGGCCGAGAAAAATGAAAATGAACACAGTGATCCTGAAATAACGTCCTTTTCGCTCTAGGATCGTTATTTAGCGAGAAAAACGCGAAAAACAATTTTCCGTCGGTTCTCGGAATGGTCCCATAGTCTATTTTACATATTTTGTCATTATAAATAAGAATTTAACTCTATTTGGACGATAGGACAAACGGGAAAAGAGAAAAACGCAAACAACCGTCCCTGAAAAAACGTTTTTCGAAGAATTTTCATTTTACGCCATATCTTTTCGAAAAATAATAATTCCTGCATGCGCCATGGCTCACTCGATGTATTTTTCGCTGGTGAATAATACTATAACCGCAGATTTACGATAGGACCAACAGGGGCCGAGAAAAATGAAAATGAACACAGTGATCCTGAAATAACGTCCTTTTCGCTCTAGGATCGTTATTTAGCGAGAAAAAGGCGAAAAACAATTTTCCGTCGGTTCTCGGAATGGTCCCATAGTCTATTTTCCATATTTTGTCATTATAAATAAGAATTTAACTCTATTTGGACGATAGGACAAACGGGAAAAGAGAAAAACGCAAAAAACCGTCCCTGAAAAAACGGTTTTCGAAGAATTTACATTTTACACCATATCGTTTCGAAAAATAATAATTCCTGCATGCGCCATGGCTCATTCGATGTATTTTTCACTGGTGATTAATACTATAACCGCAGATTTACGATAGGACCAACAGGGGCCGAGAAAAATGAAAATGAACACAGTGATCCTGAAATAACGTCCTTTTCGCTCTAGGATCGTTATTTAGCGAGAAAAACGCGAAAAACAATTTTCCGTCGGTTCTCGGAATGGTCCCATAGTCTATTTTACGTATTTTGTCTTGATAAATAAGAATCTAACACTATTTGGATGATAGGACAAACGGGAAAAGAGAAAAACGCAAAAAATCGTCCCTGAAAAACGGTTTTCGAAGAATTTACATTTTACGCCATATCTTTTCGAAAAATAATAATTCCTGCATGCGCCATGGCTCATTCGATGTATTTTTCACTGCTGAATAATAATATATCCGCAGATTTACGATAGGACCAATAGGGGCCGAGAAAAATGAAAATGAACACAGTGATCCTGAAATAACGTCCTTTTCGCTCTAGTTAGTTAGTTAGTTTAGTTAGTCAGGTTTATTAGCTTCCTCAGCTACAATTTATGCACGTTTTGTGCTACAATTTGTTTCTTACATACTAACATATTAAATCTAACTTACATTACTATGACGATTCCTCTTCACGTGCGCTACAATTTTCCTCTTTATTTCCGCCTTATTATCTATATTCCGTATTTCGTTCTGGACTTCATTATATAACTTAAACCCTTCGTATCTCATGTCCTTCTGTCCTAACGTTTTGCTTGCGTATTCTACTCGCACATTACCAGCTTGTCTTGTCCTCATTCCCTCCCTGTCACCTACTAGTTTTACAATTTTTTCGCTTTCGCTTTTATTTTTCTCATCATTGAGCATCTTATGGACAAACAATATGACATTATATTCTATTCTTTCCTGTACAGACATGAAGTTTAACGCATTTAACATATCTAATATCTTCGTTCGATAATTACAATGTAGAATGACTCGCATACCCCTATTCTGCATTCGCTGTAATACTTCGATATCTGTTTTCGACATGTTAAGCATTATTGTGCTACAGTAGTCCAGGTGAGGCGCTATTATGCTTTTGTACACAGTACATCTCGTCATTGGTGATAAAAACTGGCCGACTCTATTCAGAAAACTAATCTTTTTTCCGATTTTTTTCACTATGAATTCTCTATGTTTATGCAGTGTGAGTTTCGCATCTAACATTATACCTAGGTATCTAGGATCGTTATTTAGCGAGAAAAACGCGAAAAACAATTTTCCGTCGGGTCTTGGAATGGTCCCATAGTCTATTTTACGTATTTTGTCGTGATAAATAAGAATCTAACTCTATTTGGATGATAGGACAAACGGGAAAAGAGAAAAACGCAAAAAACCGTCCCTGAAAAAACGGTTTTCGAAGAATTTACATTTTACGCCATATCTTTTCGAAAAATAATAATTCCTGCATGCGCCATGGCTCATTCGATGTATTTTTCACTGGTGATTAATAATATATCGGCAGATTTACGACAGGACCAACAGGGGCCGAGAAAAATGAAAATGAACACAGTGATCCTGAAATAACGTCCTTTTCGCTCTAGGATCGTTATTTAGCGAGAAAAACGCGAAAAACAATTTTCCGTCGGGTCTTGGAATGGTCCCATAGTCTATTTTACGTATTTTGTCGTGATAAATAAGAATCTAACTCTATTTGGATGATAGGACAAACGGGAAAAGAGAAAAACGCAAAAAACCGTCCCTGAAAAAACGGTTTTCGAAGAATTTACATTTTACGCCATATCTTTTCGAAAAATAATAATTCCTGCATGCGCCATGGCTCATTCGATGTATTTTTCACTGCTGAATAATAATATATTCGCAGATTTACGATAGGACCAACAGGGGCCGAGAAAAATGAAAATGAACACAGTGATCCTGAAATAACGTCCTTTTCGCTCTAGGATCGTTATTTAGCGAGAAAAACGCGAAAAACCATTTTCCGTCGGTGCTCGGAATGGTCCCATAGTCTATTTTCCATATTTTGTCATGATAAATAAGAATCTAACACTATTTGGATGATAGGACAAACGGGAAAAGAGAAAAACGCAAAAAACCGTCCCTGAAAAAACGGTTTTCGAAGAATTTACATTTTTCGCCATATCTTTTCGAAAAATAATAATTCCTGCATGCGCCATGGCTCATTCGATGTATTTTTCACTGGTGATTAATAATATAATCGCAGATTTATGATAGGACCAACAGGGGCCGAGAAAAATGAAAATGAACACAGTGATCCTGAAATAACGTCCTTTTCGCTGTAGGATCGTTATTTAGCGAGAAAAACGCGAAAAACAATTTTCCGTCGGTTCTCGGAATGGTCCCATAGTCTATTTTCCATATTTTGCCATGATAAATAAGAATCTAACTCTATTTGGATGATAGGACAAACGGGAAAAGAGAAAAACGCAAAAAGCCGTCCCTGAAAAAACGGTTTTCGAAGAATTTACATTTTACGCCATATCTTTTCGAAAAATAATAATTCCTGCATGCGCCATGGCTCATTCGATGTATTTTTCACTGCTGAATAATAATATATCCGCAGATTTACGATAGGACCAACAGGGGCCGAGAAAAATGAAAATGAACACAGTGATCCTGAAATAACGTCCTTTTCGCTCTAGGATCGTTATTTAGCGAGAAAAACGCGAAAAACAATTTTCCGTCGGTTCTCGGAATGGTCCCATAGTCTATTTTACGTATTTTGTCATGATAAATAAGAATCTAACGCTATTTGGATGATAGGACAAACGGGAAAAGAGAAAAACGCAAAAAACCGTCCCTGAAAAAACGGTTTTCGAAGAATTTACATTTTACGCCATATCTTTTCGAAAAATAATAATTCCTGCATGCGCCATGGCTCATTCGATGTATTTTTCACTGGTGATTAATAATATATCCGCAGATTTATGATAGGACCAACAGGGGCCGAGAAAAATGAAAATGAACACAGTGATCCTGAAATAACGTCCTTTTCGCTCTAGGATCGTTATTTAGCGAGAAAAACGCGAAAAACCATTTTCCGTCGGTTCTCGGAATGGTCCCATAGTCTATTTTCCATATTTTGTCATGATAAATAAGAATCTAACTCTATTTGGATGATAGGACAAACGGGAAAAGAGAAAAACGCAAAAAACCGTCCCTGAAAAAACGGTTTTCGAAGAATTTACATTTTACGCCATATCTTTTCGAAAAATAATAATTCCTGCATGCGCCATGGCTCATTCGATGTATTTTTCACTGGTGATTAATAATATATCCGCAGATTTACGATAGGACCAACAGGGGCCGAGAAAAATGAAAATGAACACAGTGATCCTGAAATAACGTCCTTTTCGCTCTAGGATCGTTATTTAGCGAGAAAAACGCGAAAAACAATTTTCCGTCGGGTCTTGGAATGGTCCCATAGTCTATTTTACGTATTTTGTCATGATAAATAAGAATCTAACTCTATTTGGATGATAGGACAAACGGGAAAAGAGAAAAACGCAAAAAACCGTCCCTGAACAAACGGTTTTCGAAGAATTTACATTTTACGCCATATCTTTTCGAAAAATAATAATTCCTGCATGCGCCATGGCTCATTCGATGTATTTTTCACTGGTGATTAATAATATATCCGCAGATTTACGACAGGACCAACAGGGGCCGAGAAAAATGAAAATGAACACAGTGATCCTGAAATAACGTCCTTTTCGCTCTAGGATCGTTATTTAGCGAGAAAAACGCGAAAAACAATTTTCCGTCGGGTCTTGGAATGGTCCCATAGTCTATTTTACGTATTTTGTCGTGATAAATAAGAATCTAACTCTATTTGGATGATAGGACAAACGGGAAAAGAGAAAAACGCAAAAAACCGTCCCTGAAAAAACGGTTTTCGAAGAATTTACATTTTACGCCATATCTTTTCGAAAAATAATAATTCCTGCATGCGCCATGGCTCATTCGATGTATTTTTCACTGGTGATTAATAATATATCCGCAGATTTACGACAGGACCAACAGGGGCCGAGAAAAATGAAAATGAACACAGTGATCCTGAAATAACGTCCTTTTCGCTCTAGGATCGTTATTTAGCGAGAAAAACGCGAAAAACAATTTTCCGTCGGTTCTCGGAATGGTCCCATAGTCTATTTTACATATTTTGTCATTATAAATAAGAATTTAACTCTATTTGGACGATAGGACAAACGGGAAAAGAGAAAAACGCAAAAAACCGTCCCTGAAAAAACGGTTTTCGAAGAATTTACATTTTTCGCCATATCTTTTCGAAAAATAATAATTCCTGCATGCGCCATGGCTCATTCGATGTATTTTTCACTGGTGATTAATAATATAATCGCAGATTTATGATAGGACCAACAGGGGCCGAGAAAAATGAAAATGAACACAGTGATCCTGAAATAACGTCCTTTTCGCTGTAGGATCGTTATTTAGCGAGAAAAACGCGAAAAACAATTTTCCGTCGGTTCTCGGAATGGTCCCATAGTCTATTTTCCATATTTTGCCATGATAAATAAGAATCTAACTCTATTTGGATGATAGGACAAACGGGAAAAGAGAAAAACGCAAAAAGCCGTCCCTGAAAAAACGGTTTTCGAAGAATTTACATTTTACGCCATATCTTTTCGAAAAATAATAATTCCTGCATGCGCCATGGCTCATTCGATGTATTTTTCACTGCTGAATAATAATATATCCGCAGATTTACGATAGGACCAACAGGGGCCGAGAAAAATGAAAATGAACACAGTGATCCTGAAATAACGTCCTTTTCGCTCTAGTTAGTTAGTTAGTTAGTTAGTTAGGTTTATTAGCTTCCTCAGCTACAATTTATGCACTTTTTGTGCTACAATTTGTTTCTTACATACTAACATATTAAATCTAACTTACATTACTATGACGATTCCTCTTCACGTGCGCTACAATTTTCCTCTTTATCTCCGCCTTATTATCTATATTCCGTATTTCGTTCTGGACTTCATTATATAACTTAAACCCTTCGTATCTCATGTCCTTCTGTCCTAGCGTTTTGCTTGCGTATTCTACTCGCACATTACCAGCTTGTCTTGTCCTCATTCCCTCCCTGTCACCTACTAGTTTTACAATTTTTTTCGCTTTCGCTTTTATTTTTCTCATCATTGAGCATCTTATGGACAAACAATATGACATTATATTCTATTCTTTCCTGTACAGACATGAAGTTTAACGCATTTAGCATGTCTAATATCTTCGTTCGATAATTACAATGTAGAATGACTCGCATACCCCTATTCTGCATTCGCTGTAGTACTTCGATATCTGTTTTCGACATGTTAAGCATTATTGTGCTACAGTAGTCCAGGTGAGGCGCTATTATGCTTTTGTACACAGTACATCTCGTCATTGGTGATAAAAACTGGCCGACTCTATTGAGAAAACTAATCTTTTTTCCGATTTTTTTCACTATGAATTCTCTATGTTTATGCAGTGTGAGTTTCGCATCTAACATTATTCCTAGGTATTTTATCTCCCATACACGCTCTATTTCGTCTCCTTCAGTTGAAACTATTTTCACTGCCTCCCCTCGTGTTTCTTGCGGACCCTTAAATACCATGAATTTCGTCTTCTTTGAATTCAATTTCAGCTTATTCTTACTCAGCCACGCTTCAGTTTTTTTAAGTTGTTCATTCATTGCTGTATTTAAATGCTCGGAGCTACTACCTCTTACATACAGAATCATATCATCTGCGAATAATACTATTTTAAAGTCTCGAACTAGCTCACTAACGATGTCATTTATATAAATAATAAATAAGAGAGGTCCTAAAACAGTTCCTTGCGGTACTCCATATTTTGACTCTCTCTCTTCCGAGACTACGTTATTAATAATTACGACTTGTGTCCGGTTTTTCAGGTACGATTCAAACCATTTTAGAACATTTCCTTTTAAACCGTATTTCGTTAGTTTTTTTTATTAGTAGGTATCTGTCTATTGTTTCGAATGCACGTTTCAGGTCAATAAAAATAGCTCCAACAATATAACCCTCACATATACTTTTTTTCCAGTCAGAAATCACATTCTGCACGGCATCTTCGCACGATTTTCCATGTCTAAATCCATATTGGCAACTAGTTAATAATTTGTTAGCCTCGAAATAATTCCCAATCTGCTCTTTTACGATTAATTCTAATACTTTCTCAAATTGTGGTAACTTATTAATTGGACGGAATTCTTCTGCCCGTTTTGTTTTAATTATTTTCTCGATGGGAATTATTTCCGATTTCTTCCATTTCTCTGGAAAGTAGCCCTGCCTTAGAGATAAGTTAAAAGCTGCGGTGAAGCGTTCTTTTATCACAGAATATGCTGATTTTAAAATTTTTGTCGTTATTCCTTCTTCAGTACTTCCTTTATTCGGTAATTTCGACATTATCCTATCTAATGTTTGACTAGTTACTTCCGTAAATCTGTCCATAATTGCGTTTGTATAGACACCTGTTTGTTCCTCAATCTCATTATTATTTATGTTTCTCACGATTTCCTCTATACTATCTATGTAGTAGTCATTGAATTTATTCTAGGATCGTTATTTAGCGAGAAAAACGCGAAAAACAATTTTCCGTCGGGTCTTGGAATGGTCCCATAGTCTATTTTACGTATTTTGTCATGATAAATAAGAATCTAACTCTATTTGGATGATAGGACAAACGGGAAAAGAGAAAAACGCAAAAAACCGTCCCTGAACAAACGGTTTTCGAAGAATTTACATTTTACGCCATATCTTTTCGAAAAATAATAATTCCTGCATGCGCCATGGCTCATTCGATGTATTTTTCACTGGTGATTAATAATATATCCGCAGATTTACGACAGGACCAACAGGGGCCGAGAAAAATGAAAATGAACACAGTGATCCTGAAATAACGTCCTTTTCGCTCTAGGATCGTTATTTAGCGAGAAAAACGCGAAAAACAATTTTCCGTCGGGTCTTGGAATGGTCCCATAGTCTATTTTACGTATTTTGTCGTGATAAATAAGAATCTAACTCTATTTGGATGATAGGACAAACGGGAAAAGAGAAAAACGCAAAAAACCGTCCCTGAAAAAACGGTTTTCGAAGAATTTACATTTTACGCCATATCTTTTCGAAAAATAATAATTCCTGCATGCGCCATGGCTCATTCGATGTATTTTTCACTGGTGATTAATAATATATCCGCAGATTTACGACAGGACCAACAGGGGCCGAGAAAAATGAAAATGAACACAGTGATCCTGAAATAACGTCCTTTTCGCTCTAGGATCGTTATTTAGCGAGAAAAACGCGAAAAACAATTTTCCGTCGGTTCTCGGAATGGTCCCATAGTCTATTTTACATATTTTGTCATTATAAATAAGAATTTAACTCTATTTGGACGATAGGACAAACGGGAAAAGAGAAAAACGCAAAAAACCGTCCCTGAAAAAACGGTTTTCGAAGAATTTACATTTTTCGCCATATCTTTTCGAAAAATAATAATTCCTGCATGCGCCATGGCTCATTCGATGTATTTTTCACTGGTGATTAATAATATAATCGCAGATTTATGATAGGACCAACAGGGGCCGAGAAAAATGAAAATGAACACAGTGATCCTGAAATAACGTCCTTTTCGCTGTAGGATCGTTATTTAGCGAGAAAAACGCGAAAAACAATTTTCCGTCGGTTCTCGGAATGGTCCCATAGTCTATTTTCCATATTTTGCCATGATAAATAAGAATCTAACTCTATTTGGATGATAGGACAAACGGGAAAAGAGAAAAACGCAAAAAGCCGTCCCTGAAAAAACGGTTTTCGAAGAATTTACATTTTACGCCATATCTTTTCGAAAAATAATAATTCCTGCATGCGCCATGACTCATTCGATGTATTTTTCACTGCTGAATAATAATATATCCGCAGATTTACGATAGGACCAACAGGGGCCGAGAAAAATGAAAATGAACACAGTGATCCTGAAATAACGTCCTTTTCGCTCTAGGATCGTTATTTAGCGAGAAAAACGCGAAAAACAATTTTCCGTCGGTTCTCGGAATGGTCCCATAGTCTATTTTACGTATTTTGTCTTGATAAATAAGAATCTAACACTATTTGGATGATAGGACAAACGGGAAAAGAGAAAAACGCAAAAAATCGTCCCTGAAAAAACGGTTTTCGAAGAATTTACATTTTACGCCATATCTTTTCGAAAAATAATAATTCCTGCATGCGCCATGGCTCATTCGATGTATTTTTCACTGCTGAATAATAATATATCCGCAGATTTACGATAGGACCAATAGGGGCCGAGAAAAATGAAAATGAACACAGTGATCCTGAAATAACGTCCTTTTCGCTCTAGGATCGTTATTTAGCGAGAAAAAGGCGAAAAACAATTTTCCGTCGGTTCTCGGAATGGTCCCATAGTCTATTTTCCATATTTTGTCATTATAAATAAGAATTTAACTCTATTTGGACGATAGGACAAACGGGAAAAGAGAAAAACGCAAAAAACCGTCCCTGAAAAAACGGTTTTCGAAGAATTTACATTTTACACCATATCGTTTCGAAAAATAATAATTCCTGCATGCGCCATGGCTCATTCGATGTATTTTTCACTGGTGATTAATAATATAATCGCAGATTTACGATAGGACCAACAGGGGCCGAGAAAAATGAAAATGAACACAGTGATCCTGAAATAACGTCCTTTTCGCTCTAGGATCGTTATTTAGCGAGAAAAACGCGAAAAACAATTTTCCGTCGGTTCTCGGAATGGTCCCATAGTCTATTTTACATATTTTGTCATTATAAATAAGAATTTAACTCTATTTGGACGATAGGACAAACGGGAAAAGAGAAAAACGCAAAAAACCGTCCCTGAAAAAACGTTTTTCGAAGAATTTTCATTTTACGCCATATCTTTTCGAAAAATAATAATTCCTGCATGCGCCATGGCTCACTCGATGTATTTTTCGCTGGTGAATAATACTATAACCGCAGATTTACGATAGAACCAACAGGGGCCGAGAAAAATGAAAATGAACACAGTGATCCTGAAATAACGTCCTTTTCGCTCTAGGATCGTAATTTAGCGAGAAAAACGCGAAAAACAATTTTCCGTCGGTTCTCGGAATGGTCCCATAGTCTATTTTACATATTTTGTCATTATAAATAAGAATTTAACTCTATTTGGACGATAGGACAAACGGGAAAAGAGAAAAACGCAAAAAACCGTCCCTGAAAAAACGTTTTTCGAAGAATTTTCATTTTACGCCATATCTTTTCGAAAAATAATAATTCCTGCATGCGCCATGGCTCACTCGATGTATTTTTCGCTGGTGAATAATACTATAACCGCAGATTTACGATAGAACCAACAGGGGCCGAGAAAAATGAAAATGAACACAGTGATCCTGAAATAACGTCCTTTTCGCTCTAGGATCGTAATTTAGCGAGAAAAACGCGAAAAACAATTTTCCGTCGGTTCTCGGAATGGTCCCATAGTCTATTTTCCATATTTTGTCATTATAAATAAGAATTTAACTCTATTTGGACGATAGGACAAACGGGAAAAGAGAAAAACGCAAAAAACCGTCCCTGAAAAAACGGTTTTCGAAGAATTTACATTTTACGCCATATCTTTTCGAAAAATAATATTTCCTGCATGCGCCATGGCTCACTCGATGTATTTTTCACTGGTGATTAATACTATAACCGCAGATTTACGATAGGACCAACAGGGGCCGAGAAAAATGAAAATGAACACAGTGATCCTGAAATAACGTCCTTTTCGCTCTAGGATCGTTATTTAGCGAGAAAAAGGCGAAAAACAATTTTCCGTCGGTTCTCGGAATGGTCCCATAGTCTATTTTCCATATTTTGCCATGATAAATAAGAATCTAACTCTATTTGGATGATAGGACAAACGGGAAAAGAGAAAAACGCAAAAAACCGTCCCTGAAAAAACGGTTTTCGAAGAATTTACATTTTACGCCATATCTTTTCGAAAAATAATAATTCCTGCATGCGCCATGGCTCATTCGATGTATTTTTCACTGCTGAATAATAATATATCCGCAGATTTACGATAGGACCAACAGGGGCCGAGAAATATGAAAATGAACACAGTAATCCTGAAATAACGTCCTTTTCGCTCTAGGATCGTTATTTAGCGAGAAAAACGCGAAAAACAATTTTCCGTCGGTTCTCGGAATGGTCCCATAGTCTATTTTACGTATTTTGTCTTGATAAATAAGAATCTAACACTATTTGGATGATAGGACAAACGGGAAAAGAGAAAAACGCAAAAAATCGTCCCTGAAAAAACGGTTTTCGAAGAATTTACATTTCACGCCATATCTTTTCGAAAAATAATAATTCCTGCATGCGCCATGGCTCACTCGATGTATTTTTCGCTGGTGAATAATACTATAACCGCAGATTTACGATAGGACCAACAGGGGCCGAGAAAAATGAAAATGAACACAGTGATCCTGAAATAACGTCCTTTTCGCTCTAGGATCGTTATTTAGCGAGAAAAACGCGAAAAACAATTTTCCGTCGGTTCTCGGAATGGTCCCATAGTCTATTTTACATATTTTGTCATTATAAATAAGAATTTAACTCTATTTGGACGATAGGACAAACGGGAAAAGAGAAAAACGCAAAAAACCGTCCCTGAAAAAACGTTTTTCGAAGAATTTTCATTTTACGCCATATCTTTTCGAAAAATAATAATTCCTGCATGCGCCATGGCTCACTCGATGTATTTTTCGCTGGTGAATAATACTATAACCGCAGATTTACGATAGAACCAACAGGGGCCGAGAAAAATGAAAATGAACACAGTGATCCTGAAATAACGTCCTTTTCGCTCTAGGATCGTAATTTAGCGAGAAAAACGCGAAAAACAATTTTCCGTCGGTTCTCGGAATGGTCCCATAGTCTATTTTACATATTTTGTCATTATAAATAAGAATTTAACTCTATTTGGACGATAGGACAAACGGGAAAAGAGAAAAACGCAAAAAACCGTCCCTGAAAAAACGTTTTTCGAAGAATTTTCATTTTACGCCATATCTTTTCGAAAAATAATAATTCCTGCATGCGCCATGGCTCACTCGATGTATTTTTCGCTGGTGAATAATACTATAACCGCAGATTTACGATAGAACCAACAGGGGCCGAGAAAAATGAAAATGAACACAGTGATCCTGAAATAACGTCCTTTTCGCTCTAGGATCGTAATTTAGCGAGAAAAACGCGAAAAACAATTTTCCGTCGGTTCTCGGAATGGTCCCATAGTCTATTTTCCATATTTTGTCATTATAAATAAGAATTTAACTCTATTTGGACGATAGGACAAACGGGAAAAGAGAAAAACGCAAAAAACCGTCCCTGAAAAAACGGTTTTCGAAGAATTTACATTTTACGCCATATCTTTTCGAAAAATAATAATTCCTGCATGCGCCATGGCTCATTCGATGTATTTTTCACTGCTGAATAATAATATATCCGCAGATTTACGATAGGACCAACAGGGGCCGAGAAATATGAAAATGAACACAGTAATCCTGAAATAACGTCCTTTTCGCTCTAGGATCGTTATTTAGCGAGAAAAACGCGAAAAACAATTTTCCGTCGGTTCTCGGAATGGTCCCATAGTCTATTTTACGTATTTTGTCTTGATAAATAAGAATCTAACACTATTTGGATGATAGGACAAACGGGAAAAGAGAAAAACGCAAAAAATCGTCCCTGAAAAAACGGTTTTCGAAGAATTTACATTTCACGCCATATCTTTTCGAAAAATAATAATTCCTGCATGCGCCATGGCTCACTCGATGTATTTTTCGCTGGTGAATAATACTATAACCGCAGATTTACGATAGGACCAACAGGGGCCGAGAAAAATGAAAATGAACACAGTGATCCTGAAATAACGTCCTTTTCGCTCTAGGATCGTTATTTAGCGAGAAAAACGCGAAAAACAATTTTCCGTCGGTTCTCGGAATGGTCCCATAGTCTATTTTACATATTTTGTCATTATAAATAAGAATTTAACTCTATTTGGACGATAGGACAAACGGGAAAAGAGAAAAACGCAAACAACCGTCCCTGAAAAAACGTTTTTCGAAGAATTTTCATTTTACGCCATATCTTTTCGAAAAATAATAATTCCTGCATGCGCCATGGCTCACTCGATGTATTTTTCGCTGGTGAATAATACTATAACCGCAGATTTACGATAGGACCAACAGGGGCCGAGAAAAATGAAAATGAACACAGTGATCCTGAAATAACGTCCTTTTCGCTCTAAGATCGTTATTTAGCGAGAAAAACGCGAAAAACCATTTTCCGTCGGTTCTCGGAATGGTCCCATAGTCTATTTTCCATATTTTGTCATGATAAATAAGAATCTAACTCTATTTGGATGATAGGACAAACGGGAAAAGAGAAAAACGCAAAAAACCGTCCCTGAAAAAACGGTTTTCGAAGAATTTACATTTTACGCCATATCTTTTCGAAAAATAATAATTCCTGCATGCGCCATGGCTCATTCGATGTATTTTTCACTGCTGAATAATAATATATCCGCAGATTTACGATAGGACCAACAGGGGCCGAGAAATATGAAAATGAACACAGTGATCCTGAAATAACGTCCTTTTCGCTCTAGGATCGTTATTTAGCGAGAAAAACGCGAAAAACAATTTTCCGTCGGTTCTCGGAATGGTCCCATAGTCTATTTTCCATATTTTGTCATTATAAATAAGAATTTAACTCTATTTGGACGATAGGACAAACGGGAAAAGAGAAAAACGCAAAAAACCGTCCCTGAAAAAACGGTTTTCGAAGAATTTACATTTTACGCCATATCTTTTCGAAAAATAATAATTCCTGCATGCGCCATGGCTCATTCGATGTATTTTTCACTGGTGATTAATAATATAATCGCAGATTTACGATAGGACCAACAGGGGCCGAGAAAAATGAAAATGAACACAGTGATCCTGAAATAACGTCCTTTTCGCTCTAGGATCGTTATTTAGCGAGAAAAACGCGAAAAACAATTTTCCGTCGGTTCTCGGAATGGTCCCATAGTCTATTTTACATATTTTGTCATTATAAATAAGAATTTAACTCTATTTGGACGATAGGACAAACGGGAAAAGAGAAAAACGCAAAAAACCGTCCCTGAAAAAACGTTTTTCGAAGAATTTTCATTTTACGCCATATCTTTTCGAAAAATAATAATTCCTGCATGCGCCATGGCTCATTCGATGTATTTTTCACTGCTGAATAATAATATATCCGCAGATTTACGATAGGACCAATAGGGGCCGAGAAAAATGAAAATGAACACAGTGATCCTGAAATAACGTCCTTTTCGCTCTAGGATCGTTATTTAGCGAGAAAAAGGCGAAAAACAATTTTCCGTCGGTTCTCGGAATGGTCCCATAGTCTATTTTCCATATTTTGTCATTATAAATAAGAATTTAACTCTATTTGGACGATAGGACAAACGGGAAAAGAGAAAAACGCAAAAAACCGTCCCTGAAAAAACGGTTTTCGAAGAATTTACATTTTACGCCATATCTTTTCGAAAAATAATAATTCCTGCATGCGCCATGGCTCACTCGATGTATTTTTCACTGGTGATTAATACTATAACCGCAGATTTACGATAGGACCAACAGGGGCCGAGAAAAATGAAAATGAACACAGTGATCCTGAAATAACGTCCTTTTCGCTCTAGGATCGTTATTTAGCGAGAAAAAGGCGAAAAACAATTTTCCGTCGGTTCTCGGAATGGTCCCATAGTCTATTTTCCATATTTTGCCATGATAAATAAGAATCTAACTCTATTTGGATGATAGGACAAACGGGAAAAGAGAAAAACGCAAAAAACCGTCCCTGAAAAAACGGTTTTCGAAGAATTTACATTTTACGCCATATCTTTTCGAAAAATAATAATTCCTGCATGCGCCATGGCTCATTCGATGTATTTTTCACTGCTGAATAATAATATATCCGCAGATTTACGATAGGACCAACAGGGGCCGAGAAATATGAAAATGAACACAGTGATCCTGAAATAACGTCCTTTTCGCTCTAGGATCGTTATTTAGCGAGAAAAACGCGAAAAACAATTTTCCGTCGGTTCTCGGAATGGTCCCATAGTCTATTTTACGTATTTTGTCTTGATAAATAAGAATCTAACACTATTTGGATGATAGGACAAACGGGAAAAGAGAAAAACGCAAAAAATCGTCCCTGAAAAAACGGTTTTCGAAGAATTTACATTTTACGCCATATCTTTTCGAAAAATAATAATTCCTGCATGCGCCATGGCTCACTCGATGTATTTTTCGCTGGTGAATAATACTATAACCGCAGATTTACGATAGGACCAACAGGGGCCGAGAAAAATGAAAATGAACACAGTGATCCTGAAATAACGTCCTTTTCGCTCTAAGATCGTTATTTAGCGAGAAAAACGCGAAAAACCATTTTCCGTCGGTTCTCGGAATGGTCCCATAGTCTATTTTCCATATTTTGTCATTATAAATAAGAATTTAACTCTATTTGGACGATAGGACAAACGGGAAAAGAGAAAAACGCAAAAAACCGTCCCTGAAAAAACGGTTTTCGAAGAATTTACATTTTACGCCATATCTTTTCGAAAAATAATAATTCCTGCATGCGCCATGGCTCATTCGATGTATTTTTCACTGGTGATTAATAATATAATCGCAGATTTACGATAGGACCAACAGGGGCCGAGAAAAATGAAAATGAACACAGTGATCCTGAAATAACGTCCTTTTCGCTCTAGGATCGTTATTTAGCGAGAAAAACGCGAAAAACAATTTTCCGTCGGTTCTAGGAATGGTCCCATAGTCTATTTTACATATTTTGTCATTATAAATAAGAATTTAACTCTATTTGGACGATAGGACAAACGGGAAAAGAGAAAAACGCAAAAAACCGTCCCTGAAAAAACGTTTTTCGAAGAATTTTCATTTTACGCCATATCTTTTCGAAAAATAATAATTCCTGCACGCGCCATGGCTCACTCGATGTATTTTTCGCTGGTGAATAATACTATAACCGCAGATTTACGATAGGACCAACAGGGGCCGAGAAAAATGAAAATGAACACAGTGATCCTGAAATAACGTCCTTTTCGCTCTAGGATCGTTATTTAGCGAGAAAAACGCGAAAAACAATTTTCCGTCGGTTCTCGGAATGGTCCCATAGTCTATTTTTCATATTTTGTCATTATAAATAAGAATTTAACTCTATTTGGACGATAGGACAAACGGGAAAAGAGAAAAACGCAAACAACCGTCCCTGAAAAAACGTTTTTCGAAGAATTTTCATTTTACGCCATATCTTTTCGAAAAATAATAATTCCTGCATGCGCCATGGCTCACTCGATGTATTTTTCGCTGGTGAATAATACTATAACCGCAGATTTACGACAGGACCAACAGGGGCCGAGAAAAATGAAAATGAACACAGTGATCCTGAAATAACGTCCTTTTCGCTCTAAGATCGTTATTTAGCGAGAAAAACGCGAAAAACCATTTTCCGTCGGTTCTCGGAATGGTCCCATAGTCTATTTTCCATATTTTGTCATGATAAATAAGAATCTAACTCTATTTGGATGATAGGACAAACGGGAAAAGAGAAAAACGCAAAAAACCGTCCCTGAAAAAACGGTTTTCGAAGAATTTACATTTTACGCCATATCTTTTCGAAAAATAATAATTCCTGCATGCGCCATGGCTCATTCGATGTATTTTTCACTGGTGATTAATACTATAACCGCAGATTTACGATAGGACCAACAGGGGCCGAGAAAAATGAAAATGAACACAGTGATCCTGAAATAACGTCCTTTTCGCTCTAGGATCGTTATTTAGCGAGAAAAACGCGAAAAACAATTTTCCGTCGGTTCTCGGAATGGTCCCATAGTCTATTTTTCGTATTTTGTCATGATAAATAAGAATCTAACACTATTTGGATGATAGGACAAACGGGAAAAGAGAAAAACGCAAAAAATCGTCCCTGAAAAAACGGTTTTCGAAGAATTTACATTTTACGCCATATCTTTTCGAAAAATAATAATTCCTGCATGCGCCATGGCTCATTCGATGTATTTTTCACTGCTGAATAATAATATATCCGCAGATTTACGATAGGACCAATAGGGGCCGAGAAAAATGAAAATGAACACAGTGATCCTGAAATAACGTCCTTTTCGCTCTAGGATCGTTATTTAGCGAGAAAAAGGCGAAAAACAATTTTCCGTCGGTTCTCGGAATGGTCCCATAGTCTATTTTCCATATTTTGTCATGATAAATAAGAATCTAACACTATTTGGATGATAGGACAAACGGGAAAAGAGAAAAACGCAAAAAATCGTCCCTGAAAAAACGGTTTTCGAAGAATTTACATTTTACGCCATATCTTTTCGAAAAATAATAATTCCTGCATGCGCCATGGCTCATTCGATGTATTTTTCACTGCTGAATAATAATATAACCGCAGATTTACGATAGGACCAACAGGGGCCGAGAAAAATGAAAATGAACACAGTGATCCTGAAATAACGTCCTTTTCGCTCTAGGATCGTTATTTAGCGAGAAAAACGCGAAAAACAATTTTCCGTCGGTTCTCGGAATGGTCCCATAGTCTATTTTACGTATTTTGTCTTGATAAATAAGAATCTAACACTATTTGGATGATAGGACAAACGGGAAAAGAGAAAAACGCAAAAAATCGTCCCTGAAAAAACGGTTTTCGAAGAATTTACATTTTACGCCATATCTTTTCGAAAAATAATAATTCCTGCATGCGCCATGGCTCATTCGATGTATTTTTCACTGGTGATTAATAATATAATCGCAGATTTACGATAGGACCAACAGGGGCCGAGAAAAATGAAAATGAACACAGTGATCCTGAAATAACGTCCTTTTCGCTCTAGGATCGTTATTTAGCGAGAAAAAGGCGAAAAACAATTTTCCGTCGGTTCTCGGAATGGTCCCATAGTCTATTTTCCATATTTTGTCATTATAAATAAGAATTTAACTCTATTTGGACGATAGGACAAACGGGAAAAGAGAAAAACGCAAAAAACCGTCCCTGAAAAAACGTTTTTCGAAGAATTTTCATTTTACGCCATATCTTTTCGAAAAATAATAATTCCTGCATGCGCCATGGCTCACTCGATGTATTTTTCGCTGGTGAATAATACTATAACCGCAGATTTACGATAGAACCAACAGGGGCCGAGAAAAATGAAAATGAACACAGTGATCCTGAAATAACGTCCTTTTCGCTCTAGGATCGTAATTTAGCGAGAAAAACGCGAAAAACAATTTTCCGTCGGTTCTCGGAATGGTCCCATAGTCTATTTTCCATATTTTGTCATTATAAATAAGAATTTAACTCTATTTGGACGATAGGACAAACGGGAAAAGAGAAAAACGCAAAAAACCGTCCCTGAAAAAACGGTTTTCGAAGAATTTACATTTTACGCCATATCTTTTCGAAAAATAATAATTCCTGCATGCGCCATGGCTCATTCGATGTATTTTTCACTGCTGAATAATAATATATCCGCAGATTTACGATAGGACCAATAGGGGCCGAGAAAAATGAAAATGAACACAGTGATCCTGAAATAACGTCCTTTTCGCTCTAGGATCGTTATTTAGCGAGAAAAAGGCGAAAAACAATTTTCCGTCGGTTCTCGGAATGGTCCCATAGTCTATTTTCCATATTTTGTCATTATAAATAAGAATTTAACTCTATTTGGATGATAGGACAAACGGGAAAAGAGAAAAACGCAAAAAACCGTCCCTGAAAAAACGGTTTTCGAAGAATTTACATTTTACGCCATATCTTTTCGAAAAATAATAATTCCTGCATGCGCCATGGCTCATTCGATGTATTTTTCACTGCTGAATAATAATATATCCGCAGATTTACGATAGGACCAACAGGGGCCGAGAAATATGAAAATGAACACAGTGATCCTGAAATAACGTCCTTTTCGCTCTAGGATCGTTATTTAGCGAGAAAAACGCGAAAAACAATTTTCCGTCGGTTCTCGGAATGGTCCCATAGTCTATTTTACATATTTTGTCATTATAAATAAGAATTTAACTCTATTTGGACGATAGGACAAACGGGAAAAGAGAAAAACGCAAAAAACCGTCCCTGAAAAAACGGTTTTCGAAGAATTTTCATTTTACGCCATATCTTTTCGAAAAATAATAATTCCTGCATGCGCCATGGCTCACTCGATGTATTTTTCGCTGGTGAATAATACTATAACCGCAGATTTACGATAGGACCAACAGGGGCCGAGAAAAATGAAAATGAACACAGTGATCCTGAAATAACGTCCTTTTCGCTCTAAGATCGTTATTTAGCGAGAAAAACGCGAAAAACCATTTTCCGTCGGTTCTCGGAATGGTCCCATAGTCTATTTTCCATATTTTGTCATTATAAATAAGAATTTAACTCTATTTGGACGATAGGACAAACGGGAAAAGAGAAAAACGCAAAAAACCGTCCCTGAAAAAACGGTTTTCGAAGAATTTACATTTTACGCCATATCTTTTCGAAAAATAATAATTCCTGCATGCGCCATGGCTCATTCGATGTATTTTTCACTGGTGATTAATAATATAATCGCAGATTTACGATAGGACCAACAGGGGCCGAGAAAAATGAAAATGAACACAGTGATCCTGAAATAACGTCCTTTTCGCTCTAGGATCGTTATTTAGCGAGAAAAACGCGAAAAACAATTTTCCGTCGGTTCTAGGAATGGTCCCATAGTCTATTTTACATATTTTGTCATTATAAATAAGAATTTAACTCTATTTGGACGATAGGACAAACGGGAAAAGAGAAAAACGCAAAAAACCGTCCCTGAAAAAACGTTTTTCGAAGAATTTTCATTTTACGCCATATCTTTTCGAAAAATAATAATTCCTGCACGCGCCATGGCTCACTCGATGTATTTTTCGCTGGTGAATAATACTATAACCGCAGATTTACGATAGGACCAACAGGGGCCGAGAAAAATGAAAATGAACACAGTGATCCTGAAATAACGTCCTTTTCGCTCTAGGATCGTTATTTAGCGAGAAAAACGCGAAAAACAATTTTCCGTCGGTTCTCGGAATGGTCCCATAGTCTATTTTTCATATTTTGTCATTATAAATAAGAATTTAACTCTATTTGGACGATAGGACAAACGGGAAAAGAGAAAAACGCAAACAACCGTCCCTGAAAAAACGTTTTTCGAAGAATTTTCATTTTACGCCATATCTTTTCGAAAAATAATAATTCCTGCATGCGCCATGGCTCACTCGATGTATTTTTCGCTGGTGAATAATACTATAACCGCAGATTTACGACAGGACCAACAGGGGCCGAGAAAAATGAAAATGAACACAGTGATCCTGAAATAACGTCCTTTTCGCTCTAAGATCGTTATTTAGCGAGAAAAACGCGAAAAACCATTTTCCGTCGGTTCTCGGAATGGTCCCATAGTCTATTTTCCATATTTTGTCATGATAAATAAGAATCTAACTCTATTTGGATGATAGGACAAACGGGAAAAGAGAAAAACGCAAAAAACCGTCCCTGAAAAAACGGTTTTCGAAGAATTTACATTTTACGCCATATCTTTTCGAAAAATAATAATTCCTGCATGCGCCATGGCTCATTCGATGTATTTTTCACTGGTGATTAATACTATAACCGCAGATTTACGATAGGACCAACAGGGGCCGAGAAAAATGAAAATGAACACAGTGATCCTGAAATAACGTCCTTTTCGCTCTAGGATCGTTATTTAGCGAGAAAAACGCGAAAAACAATTTTCCGTCGGTTCTCGGAATGGTCCCATAGTCTATTTTACGTATTTTGTCATGATAAATAAGAATCTAACACTATTTGGATGATAGGACAAACGGGAAAAGAGAAAAACGCAAAAAATCGTCCCTGAAAAAACGGTTTTCGAAGAATTTACATTTTACGCCATATCTTTTCGAAAAATAATAATTCCTGCATGCGCCATGGCTCATTCGATGTATTTTTCACTGCTGAATAATAATATATCCGCAGATTTACGATAGGACCAACAGGGGCCGAGAAAAATGAAAATGAACACAGTGATCCTGAAATAACGTCCTTTTCGCTCTAGGATCGTTATTTAGCGAGAAAAACGCGAAAAACAATTTTCCGTCGGTTCTCGGAATGGTCCCATAGTCTATTTTACGTATTTTGTCATGATAAATAAGAATCTAACACTATTTGGATGATAGGACAAACGGGAAAAGAGAAAAACGCAAAAAATCGTCCCTGAAAAAACGGTTTTCGAAGAATTTACATTTTACGCCATATCTTTTCGAAAAATAATAATTCCTGCATGCGCCATGGCTCATTCGATGTATTTTTCACTGCTGAATAATAATATATCCGCAGATTTACGATAGGACCAACAGGGGCCGAGAAAAATGAAAATGAACACAGTGATCCTGAAATAACGTCCTTTTCGCTCTAGGATCGTTATTTAGCGAGAAAAACGCGAAAAACAATTTTCCGTCGGTTCTCGGAATGGTCCCATAGTCTATTTTACGTATTTTGTCTTGATAAATAAGAATCTAACACTATTTGGATGATAGGACAAACGGGAAAAGAGAAAAACGCAAAAAATCGTCCCTGAAAAAACGGTTTTCGAAGAATTTACATTTTACGCCATATCTTTTCGAAAAATAATAATTCCTGCATGCGCCATGGCTCATTCGATGTATTTTTCACTGCTGAATAATAATATATCCGCAGATTTACGATAGGACCAATAGGGGCCGAGAAAAATGAAAATGAACACAGTGATCCTGAAATAACGTCCTTTTCGCTCTAGGATCGTTATTTAGCGAGAAAAAGGCGAAAAACAATTTTCCGTCGGTTCTCGGAATGGTCCCATAGTCTATTTTCCATATTTTGTCATTATAAATAAGAATTTAACTCTATTTGGACGATAGGACAAACGGGAAAAGAGAAAAACGCAAAAAACCGTCCCTGAAAAAACGGTTTTCGAAGAATTTACATTTTACACCATATCGTTTCGAAAAATAATAATTCCTGCATGCGCCATGGCTCATTCGATGTATTTTTCACTGGTGATTAATACTATAACCGCAGATTTACGATAGGACCAACAGGGGCCGAGAAAAATGAAAATGAACACAGTGATCCTGAAATAACGTCCTTTTCGCTCTAGGATCGTTATTTAGCGAGAAAAACGCGAAAAACAATTTTCCGTCGGTTCTCGGAATGGTCCCATAGTCTATTTTCCATATTTTGTCATTATAAATAAGAATTTAACTCTATTTGGACGATAGGACAAACGGGAAAAGAGAAAAACGCAAAAAACCGTCCCTGAAAAAACGGTTTTCGAAGAATTTACATTTTACGCCATATCTTTTCGAAAAATAATAATTCCTGCATGCGCCATGGCTCATTCGATGTATTTTTCACTGGTGATTAATAATATAATCGCAGATTTACGATAGGACCAACAGGGGCCGAGAAAAATGAAAATGAACACAGTGATCCTGAAATAACGTCCTTTTCGCTCTAGGATCGTTATTTAGCGACAAAAACGCGAAAAACAATTTTCCGTCGGTTCTCGGAATGGTCCCATAGTCTATTTTACATATTTTGTCATTATAAATAAGAATTTAACTCTATTTGGACGATAGGACAAACGGGAAAAGAGAAAAACGCAAAAAACCGTCCCTGAAAAAACGTTTTTCGAAGAATTTTCATTTTACGCCATATCTTTTCGAAAAATAATAATTCCTGCATGCGCCATGGCTCATTCGATGTATTTTTCACTGCTGAATAATAATATATCCGCAGATTTACGATAGGACCAATAGGGGCCGAGAAAAATGAAAATGAACACAGTGATCCTGAAATAACGTCCTTTTCGCTCTAGGATCGTTATTTAGCGAGAAAAAGGCGAAAAACAATTTTCCGTCGGTTCTCGGAATGGTCCCATAGTCTATTTTCCATATTTTGTCATTATAAATAAGAATTTAACTCTATTTGGACGATAGGACAAACGGGAAAAGAGAAAAACGCAAAAAACCGTCCCTGAAAAAACGGTTTTCGAAGAATTTACATTTTACGCCATATCTTTTCGAAAAATAATAATTCCTGCATGCGCCATGGCTCATTCGATGTATTTTTCACTGCTGAATAATAATATATCCGCAGATTTACGATAGGACCAATAGGGGCCGAGAAAAATGAAAATGAACACAGTGATCCTGAAATAACGTCCTTTTCGCTCTAGGATCGTTATTTAGCGAGAAAAAGGCGAAAAACAATTTTCCGTCGGTTCTCGGAATGGTCCCATAGTCTATTTTCCATATTTTGTCATTATAAATAAGAATTTAACTCTATTTGGACGATAGGACAAACGGGAAAAGAGAAAAACGCAAAAAACCGTCCCTGAAAAAACGGTTTTCGAAGAATTTACATTTTACGCCATATCTTTTCGAAAAATAATAATTCCTGCATGCGCCATGGCTCATTCGATGTATTTTTCACTGGTGATTAATAATATAATCGCAGATTTACGATAGGACCAACAGGGGCCGAGAAAAATGAAAATGAACACAGTGATCCTGAAATAACGTCCTTTTCGCTCTAGGATCGTTATTTAGCGACAAAAACGCGAAAAACAATTTTCCGTCGGTTCTCGGAATGGTCCCATAGTCTATTTTACATATTTTGTCATTATAAATAAGAATTTAACTCTATTTGGACGATAGGACAAACGGGAAAAGAGAAAAACGCAAAAAACCGTCCCTGAAAAAACGTTTTTCGAAGAATTTTCATTTTACGCCATATCTTTTCGAAAAATAATAATTCCTGCATGCGCCATGGCTCACTCGATGTATTTTTCGCTGGTGAATAATACTATAACCGCAGATTTACGATAGAACCAACAGGGGCCGAGAAAAATGAAAATGAACACAGTGATCCTGAAATAACGTCCTTTTCGCTCTAGGATCGTAATTTAGCGAGAAAAACGCGAAAAACAATTTTCCGTCGGTTCTCGGAATGGTCCCATAGTCTATTTTCCATATTTTGTCATTATAAATAAGAATTTAACTCTATTTGGACGATAGGACAAACGGGAAAAGAGAAAAACGCAAAAAACCGTCCCTGAAAAAACGGTTTTCGAAGAATTTACATTTTACGCCATATCTTTTCGAAAAATAATAATTCCTGCATGCGCCATGGCTCATTCGATGTATTTTTCACTGCTGAATAATAATATATCCGCAGATTTACGATAGGACCAATAGGGGCCGAGAAAAATGAAAATGAACACAGTGATCCTGAAATAACGTCCTTTTCGCTCTAGGATCGTTATTTAGCGAGAAAAAGGCGAAAAACAATTTTCCGTCGGTTCTCGGAATGGTCCCATAGTCTATTTTCCATATTTTGTCATTATAAATAAGAATTTAACTCTATTTGGACGATAGGACAAACGGGAAAAGAGAAAAACGCAAAAAACCGTCCCTGAAAAAACGGTTTTCGAAGAATTTACATTTTACACCATATCGTTTCGAAAAATAATAATTCCTGCATGCGCCATGGCTCATTCGATGTATTTTTCACTGGTGATTAATACTATAACCGCAGATTTACGATAGGACCAACAGGGGCCGAGAAAAATGAAAATGAACACAGTGATCCTGAAATAACGTCCTTTTCGCTCTAGGATCGTTATTTAGCGAGAAAAACGCGAAAAACAATTTTCCGTCGGTTCTCGGAATGGTCCCATAGTCTATTTTCCATATTTTGTCATTATAAATAAGAATTTAACTCTATTTGGACGATAGGACAAACGGGAAAAGAGAAAAACGCAAAAAACCGTCCCTGAAAAAACGTTTTTCGAAGAATTTTCATTTTACGCCATATCTTTTCGAAAAATAATAATTCCTGCATGCGCCATGGCTCACTCGATGTATTTTTCGCTGGTGAATAATACTATAACCGCAGATTTACGATAGAACCAACAGGGGCCGAGAAAAATGAAAATGAACACAGTGATCCTGAAATAACGTCCTTTTCGCTCTAGGATCGTAATTTAGCGAGAAAAACGCGAAAAACAATTTTCCGTCGGTTCTCGGAATGGTCCCATAGTCTATTTTCCATATTTTGTCATTATAAATAAGAATTTAACTCTATTTGGACGATAGGACAAACGGGAAAAGAGAAAAACGCAAAAAACCGTCCCTGAAAAAACGGTTTTCGAAGAATTTACATTTTACGCCATATCTTTTCGAAAAATAATAATTCCTGCATGCGCCATGGCTCACTCGATGTATTTTTCACTGGTGATTAATACTATAACCGCAGATTTACGATAGGACCAACAGGGGCCGAGAAAAATGAAAATGAACACAGTGATCCTGAAATAACGTCCTTTTCGCTCTAGGATCGTTATTTAGCGAGAAAAAGGCGAAAAACAATTTTCCGTCGGTTCTCGGAATGGTCCCATAGTCTATTTTCCATATTTTGCCATGATAAATAAGAATCTAACTCTATTTGGATGATAGGACAAACGGGAAAAGAGAAAAACGCAAAAAACCGTCCCTGAAAAAACGGTTTTCGAAGAATTTACATTTTACGCCATATCTTTTCGAAAAATAATAATTCCTGCATGCGCCATGGCTCATTCGATGTATTTTTCACTGCTGAATAATAATATATCCGCAGATTTACGATAGGACCAACAGGGGCCGAGAAATATGAAAATGAACACAGTGATCCTGAAATAACGTCCTTTTCGCTCTAGGATCGTTATTTAGCGAGAAAAACGCGAAAAACAATTTTCCGTCGGTTCTCGGAATGGTCCCATAGTCTATTTTACGTATTTTGTCTTGATAAATAAGAATCTAACACTATTTGGATGATAGGACAAACGGGAAAAGAGAAAAACGCAAAAAATCGTCCCTGAAAAAACGGTTTTCGAAGAATTTACATTTTACGCCATATCTTTTCGAAAAATAATAATTCCTGCATGCGCCATGGCTCACTCGATGTATTTTTCGCTGGTGAATAATACTATAACCGCAGATTTACGATAGGACCAACAGGGGCCGAGAAAAATGAAAATGAACACAGTGATCCTGAAATAACGTCCTTTTCGCTCTAAGATCGTTATTTAGCGAGAAAAACGCGAAAAACCATTTTCCGTCGGTTCTCGGAATGGTCCCATAGTCTATTTTCCATATTTTGTCATTATAAATAAGAATTTAACTCTATTTGGACGATAGGACAAACGGGAAAAGAGAAAAACGCAAAAAACCGTCCCTGAAAAAACGGTTTTCGAAGAATTTACATTTTACGCCATATCTTTTCGAAAAATAATAATTCCTGCATGCGCCATGGCTCATTCGATGTATTTTTCACTGGTGATTAATAATATAATCGCAGATTTACGATAGGACCAACAGGGGCCGAGAAAAATGAAAATGAACACAGTGATCCTGAAATAACGTCCTTTTCGCTCTAGGATCGTTATTTAGCGAGAAAAACGCGAAAAACAATTTTCCGTCGGTTCTAGGAATGGTCCCATAGTCTATTTTACATATTTTGTCATTATAAATAAGAATTTAACTCTATTTGGACGATAGGACAAACGGGAAAAGAGAAAAACGCAAAAAACCGTCCCTGAAAAAACGTTTTTCGAAGAATTTTCATTTTACGCCATATCTTTTCGAAAAATAATAATTCCTGCACGCGCCATGGCTCACTCGATGTATTTTTCGCTGGTGAATAATACTATAACCGCAGATTTACGATAGGACCAACAGGGGCCGAGAAAAATGAAAATGAACACAGTGATCCTGAAATAACGTCCTTTTCGCTCTAGGATCGTTATTTAGCGAGAAAAACGCGAAAAACAATTTTCCGTCGGTTCTCGGAATGGTCCCATAGTCTATTTTTCATATTTTGTCATTATAAATAAGAATTTAACTCTATTTGGACGATAGGACAAACGGGAAAAGAGAAAAACGCAAACAACCGTCCCTGAAAAAACGTTTTTCGAAGAATTTTCATTTTACGCCATATCTTTTCGAAAAATAATAATTCCTGCATGCGCCATGGCTCACTCGATGTATTTTTCGCTGGTGAATAATACTATAACCGCAGATTTACGACAGGACCAACAGGGGCCGAGAAAAATGAAAATGAACACAGTGATCCTGAAATAACGTCCTTTTCGCTCTAAGATCGTTATTTAGCGAGAAAAACGCGAAAAACCATTTTCCGTCGGTTCTCGGAATGGTCCCATAGTCTATTTTCCATATTTTGTCATGATAAATAAGAATCTAACTCTATTTGGATGATAGGACAAACGGGAAAAGAGAAAAACGCAAAAAACCGTCCCTGAAAAAACGGTTTTCGAAGAATTTACATTTTACGCCATATCTTTTCGAAAAATAATAATTCCTGCATGCGCCATGGCTCATTCGATGTATTTTTCACTGGTGATTAATACTATAACCGCAGATTTACGATAGGACCAACAGGGGCCGAGAAAAATGAAAATGAACACAGTGATCCTGAAATAACGTCCTTTTCGCTCTAGGATCGTTATTTAGCGAGAAAAACGCGAAAAACAATTTTCCGTCGGTTCTCGGAATGGTCCCATAGTCTATTTTACGTATTTTGTCATGATAAATAAGAATCTAACACTATTTGGATGATAGGACAAACGGGAAAAGAGAAAAACGCAAAAAATCGTCCCTGAAAAAACGGTTTTCGAAGAATTTACATTTTACGCCATATCTTTTCGAAAAATAATAATTCCTGCATGCGCCATGGCTCATTCGATGTATTTTTCACTGCTGAATAATAATATATCCGCAGATTTACGATAGGACCAACAGGGGCCGAGAAAAATGAAAATGAACACAGTGATCCTGAAATAACGTCCTTTTCGCTCTAGGATCGTTATTTAGCGAGAAAAACGCGAAAAACAATTTTCCGTCGGTTCTCGGAATGGTCCCATAGTCTATTTTACGTATTTTGTCATGATAAATAAGAATCTAACACTATTTGGATGATAGGACAAACGGGAAAAGAGAAAAACGCAAAAAATCGTCCCTGAAAAAACGGTTTTCGAAGAATTTACATTTTACGCCATATCTTTTCGAAAAATAATAATTCCTGCATGCGCCATGGCTCATTCGATGTATTTTTCACTGCTGAATAATAATATATCCGCAGATTTACGATAGGACCAACAGGGGCCGAGAAAAATGAAAATGAACACAGTGATCCTGAAATAACGTCCTTTTCGCTCTAGGATCGTTATTTAGCGAGAAAAACGCGAAAAACAATTTTCCGTCGGTTCTCGGAATGGTCCCATAGTCTATTTTACGTATTTTGTCTTGATAAATAAGAATCTAACACTATTTGGATGATAGGACAAACGGGAAAAGAGAAAAACGCAAAAAATCGTCCCTGAAAAAACGGTTTTCGAAGAATTTACATTTTACGCCATATCTTTTCGAAAAATAATAATTCCTGCATGCGCCATGGCTCATTCGATGTATTTTTCACTGCTGAATAATAATATATCCGCAGATTTACGATAGGACCAATAGGGGCCGAGAAAAATGAAAATGAACACAGTGATCCTGAAATAACGTCCTTTTCGCTCTAGTTAGTTAGTTAGTTTAGGTTTATTAGCTTCCTCAGCTACAATTTATGCACTTTTTGTGCTACAATTTGTTTCTTACATACTAACATATTAAATCTAACTTACATTACTATGACGATTCCTCTTCACGTGCGCTACAATTTTCCTCTTTATTTCCGCCTTATTATCTATATTCCGTATTTCGTTCTGGACTTCATTATATAACTTAAACCCTTCGTATCTCATGTCCTTCTGTCCTAACGTTTTGCTTGCGTATTCTACTCGCACATTACCAGCTTGTCTTGTCCTCATTCCCTCCCTGTCACCTACTAGTTTTACAATTTTTTCGGTTTCGCTTTTATTTTTCTCATCATTGAGCATCTTATGGACAAACAATATGACATTATATTCTATTCTTTCCTGTACAGACATGAAGTTTAACGCATTTAACATATCTAATATCTTCGTTCGATAATTACAATGTAGAATGACTCGCATACCCCTATTCTGCATTCGCTGTAGTACTTCGATATCTGTTTTCGACATGTTAAGCATTATTGTGCTACAGTAGTCCAGGTGAGGCGCTATTATGCTTTTGTACACAGTACATCTCGTCATTGGTGATAAGAACTGGCCGACTCTATTCAGAAAACTAATCTTTTTTCCGATTTTTTTCACTATGAATTCTCTATGTTTATGCAGTGTGAGTTTCGCATCTAACATTATTCCTAGGTATTTTATCTCCCATACCCGCTCTATTTCGTCTCCTTCGGATGAAACTATTTTCACTGCCTCCCCTCGTGTTTCTTGCGGACCCTTAAATACCATGAATTTCGTCTTCTTTGAATTCAATTTCAGCTTATTCTTACTCAGCCACGCTTCAGTTTTTTGAAGTTGTTCATTCATTGCTGTATTTAAATGCTCGGAGCTACTACCTCTTACATACAGAATCATATCATCTGCGAATAATACTATTTTAAAGTCTCGAACTAGCTCACTAACGATGTCATTTATATAAATAATAAATAAGAGAGGTCCTAAAACAGATCCTTGCGGTACTCCATATTTTGACTCTCTCTCTTCCGAGACTACGTTATTTATAATTACGACTTGTGTCCGGCTTTTCAGGTACGATTCAAACCATTTTACGACATTTCCTTTTAAACCGTATTTCGTTAGTTTTTTTATTAGTAGGTATCTGTCTATTGTTTCGAATGCACGTTTCAGGTCAATAAAAATAGCTCCAACAATATAACCCTCACAAATACTTTTTTTCCAGTCAGAAATCACATTCTGCACTGCATCTTCGCACGATTTTCCATGTCTAAATCCATATTGACAACTAGTTAATAATTTGTTAGCCTCGAAATAATTCCCAATCTGCTCTTTTACGATTAATTCTAATACTTTCTCAAATTGTGGTAACTTATTAATTGGACGGAATTCTTCTGCCCGTTTTGTTTTAATTATTTTCTCGATGGGAATTATTTCCGATTTCTTCCATTTCTCTGGAAAGTAGCCCTGCCTTAGAGATATGTTAAAAGCTGCGGTGAAGCGTTCTTTTATCACAGAATATGCTGATTTCAAGATTTTTGTCGTTATTCCTTCTTCAGTACTTCCTTTATTCGGTAATTTCGACATTATCTTATCTAATGTTTGACTAGTTACTTCCGTAAATCTGTCCATAATTGCGTTTGTATAGACACCTGTTTGTTCCTCAATCTCATTATTATTTATGTTTCTCACGATTTCCTCTATACTATCTATGTAGTAGTCATTGAATTTATTCGCTATTTCCTGTTTGCCCTGTATTAGTTGGTTATTGAAATATATACCGTCTTTGTAATCTGTGTCTTGCATATTGCCCTTTATTAATTGCTTTAATGTTTTCCACATCTTTGCGCAGTCGTTCTTATTCCCATCTATCTTTTTCTCGTAGTATTCTTTTTTTGCCTGACGCAATGCTGCGACCGTATCATTTCTTTTTCTCCTATAGTCATTCCAACTAATTTCTAAATTGCTACTTTTTGCTTTGTTATATGCTTCATCCCTTTGCTCAATCATTACTTGTAACTCTGTGGTGAACCATTTTTTTTCATCGTTTCCTTGTCTTAATTTAATTGTCTTTAATGGTGCTTCCTCATTTAATGTTACGCTTATTTTATTTACGATAGCATTTATTTTTTCATTAAACATGCTCTGTGTTTCTGTCTCCTGGGCAGTGATCGGGTTATTTATTTCTGTTATTTTCTTTAAGAAACGTAATTCGTCAAATTTTTTGAAATCTCTTACTGTCTTAGTTATACTGTCCTGATCTATAATATTAAAACCTAACTTAATTTCTACAATTGCGTGATCTGTTATCTTTGGAGTATAATGGACTATGGGACACACTTTTATATTACAAAATACTAGGTCAATCAAGGTTTTCGTCTCTTGCGTTATTCTGGTTGCGTCCTTCACATATTGTTTCATCCCTACTTCTAAGAATAGATTTATTAGTTTTTTGGCATAAAATTCGGCCTTGATCATATCTAAATTAAAATCTCCAACACATACACAATTTTCTTCCATGCAAATTTCGTCCCCTATTGTTTCTAAAAAATCTAAAAAGTCTGCGTCACTTGCATTAGGTGAATGATAAACTGTCATAATAAATCCTTTATATTGTCGACTGTCAACCCATAAAATTATGCTCCAGTAATTATTTGCAATTTTCTTCATATCTATGAGCTTATATTTAAGGCCTTTTCTCACATACATTGCAACCCCTCCCGTCCATCTGTTTTCCGCGTCGCATCTTATTAATGTATAACCTTGGATAGCTACTTCTCTGTCCTCTATATCCTCCGTTATTCTTGTCTCCGTTAATGCTAATATTGCCGGTTTTATTTTCTTAATTACTAGTTCATATATTTCATCCCTATTCTTTATTAAACTACATGCATTTAAGCATAGTAAAGATCCCTCCCCTTTCAATATTTTGCTAGGCGCTTCTCTTTTTCTAAAAAATATTTGTACGTTGGACATGTTTTACTCTTTGCCGGGTGTGTTATATCTGAATCGCTAAGGCGGAATCTCTCCTTGTGGAAACTGCAGCTCGCGCACTTGGGTTCGGATGTTTGACAGTCCCTTCCATCGTGTTCTCCACCGCAATTTCCACATATCGTTGATTTTTTGCAGTTTTTAGCTAGGTGGCGATATCCCCAGCAGTTGTAACATTGGGTTATTGTCACGTACTCGAACGCTCTGCATATTTGCCATCCTAGCTTAACCCTGCCTTCTTTCATTATTTGTTCGTGCGACGATTGGTCTACTTCTAGGACTACCGTTAAATCTTTGTGTTCCTCGCTTGTCCACCTCTTAATTATCCTAACGTGCGTCTTCTCTCTATTTTGAAGGACTTGGTTTTGATCGCGTATCATTTTTACTAAGTCGTCATCCGATAATTTGTTTTCTTCTATATCAATACCAATAACTTTAATCTTCGGTTTCTTTGCTACTGGCGTATTAACTGAGTAATTTTGCCCTAACTCGGTTTTTGCTATATTTTGCAGTTTTACTCGATCTTCTTGATGCGAGCAACCTACTATAATCTTTCCTTTTTGACCTTCTATTATCCTATTTACGCTTATTCCTGCTTTAATAATATCAATCTTTTCTTTGACATGCTTCCTCGTTACATCACAGCTTTGGTCTGTTGCTGGTTTTATAATAACAATTTCTTCTCTTTTTTCTATTCTGTTTCCTACGGCCGTCGCATATGAGGGCTTTACGATTTCTTTATTTTCTCTACTTCGCTCGTGTTTCCTACTTCCGTTTACTTCGTTTACACTATTCCCGTTGTCAATACTTTCTTTTAATTTTTGTATTGATTCTTGCATCCTAACTAGCTCGCTATTAAGGTTTGTGTTTATCTGATCAACTATAGATTTTAACTCATCCTGGACTACTTTCCTCACTGTTTCTAATACATACTTTTTTATGTCCGCATCTTCTTCTTCTTTCTTCTTCTAGGATCGTTATTTAGCGAGAAAAAGGCGAAAAACAATTTTCCGTCGGTTCTCGGAATGGTCCCATAGTCTATTTTCCATATTTTGTCATTATAAATAAGAATTTAACTCTATTTGGACGATAGGACAAACGGGAAAAGAGAAAAACGCAAAAAACCGTCCCTGAAAAAACGGTTTTCGAAGAATTTACATTTTACACCATATCGTTTCGAAAAATAATAATTCCTGCATGCGCCATGGCTCATTCGATGTATTTTTCACTGGTGATTAATACTATAACCGCAGATTTACGATAGGACCAACAGGGGCCGAGAAAAATGAAAATGAACACAGTGATCCTGAAATAACGTCCTTTTCGCTCTAGGATCGTTATTTAGCGAGAAAAACGCGAAAAACAATTTTCCGTCGGTTCTCGGAATGGTCCCATAGTCTATTTTCCATATTTTGTCATTATAAATAAGAATTTAACTCTATTTGGACGATAGGACAAACGGGAAAAGAGAAAAACGCAAAAAACCGTCCCTGAAAAAACGGTTTTCGAAGAATTTACATTTTACGCCATATCTTTTCGAAAAATAATAATTCCTGCATGCGCCATGGCTCATTCGATGTATTTTTCACTGGTGATTAATAATATAATCGCAGATTTACGATAGGACCAACAGGGGCCGAGAAAAATGAAAATGAACACAGTGATCCTGAAATAACGTCCTTTTCGCTCTAGGATCGTTATTTAGCGACAAAAACGCGAAAAACAATTTTCCGTCGGTTCTCGGAATGGTCCCATAGTCTATTTTACATATTTTGTCATTATAAATAAGAATTTAACTCTATTTGGACGATAGGACAAACGGGAAAAGAGAAAAACGCAAAAAACCGTCCCTGAAAAAACGTTTTTCGAAGAATTTTCATTTTACGCCATATCTTTTCGAAAAATAATAATTCCTGCATGCGCCATGGCTCACTCGATGTATTTTTCGCTGGTGAATAATACTATAACCGCAGATTTACGATAGAACCAACAGGGGCCGAGAAAAATGAAAATGAACACAGTGATCCTGAAATAACGTCCTTTTCGCTCTAGGATCGTAATTTAGCGAGAAAAACGCGAAAAACAATTTTCCGTCGGTTCTCGGAATGGTCCCATAGTCTATTGTCCATATTTTGTCATTATAAATAAGAATTTAACTCTATTTGGACGATAGGACAAACGGGAAAAGAGAAAAACGCAAAAAACCGTCCCTGAAAAAACGGTTTTCGAAGAATTTACATTTTACGCCATATCTTTTCGAAAAATAATAATTCCTGCATGCGCCATGGCTCATTCGATGTATTTTTCACTGCTGAATAATAATATATCCGCAGATTTACGATAGGACCAACAGGGGCCGAGAAATATGAAAATGAACACAGTGATCCTGAAATAACGTCCTTTTCGCTCTAGGATCGTTATTTAGCGAGAAAAACGCGAAAAACAATTTTCCGTCGGTTCTCGGAATGGTCCCATAGTCTATTTTACGTATTTTGTCTTGATAAATAAGAATCTAACACTATTTGGATGATAGGACAAACGGGAAAAGAGAAAAACGCAAAAAATCGTCCCTGAAAAAACGGTTTTCGAAGAATTTACATTTTACGCCATATCTTTTCGAAAAATAATAATTCCTGCATGCGCCATGGCTCACTCGATGTATTTTTCGCTGGTGAATAATACTATAACCGCAGATTTACGATAGGACCAACAGGGGCCGAGAAAAATGAAAATGAACACAGTGATCCTGAAATAACGTCCTTTTCGCTCTAAGATCGTTATTTAGCGAGAAAAACGCGAAAAACCATTTTCCGTCGGTTCTCGGAATGGTCCCATAGTCTATTTTCCATATTTTGTCATTATAAATAAGAATTTAACTCTATTTGGACGATAGGACAAACGGGAAAAGAGAAAAACGCAAAAAACCGTCCCTGAAAAAACGGTTTTCGAAGAATTTACATTTTACGCCATATCTTTTCGAAAAATAATAATTCCTGCATGCGCCATGGCTCATTCGATGTATTTTTCACTGGTGATTAATAATATAATCGCAGATTTACGATAGGACCAACAGGGGCCGAGAAAAATGAAAATGAACACAGTGATCCTGAAATAACGTCCTTTTCGCTCTAGGATCGTTATTTAGCGAGAAAAACGCGAAAAACAATTTTCCGTCGGTTCTAGGAATGGTCCCATAGTCTATTTTACATATTTTGTCATTATAAATAAGAATTTAACTCTATTTGGACGATAGGACAAACGGGAAAAGAGAAAAACGCAAAAAACCGTCCCTGAAAAAACGTTTTTCGAAGAATTTTCATTTTACGCCATATCTTTTCGAAAAATAATAATTCCTGCACGCGCCATGGCTCACTCGATGTATTTTTCGCTGGTGAATAATACTATAACCGCAGATTTACGATAGGACCAACAGGGGCCGAGAAAAATGAAAATGAACACAGTGATCCTGAAATAACGTCCTTTTCGCTCTAGGATCGTTATTTAGCGAGAAAAACGCGAAAAACAATTTTCCGTCGGTTCTCGGAATGGTCCCATAGTCTATTTTTCATATTTTGTCATTATAAATAAGAATTTAACTCTATTTGGACGATAGGACAAACGGGAAAAGAGAAAAACGCAAACAACCGTCCCTGAAAAAACGTTTTTCGAAGAATTTTCATTTTACGCCATATCTTTTCGAAAAATAATAATTCCTGCATGCGCCATGGCTCACTCGATGTATTTTTCGCTGGTGAATAATACTATAACCGCAGATTTACGACAGGACCAACAGGGGCCGAGAAAAATGAAAATGAACACAGTGATCCTGAAATAACGTCCTTTTCGCTCTAAGATCGTTATTTAGCGAGAAAAACGCGAAAAACCATTTTCCGTCGGTTCTCGGAATGGTCCCATAGTCTATTTTCCATATTTTGTCATGATAAATAAGAATCTAACTCTATTTGGATGATAGGACAAACGGGAAAAGAGAAAAACGCAAAAAACCGTCCCTGAAAAAACGGTTTTCGAAGAATTTACATTTTACGCCATATCTTTTCGAAAAATAATAATTCCTGCATGCGCCATGGCTCATTCGATGTATTTTTCACTGGTGATTAATACTATAACCGCAGATTTACGATAGGACCAACAGGGGCCGAGAAAAATGAAAATGAACACAGTGATCCTGAAATAACGTCCTTTTCGCTCTAGGATCGTTATTTAGCGAGAAAAACGCGAAAAACAATTTTCCGTCGGTTCTCGGAATGGTCCCATAGTCTATTTTACGTATTTTGTCATGATAAATAAGAATCTAACACTATTTGGATGATAGGACAAACGGGAAAAGAGAAAAACGCAAAAAATCGTCCCTGAAAAAACGGTTTTCGAAGAATTTACATTTTACGCCATATCTTTTCGAAAAATAATAATTCCTGCATGCGCCATGGCTCATTCGATGTATTTTTCACTGCTGAATAATAATATATCCGCAGATTTACGATAGGACCAACAGGGGCCGAGAAAAATGAAAATGAACACAGTGATCCTGAAATAACGTCCTTTTCGCTCTAGGATCGTTATTTAGCGAGAAAAACGCGAAAAACAATTTTCCGTCGGTTCTCGGAATGGTCCCATAGTCTATTTTACGTATTTTGTCATGATAAATAAGAATCTAACACTATTTGGATGATAGGACAAACGGGAAAAGAGAAAAACGCAAAAAATCGTCCCTGAAAAAACGGTTTTCGAAGAATTTACATTTTACGCCATATCTTTTCGAAAAATAATAATTCCTGCATGCGCCATGGCTCATTCGATGTATTTTTCACTGCTGAATAATAATATATCCGCAGATTTACGATAGGACCAACAGGGGCCGAGAAAAATGAAAATGAACACAGTGATCCTGAAATAACGTCCTTTTCGCTCTAGGATCGTTATTTAGCGAGAAAAACGCGAAAAACAATTTTCCGTCGGTTCTCGGAATGGTCCCATAGTCTATTTTACGTATTTTGTCTTGATAAATAAGAATCTAACACTATTTGGATGATAGGACAAACGGGAAAAGAGAAAAACGCAAAAAATCGTCCCTGAAAAAACGGTTTTCGAAGAATTTACATTTTACGCCATATCTTTTCGAAAAATAATAATTCCTGCATGCGCCATGGCTCATTCGATGTATTTTTCACTGCTGAATAATAATATATCCGCAGATTTACGATAGGACCAATAGGGGCCGAGAAAAATGAAAATGAACACAGTGATCCTGAAATAACGTCCTTTTCGCTCTAGGATCGTTATTTAGCGAGAAAAAGGCGAAAAACAATTTTCCGTCGGTTCTCGGAATGGTCCCATAGTCTATTTTCCATATTTTGTCATTATAAATAAGAATTTAACTCTATTTGGACGATAGGACAAACGGGAAAAGAGAAAAACGCAAAAAACCGTCCCTGAAAAAACGGTTTTCGAAGAATTTACATTTTACACCATATCGTTTCGAAAAATAATAATTCCTGCATGCGCCATGGCTCATTCGATGTATTTTTCACTGGTGATTAATACTATAACCGCAGATTTACGATAGGACCAACAGGGGCCGAGAAAAATGAAAATGAACACAGTGATCCTGAAATAACGTCCTTTTCGCTCTAGGATCGTTATTTAGCGAGAAAAACGCGAAAAACAATTTTCCGTCGGTTCTCGGAATGGTCCCATAGTCTATTTTCCATATTTTGTCATTATAAATAAGAATTTAACTCTATTTGGACGATAGGACAAACGGGAAAAGAGAAAAACGCAAAAAACCGTCCCTGAAAAAACGGTTTTCGAAGAATTTACATTTTACGCCATATCTTTTCGAAAAATAATAATTCCTGCATGCGCCATGGCTCATTCGATGTATTTTTCACTGGTGATTAATAATATAATCGCAGATTTACGATAGGACCAACAGGGGCCGAGAAAAATGAAAATGAACACAGTGATCCTGAAATAACGTCCTTTTCGCTCTAGGATCGTTATTTAGCGACAAAAACGCGAAAAACAATTTTCCGTCGGTTCTCGGAATGGTCCCATAGTCTATTTTACATATTTTGTCATTATAAATAAGAATTTAACTCTATTTGGACGATAGGACAAACGGGAAAAGAGAAAAACGCAAAAAACCGTCCCTGAAAAAACGTTTTTCGAAGAATTTTCATTTTACGCCATATCTTTTCGAAAAATAATAATTCCTGCATGCGCCATGGCTCACTCGATGTATTTTTCGCTGGTGAATAATACTATAACCGCAGATTTACGATAGAACCAACAGGGGCCGAGAAAAATGAAAATGAACACAGTGATCCTGAAATAACGTCCTTTTCGCTCTAGGATCGTAATTTAGCGAGAAAAACGCGAAAAACAATTTTCCGTCGGTTCTCGGAATGGTCCCATAGTCTATTTTCCATATTTTGTCATTATAAATAAGAATTTAACTCTATTTGGACGATAGGACAAACGGGAAAAGAGAAAAACGCAAAAAACCGTCCCTGAAAAAACGGTTTTCGAAGAATTTACATTTTACGCCATATCTTTTCGAAAAATAATAATTCCTGCATGCGCCATGGCTCATTCGATGTATTTTTCACTGCTGAATAATAATATATCCGCAGATTTACGATAGGACCAATAGGGGCCGAGAAAAATGAAAATGAACACAGTGATCCTGAAATAACGTCCTTTTCGCTCTAGGATCGTTATTTAGCGAGAAAAAGGCGAAAAACAATTTTCCGTCGGTTCTCGGAATGGTCCCATAGTCTATTTTCCATATTTTGTCATTATAAATAAGAATTTAACTCTATTTGGACGATAGGACAAACGGGAAAAGAGAAAAACGCAAAAAACCGTCCCTGAAAAAACGGTTTTCGAAGAATTTACATTTTACGCCATATCTTTTCGAAAAATAATAATTCCTGCATGCGCCATGGCTCATTCGATGTATTTTTCACTGCTGAATAATAATATATCCGCAGATTTACGATAGGACCAATAGGGGCCGAGAAAAATGAAAATGAACACAGTGATCCTGAAATAACGTCCTTTTCGCTCTAGGATCGTTATTTAGCGAGAAAAACGCGAAAAACAATTTTCCGTCGGTTCTCGGAATGGTCCCATAGTCTATTTTCCATATTTTGTCATTATAAATAAGAATTTAACTCTATTTGGACGATAGGACAAACGGGAAAAGAGAAAAACGCAAAAAACCGTCCCTGAAAAAACGTTTTTCGAAGAATTTTCATTTTACGCCATATCTTTTCGAAAAATAATAATTCCTGCATGCGCCATGGCTCACTCGATGTATTTTTCGCTGGTGAATAATACTATAACCGCAGATTTACGATAGAACCAACAGGGGCCGAGAAAAATGAAAATGAACACAGTGATCCTGAAATAACGTCCTTTTCGCTCTAGGATCGTAATTTAGCGAGAAAAACGCGAAAAACAATTTTCCGTCGGTTCTCGGAATGGTCCCATAGTCTATTTTCCATATTTTGTCATTATAAATAAGAATTTAACTCTATTTGGACGATAGGACAAACGGGAAAAGAGAAAAACGCAAAAAACCGTCCCTGAAAAAACGGTTTTCGAAGAATTTACATTTTACGCCATATCTTTTCGAAAAATAATAATTCCTGCATGCGCCATGGCTCACTCGATGTATTTTTCACTGGTGATTAATACTATAACCGCAGATTTACGATAGGACCAACAGGGGCCGAGAAAAATGAAAATGAACACAGTGATCCTGAAATAACGTCCTTTTCGCTCTAGGATCGTTATTTAGCGAGAAAAAGGCGAAAAACAATTTTCCGTCGGTTCTCGGAATGGTCCCATAGTCTATTTTCCATATTTTGCCATGATAAATAAGAATCTAACTCTATTTGGATGATAGGACAAACGGGAAAAGAGAAAAACGCAAAAAACCGTCCCTGAAAAAACGGTTTTCGAAGAATTTACATTTTACGCCATATCTTTTCGAAAAATAATAATTCCTGCATGCGCCATGGCTCATTCGATGTATTTTTCACTGCTGAATAATAATATATCCGCAGATTTACGATAGGACCAACAGGGGCCGAGAAATATGAAAATGAACACAGTGATCCTGAAATAACGTCCTTTTCGCTCTAGGATCGTTATTTAGCGAGAAAAACGCGAAAAACAATTTTCCGTCGGTTCTCGGAATGGTCCCATAGTCTATTTTACGTATTTTGCCATGATAAATAAGAATCTAACTCTATTTGGATGATAGGACAAACGGGAAAAGAGAAAAACGCAAAAAATCGTCTCTGAAAAAACGGTTTTCGAAGAATTTACATTTTACGCCATATCTTTTCGAAAAATAATAATTCCTGCATGCGCCATGGCTCACTCGATGTATTTTTCACTGGTGATTAATAATATAACCGCAGATTTACGATAGGACCAACAGGGGCCGAGAAAAATGCAAATGCGGACATCACATGCGCATGCAGAAATTATTATTCTTCGAAAAGATATGGCGTAAAATGTAAATTCGTCGAAAAACGTTTTTTTCAGGGATGGTTTTTTGCGTTTTTCTCTTTTCCCGTTTGTTCTATCGTCCAAATAGCGTTAGATTCTTATTTATCATGGCCAAATACATAAAATAGTCTATGGGACGAGTCCGAGAACCGACGGAAAATTGTTTTTCGCGTTTTTCTTGCTAAATAACGATCCTAGAGCGAAAAGGACGTTATTTTAGGATCACTGTCTTCATTTTCATTTTTCTCGGCCCCTGTTGGTCCTGTCGTAAATCTGCGGTTATATTATTAATCACCAGTGAAAAATACATCGAATGAGCCACGGGGCATGCAGGAATTATTATTTTTCGAAAAGATATGGCGTCAAATGTAAATTCGTCGGTAAACGTTTTTTTGACGAACGGTTTTTTGCGTTTTTCACTGTTGCCGTCTGTCACGGCTACGATATACAACGCGACTACTTTCTGCATAAAAAAGTTATGTGTACATTTATGTTGTGCGCAATTTCTTTGTTCACAATTATATTTTACAAAGCAAGATTTTGTTCTCATTTTCTTGGTGCACAACTAGATTGAGCTCCTTTCGTTTTGTGCACAATAATAATGTGCATATATTTTTCGTGCATGTGTCAATTCTTGTACAAAGAGAATTGTCGCACAACATATCCGCGAATTGATATGAGCACAGAAAATATGTGCATATTCCTGTATTGCATAAAACCATATGTGCACAATACTACTGTGTACAAAAAAAATGTGCACAATATAGTTGTGCACCAAACAAAATGTGCACAATCTTGTTGTGCATTAAAAAAAATGTGCACATTGTAGTTGTGCCCAAAAAGCATTCTGCATAATGTCGTTGTGCACAACTTAGGTTTTCACTATCGTAGGTTCCTCAACACGTATGTGTACTATCTATCCGTGCACAATTAATCTTTGGTCAGATGGAACCCTCTCGAATAATTTACAGCGCCCTCGATTACATATCGGCAGCCCACACTGACACGGGCTCACGTGAAGGCCTCTGTCTGCGAATCGAATTGCTCGGAGTTCTACTTTACCGGTACCAAGTATTCTCTTAAGTTTACATCGACCAAACTAATGTGTAAGATCGAAATGTGTTGGAAATCTTTGCTTTGAACCGACTGTGAAGAAAGAAAACACGCTGCAATTCCACTGCGTATAATCGGGTTGTGGAGTAAGGAATGTGTGCGATTGATTTAGGTCGTAATACAATGTTTTGATAAATGCTTGTGAATAATCTTATTTTACAGACAACTCGACGTTGGGATCATGTCTGTATATCAGGCAATATGTAGAATCGAAATGAATTGTATCGCAATGTCGTGGAAAAAACGTGTGAACATTAGAAACGTAGAGAAAAAGCAGTACGTAGTATCGAGTTTGTAGAGAAATGAATGTCTAGTTCCGAGTTTATGGCGTATCGGAATGTACGGCAAACCAAGTGTATTAAAACTGTTTATGTGGTATGAAATATTTAGAATCGAAATGTCGTGGAATAAGCATGTGAACATAAAAATGTGAACATAAAACAGTATGCAGAATATTGTTTGTGAAGGAATGAATGTGTCGGATCTCCGCACTCAGAGAAATCGTAATAACACAGTCAACTATAAAGTGACAACTATTCATTTTTATTACATGCAACTATTTTTATAGTTAGGATAACTACGAAAATAGTTATGGTAACGATTTGTTAGTTCTTCTTCTTCTCCTTTACGCCTGGTTATCGCCATCTGTCGGACGGCATGTGCCACTATTTGATAGTTGTGTCAACTATAAAAAAATTGCTGTACCAACCATAAATGAATAGTTGTCACTTTATTGTTACTAATACCATAATTTTCTCTCAGTGTGCTGTGGTAGATAAAATCGTACGGGAAAGAAGGGCTGCCCACAGTTGTACCTGCAGCTTCCATTGTGACCGACAGTATATGTCGTCGTGATAGATTCACTAAACCCATATAAAACAAATAAAAAGATAAGAAAATAGTCCGATGGGAAATAGAACAGATAAATCGTGTTCGCATGTACGAGCGTCACGTTTCCTCAGAGGTAAATCGATCGAACACGGTCACAGCGTCGCACAACACTTCGAGACCGGAGCATTAGCATGCACTTTGTTTTCTCTCCCTGCTCGAATCAATTCCCGTGAAGAGTTCCATCGTTCTCGTCCTAGTCAACCGGAAATTGATCCGATCGGGTTCAATCGCGAGCCCGTCCGGGGCTCTGGTTACCGAGACAAAAGAGTCGGGATATTCCAAGAATTTATAGACCAGATTTAACGTTACAATAGAATTCAGATAGAAAATATACCGCTCTGTAACTCTGAAATTGAATAAGCGATGAATTTTAAAAAACGAAAAGCGATGTCAAATATTTTTTAAATTTAAGAAAATTTATTTATGTCTTCCAAAATTTCATATTTTTTAATATGAAATTTTATTCTTTTTATATTTAGAAAATTTCAAGAATCTTCTAGATTTATAAATAGGTTATAGTTTTTCAAATATTTTGAGATATATTAATTATAATGTGACACTAATTAACATGATTCCTTTTTTAAATAATTATTATTTTTTCATCGCCATATGTTTTTTTTACTGCCAACTGCTCGCATGGTAAAAAGGTGGGAATATGTTTTCCACTGGCATGGCGCGAATATGCGTATTTCTATTAGTACAATCTCTAAAATATTGGAACTTAAGGGAAAGATGTCTTAAGGGGATTTGATACTCAGGTTCTTGTGTCGTTTTTTCATAGATTGTATGTATTAGGTGCGAATCCCGTAAGATCGAATCTTTTAAACAAAAAGCCTCTTTGCCTGTTTGAATATATCGGAATGCTACAAGATGGCCGCCATTATTGCGTAATTACAAAAATACTCATCGATTCCCTTACAACACATGTAATTTTAATGTACGGATCGATTAAATTTTCATGTTGTCTACGTACATTTTTCTATGCAACTATTGAATTTAAGACAAAACCCTTAATTTTTCACTGCAATGTATATGAATTCTGATTTTATATAATTTTTTATGTTAACCATGTTGTAAAATTCATAACATTTTTAACAATTGAGATGTTCATCAATAAATATCACTGATTTTGACCCAACTTATATTAGTCCTTAAGGCGAAGCGAAACCTACTCAGTCGGTAACAAAAACTGTAAACAAAAGTATGGAGACACCGTAGACATTTTGAGGAAAAGGAATATGTCACCGGAAGCGCAATTTAATTCTCCGCCCGGTGACAGAGCTTTTTTAAAAAATAACAATGTCCTCTAAATGGCGGTGTTAGGAAATTTTCAGCTATCTCTCTTGAACTCATATGTCACGTGATACATGTTTCACCTCCCCTCAAGGGGATGCTAGACTAGATTTTTTTACCGACTTTCGTCGGTAAAAAGCTTCGGTTTCGTAGTTTACAAACTTCGTTGTTAATATATTACAAATATGTTTCAAATTGCACAGGATTATAATATCAACTTAGGCGCATCGGCGTCCGCTCGAATTTTGGATGAAAACACTTGAAAAATAAAGAAAATCGTCATTTTGTAAGCCTACCGATAACCAATATGGTCGCTCGAACTGTCAACACCACCAATTTCGTCTTATGTAAACATTTCTAGACATCACATTCCAAAGAAGAGCGTGGACGCCGATTCTATGAGGTTCTTCGCATTTTTTAAAACTGTTGGATTGGCGATAGCACAAAAGAAGCGCACGTAGTTTGTAAAGTACGTTTACGCAGTTTGTTCGCAATCAGAGTAGGTCGAGAATAGCGTGAATGAAGTTTCCCCATTAGGACACAGGTGGCGCCGACGTAGTCTGTTTACTTTTGAAAAAGCTCCTAGCCTTTGCAACGCGAACGTAGTATACACTATATATGGATTTGGCTTGTGTAGTTGACATTCTGATGGTTTTAGAATATACAGAAATCATCACAGAATTGACGTCCGGTCTGATTTTACATATCTAATTTCCAGGAACAATTATATCTAACAGCAAAGGTCTGTTGCCATATCGTGTGCGGCCATATTGAATTTTGGGAGATTCAGTATCTTTTGCAAAAAGTAAACAGACTGCGTCGGCGCCATCTGTGTCATAATCGAGAAACTTACCGACCAAAGTCGATAAAAAGCTTCGGTTTCGTAGTTTACAAACTACGTTGTTAATACACTACAAATATGTTTCACATTACACAGGATTATAATATGAACATAGGCGCATCGGCGTCCGCTCGGATTTTGGATGAAAACACTTGAAAAATAAAGAAAATCGTAATTTTGTAAACCTACCGATAACTAATATGGCCGCTCGAACTGTCAACACCACCTATTTCGTCCTATATAAACATTTCTAAACATCATATTCAAAAGAAGAGCGTGGACGCCAATTCTCTGAGGTTTTTCGCATTTTTCAAGACTGGTGGATGGGCGATAGCACAAAAGAAGCGCACGTAGTTTGTAAAGTACATTTACGCAGTTTGTTCGCGATCAGAGTAGGTTGAGAAGAGCGTGAATGAAGTTTCCCCATTAGGACACAGGTGGCGCCGACGTAGTCTGTTTACTTTTGGAAAAGCTTCGAGCCTTTGCAACACGAACGTAATATACACTATACATGGATCTAGCTTGTGTAGTCGACATTCTGATGGTTTTGGAATATTCAGAAATCATCACAGAATTAACGTCCGGTCTGATTTTACATATCTAATTTCCAGGAACAATTATATCTGACTGCAAAGGTCCGTTGCCATATCGTGTGCGGCCATATTGAATTTTGGGAGATTCAGTATCTTTTGCCAAAAGTAAACAGACTGCGCCGGCGCCATCTGTGTCATAATCGAGAAACTTACCGAAAGTCGATAAAAAAATCTACTCCAGCATTCCCTTAAGGCTAATATAAGGTATATTGTCGCGACCCAGTTGCGCGATCGATTCGACGTTGTAATGACCATCCAGGACACAAATTAAGCGTTTTATTGCCGCGGTATATTCACAATTGACCACGGGTGGCCGATTCATTCGACAGAATTATATTTTCTATGCTCCCGCGGGGGTCGAGTGAGATGCAACGTTCGATATACCTCCAGCGTCGAGCGATTCGTCTCTCCGATAGTCTACCACAGCTGCTTCATGCTGCTGCTGCTGGATTTGCCGCTCTGGGGCTGCCTCTTCATCCTTCTGCACCACTCGACGGGCCCTTAAAAAAAAGAAGATAGAAACGAAAATGAAAAGAATATGAAAGAATGGAGAGTCTCGAGGGTCGCCCGAGCATCGAGGGACTATAAACCTGTCGCTGGACATAATTGATTCTCCTTCGATTATCATAGTGGATGTACCTACCATGCATAGTTCCGTCATATATGCACCCGATGCATTCTCTCTATATATTTATTTTTGACGTAGCTTTGGCATGAATGCAAGAGTCACTAGCTCAGCGAATGATTTCTAAATTAATTTAATTCAAGCGGCTTTAGGCTATGAGCGTTTGTGTTAAATTAGGTACCGAGGTAGTAATTAATGTTTGTATTGATTTTTGATTAGAAAATATTATTTATGGATTTTTTTTTTTACTGTGCTATTACACATACTTTACACATTATAATTTGTGATATTATTACGTATACGCCGAGAAAAATGAATGGAATAGATTGTTAAATATAGTGAGTTCGACTATAAAAATAATGTATTGTGTCATAATTTAGTTGCTGGTTACATTACTTATTCTTACAGCAACTATAGAAATATTATTGTCCTCTCAAGGAAATATGTGTATAGTAGAATTGACCATACATTTTTCTGTATGCATATTCGGAAGATATTTTATGTATATGGGCATATCTCACAAACCTTTGACTTTCGTGTGACTCGACTGCGGAATGCTGTAGTAATTTACACAGAATGAATTACGCGGGTATCAAACTTTTACTAAGATGTACGAAGTACAATCTATCTGAAAAAAAAAATTTAATTTTATAATGCTCCAATAGACTGTTTTATCCTGGTTCAAATGCGGAAATTAACAACGTTTTCGCTTGTAACTCTGATTTTCGCGTGACTTCGTACGGGTGTAGCATTGATATGCACCTTCAGAAAAAAAAGAAAAAAATCATGAAATTTTGGTAAGGTGCAATAAACATAATGTACCTAATTGTAATCGCCAAACATCTCAGAAAATTAAGGGGTTATCCTGTGAACGTCTGTCACTCGGTTTCGATGGTGAACCTGACATCCACCGTTATATGGTGCAGGAATATCAGCACAAGCTAATTGAGCCAAATGAATTGGATGCACATAAAGGTAGGGTCATCACGGATTGAATGAAGTGAATTTTATGTCGGAGAGTCAATTATTTTGCTCGCAACGTTCTGCGACATGGACTCATATTGCTGCGTGGAGAATAAATGTCAGGTTTTTCGCATCGTTATCCGGCCAAACTAGTCAAGTAAGATAGTTAAATTCCATCTGAGTACGTTATTCTTATCACGAATTAGATGTGCGCAGATGTGCCCGACCTCTCGACGAGAAACAATTTTTTTCTGGGTCAAAATGTATTCAATTGTCAGGTTCGAGAATGTCAGGTTTATAAACTCGCATAATAAATTCAAACTATTATCGTTCCTAAATCATCTAAATTATATTTTGAGTTAGTAGAGTCATTACCAGTCATACTTTTCATTTTGTGCATACGAATTGAGTAAAATTTAATTAGAAAAATGACCTATCGGAAGGGATAAAACTAGGATAGAAGTACCGGTTGTGGCCACTTTAAGAATTTTCTCATTTTCAAGTACTTGTGATTGGGACCACATATCATAAAACTGTTTTGGACCTATACTTTTCATATCTGAGAAGAATATAATTTCAGATTTCTAGCATTAAAATCTTCATATGTATCGAGAAAACACTGGGAAATAGAAAAAAGTAGGAGCATAGCCATTTCACCAGTTCTGGCCACCTATGCACCGGTTTTGGCCACAGTAATGTACCGGTTTTGGCCATGCTTAAAATTAGAATAACTCAATATTCATTGCGCTTCAAACATTTTTTAAGGTGTGTTTAATAAATCAAAATCGTATTCTTATGAAAGCATCCAATTCCTCTACACGAAAATGTCTTTAAAGCACAGATGCCATCTGTGAACCTAACTAACCTTTTTTGACATTCGTCTCCTTCGTTTTGCACTTTTTCGTAGCAGCTTTCTTTGTCACAAATAGTCATACATTATATTAATGTTTTACTCTTTACACTTTTATTTTTACTTTTACCAGAGTTCTTTCCGAAAGTAGATTTTCGCATTGAATAATGATGGGAATCTTCAACATGAAAGGTGTTCCACCGCTTTACCTTCTTTTTTACTATACATTTCTAAGGATATATTTTTCTTAGCGTTTTTTCGTTTTTTTTTTGTTTCTTCTTTACGAATTTATGAATTGATTGTGTAATAATTATCGAAAAATTAATGATTATATTATCATGGCCATATCCGGGGCAACATGCTTATTCCATGTACCAGTTGTGGCCATCGTATTTTTTATAAATGTATAGCTTTATTTCAAACTTTTAGTACATCAACATTTGCAGTGATGACTCTTAAGATTGATATGTGCAAAGCTGCATGCAATTCGCCAACTATATAATCCGAATATGTATCTAGAGCTTTCGTCAAAATCTTGTCGAATTCCGTAAGGAGTTGACAATTTGATGAATCAGCTGATGATACTTTAATTACTGACACAGTACTTTTTGTAATGGAGACGAACGGACGTCAAAATGACGATAAATGTTTCCCAAATACACAACGTTATGAAAAATTATGATTAAAACAGGTACAGAATTAAAATAGCCACGAAAAACGTATTTAAGAGTAGAGATGGCCACAACCGGTACTTCTACCCTACGCCTTCAAATGGGTCATTTAAAAAAAAAAGTTAAATTGAAAGTAAGTTAAACACTTGTAAAACACAATAACACATAGTTCCTACAATGAATTAGCACCAAATAAATGATTTTTAGTAAAAATGATAATATGATTTTTTATGCGAGCACCCTGTATATGATGCTTTGTCCATGAACGAATATTGCTTTCTAAAGATCTTAAGATGAGTACAAAAAATTGGCGATCCTGTGCTCCTATAACTAGATTTTTATTCTTTGAGGCCGTGAAAGCTTATACAACATTGTACATTCGCAAATGTTTATACAATGTGTATGAAATGTATGGGAAAATGCTATATGGGTATACGATAGGCCATTAAGTGGCTATTTTCAGGATATTCTCGACACGTCGGCGTTACGTAACGTCGAAGAGGAAGGTGGGTGTTGAGGAAGAGCGCGAGCGCGAGTTTCACGTTGCATCCCTGTTGCAGCAGCAGTGCAGTGGGCTGGTTTAGCGGGGGTGGTGAAACGAAAAATCGATCGAAGCTTGCAGCGAGCTATGCGATAGCGAACGGAGCTGTAGCGAAGCAGGAAAGCGCGCGAGGGTTCCGGACGGCGCAAAAGCAGAAGTAAAAGTTCGCAGGGGTTGCTAGCCCCGTACATTATACATACATACAGTAGAGAGCCGTAAGCGCGCGCGCAATACCCTCGACAAAGGAGGAGAAGTAGAAGTAGAAGTAGAAGAAGAAGAAGAGGAAGTGGAGTAGCGGGTGACTCAGGGTTCAGACCAATTGCCGGGTAACTATTGCGCGCGCTCTTCCATCCGCAGGGTAATTAAGTCGAGAGGTACGCCCTAGAATTCAGGGTCAGCCTTCAGGTGAAAGAGGCGACGAAACGCGAAGAGAATACAAATATATGTATATGTACAAAGAAATAAAGCGCTTTTTTTAATATCATTGCTAATAAAAATCGAGAAAATTTGTCGCTTTTCACGACTTAAAATATTTAATATTATAAATATGGATCATTCCAAGTGGGGCATTTGTCATCTCGCCCATTATTCTGTAGTTTATAAGCATAATACTGGAGATTCTGTGAAATATTTAGAACGATCGGAATAGTCTGTCTCAATAATATTTTTAATGAAAAAAATATATTATTACTTTGTTTTGTCAAAAGATGGCGGAAATTACTTTTAAGCGTCTATGGAAATTTGTTTATTAAAAAGTAGATTCAAAAACTTAAATTTTATACTGAAATAAATTTTTTGTGCAATTGGTAATTTTGAATATACAGCGAATTGAAAAAAAATTAAATAAATGAAAATTGTTATTCAAACTATAGATGCTAAAATTCTGAAATAATTTATTAATGTTCGTGACACTATGAACACCTTTTGAGAAAAAGTATGTACACTTTTTGCGAACATGCTAAATTTGGGTGGTCCACTTGGTATGGAATGACAAATATGTATTTGTCGTGAGCTTTTCACTTGTTTGAGGATTTATAAATACATTATGGGGTGAAGATATTTTTTGTAAATCTCTGAATTTTTTTTGTGAACCTCTGAAGTGTTTTTTTAAATCTTTAAAGTGTTTTTTGGACTTTTTAGAGAAAGGAAATATTTTCTCTGAATCTAAAGATTTTTATTATTTTTGAAAATATCTTAATTTTTTAGCAATCTTAAAATTTTTATGAAAATCTTAATTTCTCTAGCAGTATTTGGCAACGATGGCTGCATGTTCAACAAATATCCAATAAATTTACGTTAAAATGACGGAATATCTATGAAAACCTTCAAACGTTCCGTTGATAACATTTGCGAGAAATTATCACATGTAATACCACAAGAGCTTTGAAATTATCGGATATTTCCTGACAGGTTCGTTGCAAACAAATGAACGAGTCAAGTTTTCCAGGTTAAAAAATCACTCGCGCTAGGCGCTCGTGATTTTTCTGGAAAACTTGACGAGTTTATTTGTTTGCAGGGATCCTGGAGGGAAATATCTGATTAATTTCGAAGCTCGAGTGGTATTCGGGGGATTATTTTTTCTATTCAAATTGCGACAAATGGAATTGCACCATGAGACAAAAATTATCGTTCTGCCAAGGAAATTTCATAATCAGAACAAAAACCTTTTAATTCATGTTTAAAGTATTGCAGTTAAATACACAATTGTTATAGACATTTGTATATTGATTCCAGACTGAGGTTTTCGATTTAATCGTATTAACAGGGACATTTCCCTTTACTTTTTCATCAATAGTTTGCAAGAATTCAACTCCAAACCTACTCATATCAAATAAAAATCCTTTGACTGCCACAATAAAATTCAATCTGTCAGTTTGACAGATGGTTGATGCGGCTAAATGATTTTTTGTTTTATATATATAACCAACACGGAAAATTATCAAAAAATTATCACTTGTAATACCACAAGAGCTTTGAAATTATCGGATATTTCCTGACAGGTTCGTTGCAAACAAATGAACGAGTCAAGTTGTCCAGGTTAAAAAATCACGAGCGCGTAGCGCGAGTGATTTTTCTGGAAAACTTGACGAGTTTATTTGTTTGCAGGGAACCTGGAGGGAAATATCAGATTAATTTCGAAGCTCGAGTGGTATTCGGGGGATTATTTTTTCTATTCAAATTGCGACAAATGGAATTGCACCATGAGACAAAAATTATCATTCTGACAAGGAAATTTCATAATCAGAACAAAAACCTATGTTGCATCCAACACATATTTTCTCTCTGCACAAAATGCAGTGAATTGCGCCCAAATCGATTTTTTACTCTTTTCTGTATTTGCCGGGACATTTTGTTTTATTTTTTTAGCGATGTTCTGAAGCGATTCATCACCAAATCGCTTTTTTGACTCACTCATATTGACGACCGTTAGTAGTACCTTGACGTTTTAAAGATTCGCAGAGGTTACAAGTGTCAAAAAAATTATTGTTTATCGCTTAGCAACCGAGCCGGGAAATTTTCGAAAAATTATCGATATAATTTTACCCTAGCTGTACCACGTGATGTTGAATACCGCGCTCTGATTGGTCGAAATTGGAGTTGAAAAAATAATCAGTATAATACCGTGTAGCTTGCCCCACGTGACGTCGAATGGTGCAATTCCATTGGTCGAAATTTGGATGGGAAAAATAATCAGGGAAATTTTTTCACCAAGACAGCAGAATACACGCTATTGAAAAATATAAAGACTCCATCATTGAACCTAAGAAGGTTGAAAAATAAAATCGTTTTAATATATTGGAGACTTTTTTAATACAAATGTTGGAAAAACTCACTTTTAAAGTTTTTTCACGTTTTTTTTCTCATAAAATAATTGTATTACTTGTCTATTTTTTTCATAACAATTACATTAAAATTAAAGCGATATTTTTAATAATGTTCGTTCCCAGTCGAAGGGTTAATAACTGTACACTATTATTAATTATCATTACAAAAAAGACTGTCTTCTGAATTTGAACTGCTAAATTTATAATTAAGGGGACGCTGGAGTAGATTTTTTTATCGACTTCAGTCGGTAAGTTTCTCGATTGTGACACAGATGGCGCCGACGTAGTCTGTTTACTTTTGGCAAAAGATACTGAATCTCCCAAAATTCAATATGGCCGCACACGATATGGCAACAGACCTTTGCTGTTAGATATAATTGTTTCTGGAAATTAGATATGTAAAATCAGACCGGATGTCAATTCTGTGATGATTGCTGTATATTCCAAACCATCAGAATATCAACTATACAAGCCAAATCCATATATACTGTATACTACGTTCGCGTTGCAAAGGCTCGGAGCTTTTTCAAAAGTAAACAGACTACGTCGGCGCCACCTGTGTCCTAATGGGGAAACTTCATTCACGCTCTTCTCGACCTACTCTGATTGCGAACAAACTGCGTAAACGTACTTTACAAACTACCTGCGCTTCTTTTGTGCTATCGCTAATCCAACAGTCTTAAAAAATGCGAAGAACCTCATAGACTCGACGTTCACGCTCTTCTTTGGAATGTGATGTCTAGAAATGTTTATATAGGACGAAATAGGTGGTGTTGACAGTTCGAGCGGCCATATTGGTTATCGGTAGGTTTACAAAATTACGATTTTCTTTATTTTTCAAGTGTTTTCATCCAAAATTCGAGCGGACGCTGATGCGCCTATGTTGATATTATAATCCTGTGCAATTTGAAACATATTTGTAATATATTAACAACGTAGTTTGTAAACTACGAAACCGAAGCTTTTTACCGACCAAAGTCGGTAAAAAAATCTACTCCAGCATCCCCTTAACTCGAAAGAATGCAAATTACCAGCCCATAAAAGTATAATGACTATTCTTCACAACCCCACAAAATTAGATGATGCCTTTTTGAGCAGAAGGTAAGAATAAAAAAGATTGACTGTCGCTGGCTGGTGAATTGGTGTTATCGTAATATGATTACGAAAGCGAACAAAGGGCCCGATTGACGTCGCGACGAAACAAACGAGCCGGAACTGATCAAACAATCGTGGGGCTCACGGAGTGACTCGGTTCTGTGATCACTCGACGCGCTAATTAACGTCGGATCCTTCCGTGACTGGTGATGCTGACTCCGGATCTACTCCAGGGCCTTTGGTATTATATACACCTCTCGCGTCTCTACTACAGTAGAGATAGTAGTGCTGTATAGAAAAGAGTGGTGGAACGAAGAGAACTTGTCGGTGATTCGCTATGCCACGAGGTCTTTTTGTCTCTCCTTCACGAAGGTGTCAGGGACGTGACCCTTCTTCGGTGTACTGTACTGTCAGCGAACTCTCCACGGTCGTCTTTATCACCGAGCAGCCAATGTCCATCTGAAAGTTTGACAAATTAATTAATCGGACAACAATATCACGGGACGTCCAAATTATATCGTGTTTAATATATTAATTTTTTAACCATTTGTATTCTTGATTACATTATCAAGCTACTGAATGAAGATTGCACCGTTAGAAATGTTTGTATGAAAATTAATATAAAGTATTGGATGTTTTTGTGCCGATACGCGTATATTAAATTTAATTTACAAATACAAATTAATATGCAAAAAAATTTGTAAAATTAATATACAGTATACTAAACACTTCATAAAAGTTGTGTTTATAACATAATTATTAAAATTTTACAATATATCTGTATATTACATGAAATTTAGTATAAGTTAAATTTATTTAATAGATATTAATATAATATAATTTATCATATAATATACAATAAAATTTCTTGTCGAAGTTTCTCGAACACCGGCGACTTCAGCGCCACCTAAGTGGTACTAAAATTACTGGCGTGAAGTTTTTATCGTGAATTTATTGGGGTATAACGACTAACTACACGAATAGAAATTTGTAAATTTCGCACATTTATTGTAATCTATTACATTTCTCGCAATAATTTGTCAAGAACGCGTTTTTAAATTTGAGTTTAAGCTACGAGCCGCACTCGCAAGGCGGCGCATGCGATGTTCGCGCCTCACTTCACATCTCTCTTTCGTTTGGTGGTATTATTGTCGGCACTTCGATAGTTTGACAAGTCGGATTTATATTCCAATTATTCATATTTCAAAAGTTTCGAATCTTATGGCGTGTATGAGGCCTCCGCAGGATTTTGAATTCGTATAAAATGCTATGCGAGTGATAAAAACTATGATACGACGAATGTATGAGTGTTTATAGTCTAACATCATGACTGTGAATAACCTCAAATATTTTTTTTCTTGCAATTTTCACTTTCCTTTTAATCTAACATATGGTGTGAATATTCATATTATATTTCTCATTGAAAACTGCTCAAGATCATTGATAGTAGTTCTTTTGTTTAGTGAATGTGTAACACAATCCATGTTTCAGGCAATATAAATTTTTCACAACATACAGTTGCAGAAGTCTTATGTGAGTGATTGAAAAGACCACAAAATCTTCTCTGTACTAAATCTCTTGTTGTTCATTGCTCATTTGCTAGTAATTCTGTCTGTATGTATCATACCAAAGCATAATAACTGTTATATTAGTTTGCGGTCCATAAATAAATACATAAATTTATTTTATTATTCACTATTTCAGGTAAAGTATCAGAAGCAGTGAAGATTTTGGATTGGATATCAATACCAAAACTACATTTTATATGCAAAAGGCACACACTAAATTTCTTTGCAGTTCATAGATTTTTTCAGAAGTTATTGTACTTTCGGACACAGATGCCGGACACAGCCAGACAGACAGATAGACAGAAATTAGTGAATGTGTTTTTTGGAATCTACGACACTCAAATCATGTATTTCCATCAAAATCCAAGAGTCGAATTTTTTTTGGATTACAATACTTTCTCTTTTACATACTTTGTATGTAATGAGAAAATAAAAAAAGCGTTTTTTCCCGCGCATTGCTCGATATTTGATAAAATATTTTTTGTTTAAATAACAATATCCGAAAAATTCCTGTTCGCACTTCAAAAGGACATTCTAAGGATCAACCATGAATTTTTTTAGATTTTTCTATTAATAATTGTGGATGTGGTAGCGCGCCGCCGAAAACGACCCCGGTACATTGAATTCAAGTGCCGAAAACACCTTACATGGAGTGAGGGTTAATTAAATGAAATTTAATATCAAATTAACTTATTTAATTTATAATTTTATATCGTTTTTTTTTCATTATTCATTTTTTAACTTCTAATATGTGTATTATTTTTTTCTCATCAAATACGATTTCTTTTTTTTTTTTAACAAAAATTATATATCGTGTCGCTATATATGTCAATTATGAACGACATGTACTTAACAATATATACTGCCGATGTTTTCTGGTTATTTTACAACTTTTTTTACACATACATGTGCAAAAATAAACTGAAAATGAACTAAAAAAAACCAAATGTATGGTTATTAAGAGCCGAGGACAACGCAGAGGTGGTCATTTACGACCAGTGAGTAGAGATGGCGGAATACTAGAAAAAGTCAGAAATAAAGTACCTAGGAATAATAATTGACCACAATCTAAGCTTTACTGCGTATAGGGAATTTATTGTAGCTAAATTAGGAAAGAAAATAAGTTTTTTTAACAGACTGGGAAAATTTCTATCACCAATGACACGTTGTGCGGTCTACAAAACAATTGTTGCACCACATTTGGAGTACTGTAGCACAGTAATGTTAAACATGAATAAGATGGATTTAAAAATATTGCAAAAAATACAAAATCGTGCCATGCGTGTGATATTACAGTGCAATAAAGAAACGAGAATAAATGACATGCTAGAGGCATTGCAGTTTATGAATATAACTGAGAGACTAGAATATAATGTGATATTATTTATACATAAACTCATTGAAGATGACAAATTAAAAGAGGAGAGTAGTAGAAAAATAAAGATGGTAGGAGACAGAAGCGGGATGAGAACGCGGCAGGCAGAGCAGATAAGAATAGATTTCAGAAAAAGGACAGTAGGACAGAGAGATTTATGTTATGACGGAATCAAACTATACAACAAAGTGCCATTAGAAATAAAAACGATAAGATCTATGCCAGAACTGAAACGATCGCTAGCGAAATACGTAACGAAATCGAGGAAAGGAGGTGCATAGGAGATGTAAGAAAATGCGATTGAGAAACTAAATGTAAATAAAAAGTGTTAACCGTGGTATGTGTATGAATGTACAAAAAGCGTCGAGAGGTGTAAAAGAAACAGAGCGGGGTGAATGTGTAGATGTAATGTAACGTAGAATTAAGATAGATTAAGATAAAACTTAGTGAAACTATAGCGCGAAGCGCATGATAGCTAAAAAGCTAATTTTTAATAATTTAATAACATTACTACATAGTATACCGCCCAAATTTTAGACCCACTATGTTGTTTTCGGGGTATATAGGATGACATTAACGTAAATGTACTTGCCTTAAGTTTTTTTACACATAATGTATCTTTGGGATAGTCTCAACTCTGTCAAATGAAGAAAGCGACTTTAACAATTATTTTTTAATCTTTTAGACAATAAACATACCAAACGCTGAGAAGATATTCATTTGCCATCACGCCAATTTTTCTGTAGTTTGTAAGCACAATAATGGAAATTCTGTGAAACTTTGAGAAAAATCGAAACGGTTTGTCTCAATGAAAAAAAAATATTATCACTTTATTTTGTCTAAAAATGGTGTAAATTTTTTTGAACGGCGATTAAATTTTTTTTATTGAATAGTACATTCAAAAACTTAATTTTTATACAGGATCAATTTTTTTATACGTTCGATAATTTTGAATATACAACGAACTGAAAAAAAAGGAATAAAAAAATCGTTATAAAATTTTGGGAAAAACATAGGTGCTAAAATTCTGAAATAATTTATGGATGTTCGTGATAGTCTAAACAACTTTTGAAAAAATTATGAACACTTTTTGCGACCATGCTAAATTTGGGCGGCCCACTTGGTATGGAATGATCCGTATATACAAAATTGCAAAGTTAAGCCTTGTATATGATAAAAAATAATTTCATTTTTATTTTTATTTTCCGTGTTTACATTATGTTGATGTTTGGCTATCATTGATCAAACATATGTGATATGATCCTAGTGTAAATATCGTATATTGGTCTTTCGGCTACGTTGCGGCTTTGTTTGTCGCTTGTTACCGGCTCTTTGAAGTTTTCATAATTCGATATTTCGCGTCTTTCAATTACAGATTATTTCGCGTCTAGGCTTAAAATGTTCGTCTTTATAAGTAGTATTTTAAAGATTTTATTCGGAAAAAATATAAAATATCCAGGTTTTTGAAAAATCGATTTTTATGTTTATTAATTAAAAGTCAATGCTTCAGAAGAGTTAAAGAATTTTTTAAATAAATTTGCATAAATTTATACTTTAAAAGTAAAAACTTTTATATACGTTTTTTTACAATACGACTTATATCCAAGAAGATACGTGCATTCGAAAGCTTTTAAATGCAATTTTTAAAAATTCACAAGTGCGCAAAATATGCGATGAAAAATTAGCAAAAAAATCGTGATAAGAAGTGATTCGTTCGGTGTATATTGCCGTGAATAAAAAAAATTTACCTGCCCTAAGCTTTCCATAGCTCAATAGTTACAGCCGTTTGATTATCCTACCTTAAACTAACATCAGGGTTACAAATGGCTGTATAACTTTTGAATTACTAATACTATACAAAATCTGGACGGTCAATCGATTAAGGATCTTCCAATAATCAAAATGAGATATCGCTCGCCATAATTGAACCACTATTATGGGTTACACTTTTTTTTAAATGCACGGAAAAAACATGACTTCGAGCATTTGCATATATCAGTCGAAAATATTGATATTCAAGAATGTATTTTTCAGCATTTTTTCAGATTTTGCTTCCCCATGAGGGAATCTTTGTTTTCGATCGACCGCGTGTCCACTGCTGCCGATTTAAAGAATATATAATTTTTATATAAATATACGACAAGAATTAAATCAAATCGATAAACGTTGCTTGTTTGATAATAATAAACTCCAATGATGAAAGGAAATAAATATATATTGGATTATAAGATAGTTCTAATTGATTTTATTTAAAAATATCTCTAATACATGTATTTGGTCGTTTTAACTAGATCTTTTTTCCGGATTAGGAAAGTATTTAGTAGCAATAAATAAAATATTTTTTCAGTATCCGCTGCACAGTGAAAGTGGATTCAAATAAATAAATATGTTGGAAATTTAAAAAAAAACTGAAAAATTTAATGAAATACATACTTATTGGAGGGAAAGTAAATTTTCGTTGATTGAAATAATTAAATGTTGAATAGATCATTTTAGTTAATATTAACAATGGCATTTAAAGTGCATCGTCCATAGGAACACCTTAAGGCGGGAGGGGGGGGGGGGGGCAGGTCAACAGTTTTAAAAAAATCGATTTTTTGTTGTGAAAACATTCATTTCCATATCATCTATCTGTTAGTAAAGTTATATCCCGGAATTCGCAAAAATGGCCAAGTTTCTAGGGTATCATTCATATTTAATTTTCTCAAAAGTCGTAAAAAATTACCAGAATATTATATTTGAGCTTTAAATTATTTGATTTATTTATTATTGTTATATATGCAGACATTATGGCCGATTTTTTGTTCAAACAAAATAATTAAGGGTGTTGAAAAAAAAGTCAAATTTTTTTTTTTCTCTTTGGCAGTTTTGTTTAGTTAAGTATAACCTTTGAACCTGCCAAATCTTAGACATGATACCGAAAAAATGGCCGATTTCTGCAATACAGCTGCTTTTTTATGATTTTTTTCTATATAATAAAGAGTTTATTACGTATTTTCAAATAAATTTTTATTTGTTTACCATTCGAATTCGCGCGAATAATGGGTCATGCGCTGTGATATCTTAGCGCGTATCGCATGCGCAGCGTGTTATTGCCGCGAAAAGTTACTTCTGCTACACTCGCGACGCATAACCTCGTATTGACGATTTTATTTTTCGTTCGTATTATGCTATTAGTTTGGTTCCGTTGGCCATTTACGGTTTTTTTTCAATCAATAGTGTTTAAAACAGAATCAACAATCACTAGAAGTAGTCAGATATGTATAATTTGTTATGAAGTGATGATTTAATGTTGTGCAGCACATTTGTGAATATGTCAACACCGTATAAATTTTCAGTGTTGCCAATAAAAGTGATAATCCCCATATTATTTACAGGTTTTTTTTTTCAAATTATGCATTCATTTACTTTTTTATTTGTAAAAAAAAACATTTATTAATAATATTCTGTAATCTGACTTGCAAATAATATTTCTATTTTGTTCATTAAAGGTACTAAGGTGCCCCAAAGGTGAAAGTAGCCTAAACATTTTTATTTGAGTGGTACACTTTAGATGCCATTTGCCGAAACTTGGTTTTAAACCTATTCTGCGCGTGATTCAGACCAAACTGCTAGGCAGATTGGGCTGGTTGACGTCTTATTTTTTTCTTCATGAAAAGATACACCGGCTAAATGGAGCAAATGTTAATAAAAGGTAATATTTTTTAAGTGACATAATTATTACTAAATAAATTTTATGCTATTTTATAAATCAGTGATTAACTTTGCACTCAGAATGAAAAAAAAAATAGTTTGCTCCATTTAGCCGGTGTATCTTTTTATGAAGAAGAACGTGAGACGTCAACTAGCCCAATCTGCCTAGCAGTTTTGTCTGAATCACGCGCAGAGTGAAAAACCTAAGAACTTTGCTTAAGATAATATTGAGAGACATACGCAAGTCAGATGGCAGTAAAAAACCTTTCAACGAGTACCAACAATATAGTTCATTGGTCATTTTTATATGCAAGAGAGTTTGGATGATATTGAATTTACAAATTTAATTATTTTGACCTGACTCCCTCCCCTTATGTTGCTCGAAATGCGGAGGGCACTGTGGGATCTCGTTTCTCGTGCCGTCACTGGTTCCGCCGGCGAGTGCAGGGGGCGAAGCAGCCGAGAGCGAACGAGCTCGCTCGACTCGGGCAGCCGGAACGGGGAAGAGAACCTCGTGTGTGCGAGCGCAACGCCGCCACCTTATCCCCGTCGAGTGACTGTCTCGTCGGTTTAGTTGGTGCTCGGCGAGCAGCCGGTGTGCTCGGTCCGCGCGTTTATTTCCACCGCATTTTCGAGAGCGTTCAACGAGAATATTTCGCTCTTTCCTTTATAACGTGTCAATCGTGTCTACATAATAAATCCTAAAAAATTTCCCACTCGATCTCCACAAGGTGCGACGATTTTTACCATATTACCCATACCGATCTTTTTTTTTATTTTAATAATTGTTTAAAAATTCAAACGACGTAGAAAACAAGAAAAAAGAAAGAATGAAAAATGATATGGAAATGATCGTGGATAAGATCGTAACGATACCGATCGTAACGATTCAGTGCGCCCGAGCTCAGATCAATCGCGGAGGTCAGCCGGAATGGAATTGAGAAGTTCGCGACGATAGTCGACGTCCTTGTTCGATCGTCTCGCGAATCGAGCTTCGATCGAACTTACCGATCTCTCGCAATTGCAATTTAGCTATTTTTGATCGGCAACTAGATGGTGACAAAAAACAAATGCGCGCAATTGGCAATCAATGAGCGCGCGTGCGGAAAAATCGGCACTTACCGATCGCGACAAATGCAACGATAAATCGGCGAACTGCTTAGTTAATTACGTATACAGTTGTGTACACACATATGCGCACGCTTCTGTAATTATAACGTGTTCAGTAGCGCGGAGATTTATTGTTCGCGACGATGATCGAAGAATTAATTAAACTAGCCATGCGAGCATAAAGTTTCATTAGCTTTTGTCCCTCTGGCGCTTTTTAGCTGTTCCGAATCGTGCTTGTTGCAGTTTGTGCAATTATTGATCTTTATTTGCCGGGAATTTAAGCCGTGATGCAATTTTTATTGCTCGACTATTACGAAAATTTTGATGTTTCACTTTGAAGCTAATTTTTCATGCTTTATCGGTAAATTCAATTTTCCGAACGTATGAATACGCTGAAATAAAATATCGAGGATAATTTTTCATGTTTTTTATCAGTAGAGTTAATTTACCGGTTGTACGATTACGCATAAGTAAAATTATAGTCAGCTGTTATAAAAAATGTTATATTTTACTTTCCAATCCAATTTCAAATGATTTTTTTTAAGTGTATTCAATTTACCGTTGCTAAAATACGAAATAGCTAGGAAAACATGAGCAGTTGCTTAGAGAAACTACGAATTTTATTCTAGTCACGACTTGTGGCTTTAAATCACTGCAGAATTCTCAATTGCTAGTTTCCCAGCTGTTGCTTCTCCTAAAAGTGACATTTTGTATCATTGGCTTGAAGAAACGTGCGAGAATCGTCAAATACGTGTGTATCTATCGTGATTAAGCGGAGAGAGATAAAAATCAGTGATAATCATCAACAAATATTTCACTTGTTCGGCTGTTGATATATGAAAAAAATATGTGTTTTTAACCGCGAAACAATGTTTTACATGATTACAAAAGCACCTAACAATTGTGGATTACCTATAATAATTTTTTTTTCTTTTTACACTCTGTACAATTTTATTATTAGGTGAAATATTCTCAAATAATTCTCAGTCGTCAGGAAGATTAATTATTCTGATATAATCGCAGAGAATTGTAGAATTAAAATATTGGAGGAATGAATATTGATTTTAAGGAATTAATTCATTAAATGAATTAAAACTTCAGAAATTAATTACAAAGAAAATAATTATTTAATAATATTAAGCCTACAGGTTTTAAAATAAAAATTGTGCAGTGCAAAATTTAAAAAAAAATTGTTTCGTGTTGCCAACAATGGAAAACGTTTGTTATGTATTTGTAAATATTTTTCATATAATAACAGCATTGAAACTAGTGAGAAATTCACTGACGAATATCGCAGATTAATTTTTACCAAAATGTATTGAATATAATTTGTTGGACAGGTAAATTCATAGGTAGCGTAATTCGTTCACCTAATAATACACCTGTGATATAAATGAGGTGAAAACTCACTCGTATTAAGCCATAAACGTGATTCGAGCTTTCGTGAAAAACCAATAAATAATATACAAAAATAAATAACAGTAACAAGAAAAAAAGTAGAAAGTTTTCCCGCTAATAGAAGGAAGTCCCGGGGCTATTAATTCGCAACTGTAAATGACTCATAAATAAATTGCAATCTTTGCAGAGTAATCAGGTGACGTGGAAAGCCTTCGATCGGATAAACATGAGATAAGAGACAGCAAAAGCGAGAATTTAAAAAAAAAAGAGAAGAAGAGAGTGAAAGAAAGGTTGAAGCGTGAGATGGACGAGTCGAAGACGCGAGAGGAACGATGTCGACGCGAATGTTGTGACTACAGTTAACTGAGAGAGATCTCACTAAATCTGAAAAGAAAAATAACGTAAACAGATTAATTTTCGTGGTTTGAAAAAATAAAATAAAAATAAAAATAAAATAAAATAAAATAAAATAGAGAAATTGAATTGTGGAAGTACGAGACAGAGAAAAGAGGCTAAAGATAATTGGAAAACATATATATAGCGATAAGAAGCCCAGGTGTTTGTCTCTGGTGATTGTCGTCGTTTGTGCTACGGTTTACTCGGTGGATTTATTCGGTGGAGCGTCGAGAAGATCCGTTGGTGCCTGGCAATCCTCATCGGACTACTCATCTTCATGCTTGGTGTGCTGAAGCGGCGCTGGAAGCCTTCTAAACGGTAAGAAACGACATTGTCCCCATTTGCCTAATGATTGTGGAAAAAAATGTAGTCTATTAGTAAATTAAAATAGCAGAATTACATTTTTCATAATGCAATCATTACTTTGCGATTTGAAGATTAATTTTTTTATATAAATTTAAAAACAGGACATAGACCGACAGCAGTGGACGCGCGGTCGGTGTGTGGCTTGGGCGGTCCCCAGAGTTAAGCAGCATTATTTGCGTTCATAACTTGGATGGGTGACCGCTTAGCCTCGCACTGATTTGCGCGCCAACTGCTGAGCGGGAGGCAGTTTTTCTGAGTTTCTAATGTATTCTCATACAGTAGATAAGGTAAATGTCCCCATTCCCGTCCATGCTCCCTCTGCCGACCACTTCGACGGAAATAATTATTTACACGAGTGCTGCGCAAAAATAACAACAATTGAGCATAGTACAATATTCCCAGGACCCTATGTGTGAGAGTATTGCAACGTAAAGAGTAAATACAATAACACATTCCAAGTTTTGTTCGTATTTCCAAACGCTTGTCGCGAACCCATCGTATTCTTAACAGTGAGGTTAAGTTGCGTTGACCGCTTCAATAGTCCGTACTGCATCCGGAATTTGTAAACATCGAATAATTTTTAGTTCAAACGATAGATTATGAGTTCAATTACTGATTCAGCTAAAAAAAGAGTTATAAATAATTTATTTTTAATTTTTTTTACGGTGGTCGAAGTTAGGCACAACGAAATGCCTGGCTGCCCCCATTACCGTAAACGTTATTTAGGCAGTCAAAAAAATTTCTTTATTACAAGGTATACTTTCTCGGTGATAAAAAAGATTGATATAATTCAATTCTTACAGGATCGCTGCGAAGGACTTGGACTTTTTTCCCTCACTGATCAAAATTTTGAAATAATTCAATTTTTACAGCATCGCAAAAAAAAAGTGTATGTGGAGACGGAAATGTAACATAAGTTCCGAAAAACGAAGTTTTTTTATACTTATGCAATAAAAATATTAATAGTACAATCCCGGATCATGTTTATTTATTTAAAAAAAATTTTTATTACTCTTCGGGATCTCCGTTTCCCTAGTGGTCGAAAATGGGGTCATCCCTGGTCGGGATTGGGAACAGCTGTGTCGGCAGAGGGGACACTAATAAGCATGAATTAATCAGCCTCTATCTGGCGAAATAATTGGCGGAATCGATTGAATAAACCATTTTTAGAAAGAGAATTAACTGAATTTTACAGTGGTGCAAAAAAAATCTCCAAATTTAAATTCGTCACAACGAAAAAAGACATACATTTGTCTGGTTGGCCTTATAGGGTACGGGAATGGGGACATTTACCTTACTCAGTAAAAATAAAGCCGACTGTATCGGCCAGGTTTTCCGCAGTTTCCTTGTGCCCTCGTGCAAATACGATACAGTAGTGCATTAGGATGAGTGACTGCGGACAACACTCTAGAGGGGTCTCTATGAAGGAACGGGAAAAGGGGAGAGGGGAAACGTAAAAGCCTCAAGAAGGCATACGGAAGAAATCAATAATAAAAAATAAAAAAAATAAAAATAAAAACAGGACATAAGAATAAATAAATATACAAAAGATATAAAGATTCTTGATAAAAGAAAATGGAAGTGTTCTAAACGGCGAGAAACATACATTAAAATACCAGAATAATATTTTTTTAGCGAATTTTTTTTTCGCATTACTTTGCGATTTAAAATTCATTTTTTCAATATTTAAAATGGGTCGGGTATTTATAAATTTAAACGGCCACAAGAAAAAAATAAGTGTATTAAAAATATAAAGATCCTTAACTTGGTACAAGGCAATGAAAGTCTTTTAAATGGTAAGAAACTACATTGTCCCCATTTACTTAATGATTGTGACAAAAATGTAGTGCATTAAAACAGCAGAATTACATTTTTTTACACCGAGAGAAAAGATTTCATTGACGCCAAAGAAATGGGTGGATTGATTTTTTTTTCATTGATTGATTTCAATGAAATAGTGCATTTGAATTTTAAAGAGATCATTTCATTGCCTGTAAATAAAGATTTACTTAGTAAGCATATAATAAAGAAACAGTTTCATTGTTTTAAAGAGATGTTTTCATTGGTTCAAAGAAACGTTTTCATTGATCTCTCTCTCGCACCTAACCTCACTTTTTTGTTTTCCGGTTCTCCCGAACGAACGGCTTCGAGTTTCGAGGAGCCAGAAGCTTAGCCTATTTCTGCCGTACTTCCTTACATACTCACAACATTTGAGCTTTATCTGCCGCGTACATCAGAAAAAAATAGGTTTCGAAATTTCGAGCTGGTAAGAAGAAGTTTCATTGAATCAGAGACGATATCCTTGAAATTAATGAAAAAGGTTCATTGATTTAAGGTAGTTCTGTCGTGAAGGCAATCCAAACTCATATGCATGAATTTTTGACATGTTGTAATTTAGATATTCAATTTTACTTGCACAAAATCTTGAAGGCTTTTACCGAGTATTTGAATGAACAATTAAAACTTGAAAATCGATCTTTCTACACGGCGCTCATGGGAGGGCTGGAAAAATTGATCTTTAAATCGAAAATTAACATACTTAGATCAAAGATAGAGAAAAAATAAAAAGTACTACGGGTTCGCAATTTATTCAGGAATTGATGCGTTATGAAAAAAGGTGAAGTCTCCGAAATAATATTTAATTGAACCAAGGTCAAAGGGCACGATACCGGGCCAAACGACGTTTCCTAACCTAATTATCGTAAAAATGAAGTCAAATCCGCACTAAACATATCAACTATTTACAAATAATCGTTTTAATCTCATTACGATAATTTCGAAGGATTCTAGATTATTTTTGATATTATTATTGAGACAGTCAAAGTAATGCGTATGATTATTTTTTTATGTCATATAGACTCTGAGATATATGAGATATGACTCCGGCGTACCGACAGAACTACCTTAAAGAAATGTTTCTTCGAATCAATGTCACTACTTTTCATTGAGTTTGAGATCATTCAAAGAAAAGATAGTATTGAAATTCAAGTATTTCATTTCATTGGCAAAGATTTCCGTGAATCAATGAAACTTTTTCTTTCGATGAAACGTAATCATTACTTTGCGATTTGAAGATTCATTTTTTAAATATTTAAAATGGGTCGGGGATTTATAAATTTAAACGGGCACAAGAAAAAATAAGTGTACAAAAGACATAAAGATTCTTAACTTGATAAAAGGCAATGAAAGTCTTCTAAATGGTAAGAAACTACATTGTCCCCATTTATCGAATGATTGTGAAAAAAAATGTAGTGTATTAGTGCATTAAAATACCAGAATTATATTTTTTTAACGTAGTCATTATTTTACGATTTGAAGATTCATATTTTAAACAAATTTAAAAAACAGGGCACAAGAAAAAAAATGTATACAAAAGATATAAATATTCTTAACTTGGTACAAGGCAATGAAAGTCTTCTAAATGGTAAGAAACTACATTGTCCCCATTTATCCAATGATTGTGAAAAAAAAATATAGTCTATTAGTGCATTAAAATAGCAGAATTATATTTTTTTAACGTAATCATTATTTTACGATTTGAAAATTCATTTTTTAAATAAATTTAAAAACAGGGCACAAGAAAAAAGGTCTACAAAAGATATAAAGATTCTTAACTTGATACAAGGCAATGAAAGTCTTCTAAATGGTAAGAATCGACATTGTCCTCGTTTATCTAATTATTGTGACAAAAATGTAGTCTATTAGTAAATAAAAATAGCAGAATTACATTTTTTTTAACGTGATCATTATTTTACGATTTGAAGATTCATTTTTTTAATATTTAAAATGCATCGGGATATTTACAAATTTGAGAAAAAATATTTGTATTCTAATTTTCGGTGTTATATCATTCAAATGAAAAAATATCAAAAAATCGTAGGTGGATATATTTTTGCATTGATAAAGCGTCTTCTAATAAACAAAAAGAGCTATTATTTATCATAATCGGACTAATATTATGGTCCATTATTTAATAATACTGAACTAAAGAACATGCCATTATATATCAGCATACACAATTTGATTTGCTTTTAAAATGTGCCTCTGAATGTATTTATACATTAAGAACACATGCTGCTACTTAAGCCATATTTTTGAGCTGTCACCTCACAATTCCTACAATTTTAAATCCCAAAAACATTCAGGATGGCTTTAAAAAAATTAGCATTAATTTGACTCCTGCGATAATGTCACCTTAATATTGCAAAATAAAACACCTTCCAATTTTTTAAATATTCGCGTCTAGAATTTTTTTTTTCATTATTGAAACCAGAAGTTGAAATTCTTCATTATTACTTTTGAGAAAAAATGTATGGTATGATTTTATTAATGATTATTATTTTTTAAGATTATCTGCAATAAAATAATGTTTAAGCTGTTAAACAACATCGAAATAAATTGACTCCATTAAGCACCTGTAATTATTTTTTTGCTAATTTTAAGCAATTGGATGAACACTTTTCATTATTATTATAAATTAAAAAACCTTGTAATATATTTTTTAAAAGCTGCACATAATTATTACAAAATAGTAGCTATTAATTCAATTATACGATAAATATTTACAAACTAATTATGGAGGTTTACAATCCAGTTCAGATGGCAATAAATAACGACGATTGTTAATACCATTTTTTTTTTGATATTCTTAGTTCTCTAATCAATTTATCGAGGCTGGTTTTAGATAAAATTCGATAAAATTCTTATTTAATAGTTAAATAATTTCATCATATGTAAAAAAAAATGCTTAGAATTTGAAATTTTTAAATTTTCAATTATATTTTTTTAAAAGCTGCACATAATTACCCCAAAATAGTAGCTATTAATTCAGTTATACGACAAATATTTTCAAACTGTATTTATGGACATTTACAACGTAGATCAAACAGCAATAAATAATTATGATTGTCAATACAATTTTTTTAATTGAAAAAAATTCGTTGACCTCCGCAAGGCAAAAGTGGGCGCTACAACTGATAATCCCAAGGTACAAAAGTACAAATTCCCTAACACCTTGTGACCATCCCCCAACCAATCAATACAGCCATAGAGAAAATTGAATAACATCAATATAAATTAGCTAGTTCACTGATCGATCCATCGAGGTTGAATCGACGTGATTGATCAGGAATAAATAAATAAAAGTCTTCAAGTCGTACAATAGACAAACTCGAGGAAAAAAAAGATGCATCAGCAGCAACACATGTCCTGTTTACACGTTAACCCTGTACATACATACTGCACATAACGGTATGAAGAAAAGATGCACCGGGAGAGTGAACGACGTTGAGACGCCTCCGCTCGTTGCGTCGCTAGTTTGCCTCGTAGTTACAGCTCCAAAGAGCAAAGTTATGCGGAGGTGCGTCTAAGTTTAGAAGACGTCGAGCTTCGGGCAAGCCTCGACGCTCTACTCAACGCCTTTTCTCTCTCTTTTTCTTATTCTTCTTGAGGCTCGGTGTCGCGTCTTCGTTCGACGATGTCTCTAGCGCTTTGCCCTCCTCTTGGCCTGTCCTCAGCGCCCACTTTCCGTTCATTCTGTAATACACACATTTAAAGAGACATTTAAATGACCGGTACAGTTATAGGTAGAGACGCGCGTGGCGCAATATACTCACTGAGTAAAATCGTGAGAAAGAGTGGGAGTTAACGTAACAAGAAAACGTGTGAGATCTCGGGGAAGAATCATTGCACTTTCCGGGTGTGCGCTTGGGACCTGTTATTCCATTCATAAGCCAGCTTCGCTTGAAACAATTAAGGGTATTATTAGTAAGATACTGTAAAGTCACAACTGAACACGCAGTATTTTTTTAAAAAGGTCATTTGAAGGGTAACTAAAATAACAGTAATCATTGCAGTGGAAGAAAATTTATTAAACGTAGTAAATTATATTAACTATAATTATATTGACAAACGTTTTTACCTCCCCTCTCAGATTTAGCTGCAACTTTGTCAATGTCAAGTATACCGTCAGAGGAGGTCGCTTAAATTTTTTTAATAAAATTATTGTGAATTTTACGAACACTCATTCAAAATCATTTCAATACGGAATTAATGGATCACGAAAAATATAATATCACGACGTATTCCTAAAAATTACAAAAAACAAATTAGTCGAAAAACAGTTTTTTTAGGGCCTTTCGCCAGGTGAATTACATTTATTTGGTATTTTTGAAAAAATGAGAATTTTTCACATAACATATGTAAATTTCAGAGTGTTTTTTTATGGAGCGAAAACAGCGCAAATTAGCCTAGAAAAAAATTGTTAAGTGGTTTAGATCGCACTCTGAACACTCGGAATTCACTTGCGAATTGAAAGTCACTTGCGAGAAACGCTTCGACCGCTCGCCATCTAGCGGAACATTGTGTAACAGTGTTTCGTATGATGCCACTAGATGGCGGACGGACGGAGCGTTTCTCGCAAGTGTTTTGAAGCCTCAGGGTATATAAGACTGCAAAGCTGTTCTGAGTTTGACTACATGCGAGGGATCAATCCTTTGAAGGAAAGTCCAAATTGGACATTATGATTCTGCAATTGAACCGACGAGATTCGCGGATGGTCCGATAACGATAAGACAGTCCAGGCGAGAGTCCAAAATGGACACCAAGATGGACTCTGCGATTGATTCAGGTGGGGTTCAAGATAGCGAATGGCTAAAATAGCGAATTCCATAATAATGGCCATTCTAGATTCAGACGTGGGTTATATTTAAACTCGCTATTTCAGCCATTCTCTACTTTGATCATTCGCTTTTTTGACCCCGACCCATTAATTCGACGAGATTCGCGGATGATCTGGAATAGAACCCGGGATTGAGTCTAAAACAGTCCAGGCGAGAATCCAAAATGGACAGCGGGATGAACTCTGCGATTGAATCAGCCACATTCGCGGATGGTTCAGGATGGAGTTTAAGACAGTTCAGGTGAAAGTCCAAAATGCACACCAGGGTGGACTCTGCGATTGAACTGGCGAGATTCGCGGATGGTCCAGGATAGAGTCCAGGATGGAGTCTAAGACAGTCCAGGCGATAATCCAAAATGGACACCGGGATGAACTCTGCGATTGAACCGGCGAGATTCGCTGATGGTCCAGGATAAGGTCCGGGATGTCGTCTTAGACAGTCTAGGCGAGAGTCCAAAATGGACACCAGGATGGACTCTGCAATTGATTCGCCGAGATTCGCTGATCGTCCAGGTTGGAGTCTAGGAGAGTATTTGGCATCCCGAATGGAGTCCCGCACGCAAACAATGCTTGGTTATATATACGCTAGATAATTAATTGGATAGACCAACCAAGTTATTGGTCAGCGCCACCAAGCGCATTGTAATATAACCAATGACTTGGTTGGCATAACCAACAATCTGATTGGTCTAACCAAGAAGAAATTGGCTGGCGCGTATTTAATCAAGCGCTTGATTGTTTTAACCAAGCCTTTTTTTTCTGTGCGGGTGGAGTCCGGGAAAGTCTTTCGAGTGCTGGAGTTCCGGATGAAGTGATGGAGAGATAGACTTCAGGATAGACTTCGGAATCGGATGAAAAGCCGAAGTCTTTATGAGAGTCCATCTGGTACTCCCGCCCAGACTGCGCAGATTCCATTCGGGGCTCCATCCTGAACATCATCCGGAACTCCATCCTATACATCATCCGGGACTTCATTCCGGACTATATTGTTCTGCGCGGGATCCTCTCATAAAAAGTTGGTGGCGAGAGATATATCGACTTTCGAGTTTTAGTATCGAAAGAGCGAGATTTAATTGTTGTCGGTTTATTCGTGCTGTGATTGGTCGGCGGTGTCATCAAACATACTGGGACCAAGTTCATGCATTGAAATTTTTTGTTTATGTCAAATGTCAAAACTGATATAAAGAGACACGCTCTTAAGCTAACCCTAGTGTTCCTATATTAAAAAGTTCATGGATGACAAACGCGAAATTGATTGTTAGCGATTTATTCGTACTTTGATTGGTCGCCAGTGTCGTGAGACACACTAGGATCGGGACCAAGTTCATGCATCGAAATTTTTTGTTTATGTCAAATGTCAAAACTTATACAAAGCTACACTCTGGCACTTAAGCGCCTCTAGCTTTGCTAACCCTAATACAAATAAAATATTTAAACAGACATATAAATTACCGGATATAATTAGAAAAGCGTTACACTAAGGGGATGCTGGAGTAGATTTTTTTACCGACTCTGGTCGGTAAAAATAGGCGAACTTGTAGTATACAATATTCATCGAAAATATGCCACAAATATACGTCAAATTTAGCAGGGATGTAATAAAAACATTCATGCTTGGGTGTCCGGTCGAATTACTGTTCAAAACCTACAAGAAATGTAAGAAATTGTATATTACTGAACCTCTCAAAAACGAATATGGCCGCTCGAAATGTCAACAGGTCCTTTGAGGTAAGATATAAACGTTTCTTGAACTTAGATGTGTTAAATCAGACCGGACACCCATTCTTTGATGATGACACCCATTCTTATTCCTGAACCTTTCAAAACCGTCGGAATGTCGATTACACAAACCAAATCCACGAATAGTGTATACTACGATTGCAAAGACTGTTTGCTTTTCGCACAGGCTCAGAGCTGGTAAAGAGCTTGAATATAGTTCCGTCATTAGGAGACAGGTGGCGCTGACGTAGTCTGTTTACTTTTGGCAGAAGCTCCGAGCCTCTGTAATGCGACCGTAGTATACACTATATATGGATTTGGCTTGTGTAGTTAACATTCTGATGGTTTTGGAATATTTAGAAATCATCACAAAATTGACGTCCGGTCTGATTTTACATATCTAATTTCCAGAAACAATTATATCTTACAGCAAAGGTCTGTTGCCGTATCGCGTGTACGGCCATATTGAATTTCGGGAGTTTCGGTATCTTTTGCCAAAAGTAAACAGATTACGTCAGCGCCACCTGTGTCCTAATCGGGAAACTTACCGACCGAAGTCGATATCAAAATCTACTCCAGCATCCACTTAAGGCGAGGTGAAATATTCGTGAGTGCGAGAAGGATAGCGAATATCTTTCGGAACAAGAATTCTCAGAAACTGGACATTTTTTGGGAAAAATGAAGTTTTACATCATGCAGAATTAAGAGACCAATGATGTAAGACTTTTCTTTTATCAAAAAACGTTCGGTGTCGTCTGAAAGATTGTTTACAGTTTTTGTTACCGACTGAGTAGGTATCACCTCGCCTTAAAGAGAAGTGTAAATGACCGGCTATAATTAGAGAGAAGCGTCGCGTAATCCTCCACCGAGTTAAATCGTGAGAAACAGTGGGAGGGAAGAATCATTGCACTTTCCGTCCGGTCTGATTTTACATATTTAATTTCCAGAAACAATTATATCTTACAGCAAAGGTGTGTTGACATATCGTGTGCGGCCATATTGAATTTCGGGAGTTTCGATATCTTTTGCCAAAAGTAAACAGATTACGTCAGCGCCATCTGTGTCCTAATCGGCAAACTTACCGACCGAAGTCGGTATCAAAATCTACTCCAGCATCCAGTTAAAGAGAAGTGTAAATGACCGGCTATAATTAGAGAGAAGCGTCGCGTAATCCTCCACCGAGTTAAATCGTGAGAAACAGTGGGAGGGAAGAATCATTGCACTTTCCGTCCGGTCTGATTTTACATATTTAATTTCCAGAAACAATTATATCTTACAGCAAAGGTCTGTTGCCGTATCGCGTGTGCGGCCATATTGAATTTCGGGAGTTTCGGTATCTTTTGCCAAAAGTAAACAGATTACGTCAGCGCCACCTGTGTCCTAATCGGCAAACTTACCGACCGAAGTCGGTATCAAAATCTACTCCAGCAACCACTTAAAGAGAAGTGTAAATGACCGGCTATAATTAGAGAGAAGCGTCGCGTAATCCTCCACCGAGTTAAATCGTGAGAAACAGTGGGAGGGAAGAATCATTGCACTTTCCGTCCGGTCTGATTTTACATATCTAATTTCCAGAAACAATTATATCTTACAGCAAAGGTCTGTTGCCGTACCGCGTGTGCGGCCATATTGAATTTCGGGAGTTTCGGTATCTTTTGCCAAAAGTAAACAGATTACGTCAGCGCCATCTGTGTCCTAATCAGCAAACTTACCGACCGAAGTCGGTATCAAAATCTACTCCAGCATCCAGTTAAAGAGAAGTGTAAATGACCGGCTATAATTAGAGAGAAGCGTCGCGTAATCCTCCACCGAGTTAAATCGTGAGAAACAGTGGGAGGGAAGAATCATTGCACTTTCCGTCCGGTCTGATTTTACATATTTAATTTCCAGAAACAATTATATCTTACAGCAAAGGTCTGTTGCCGTATCGCGTGTGCGGCCATATTGAATTTCGGGAGTTTCGGTATCTTTTGCCAAAAGTAAACAGATTACGTCAGCGCCACCTGTGTCCTAATCGGGAAACTTACCGACCGAAGTCGGTATCAAAATCTACTCCAGCATCCACTTAAAGAGAAGTGTAAATGACCGGCTATAATTAGAGAGAAGCGTCGCGTAATCCTCCACCGAGTTAAATCGTGAGAAACAGTGGGAGGGAAGAATCATTGCACTTTCCGGGTGTACGCTAGGGACCTGCTGCTGTTCCATTCATAAGAGAGCTCCGTGTCGATAGCCACCGACTGTCTGCTCTCTGTCGGGCTTCTCCGCCAGCTCTGCGCGTAGATCAGCGGGAGAAAGGATTATCCTGTAGCTATAAATTGGGTTCGATAGAACAGTGACGATTTCTGTTGTTATTATGCTCATGCGAATAACACTGCGTGACTTGTGCGTCGTGGAAGCAGTTATTGCGTTGCCTGACGATATTCCAGCGAACTCACGTAAACATATGACGCAGCGACGATCGATACTCGTGGGTTTTATGGGCTTTGTAACAGGATATAAGCATTGCTTTTAATTTATCTTAATTAATACTTGGTGTTCTACGTACTAAATCAATAACACCGGAAATTATATACACACATGGAAATAGAAATATATGCACTATATATTCGATATATAGAACTTTTTGGCGCTGTATATGATATATACATATTTTACATATATATTCCATGTATAATAAATATCACACTATACACTATATATATATATCTTATATATTTTTTGCATGTATTTTACATATATTCCATATATATATTTTATATATTTTGCATGTATTTTAGCAGGCAAAAAAATAAAATACTATATTTTCATTTTTATTTTTATTTTTTCATTTCGCTGCGGATTTATTTAAAACTATCCATGACACAACAAAATTGTTCAGGGATAAAATGTAGTATTTCACGTATACTTTTTGATAAAAATGTTTCCAAATTAGCCTAGATACATTTTCAATCACTTTTTGGCAATACAAAGTCATACCATTTTTTTTCGTTGGGAAGGACCATTTTGATTTTGCTCAAAATTTGCGAGTAGATCGATTCATACCTTCATAATGTGAACATTAGGGTGTGTCGATTTTTTTTTTTTTTTTTTCGTATTCCATGGTCTTAAACTAGTGTTTGTGCCTTTAAACAACTCGTCAAAAAATTTTAGCGCGATAAAAAAAAGTTTAGAGGTGGCTCAAACGATTTCTCGATACATGAATACGGCTCTCGATAAATTCATGTCCCCAAATTACAAATACGATATAATGAAGTTCGCATATTTTTTTTCGTCATCATCAGATCATTCGGAAAAGAAAAAGTGCTTATAAAATTGTCGTTTAGATCAATAGTTTTCAAGTCATGCACTTTTGAAGCTCACAGTATCGCCCTCTCCGCCCGGTATGATCAATATCAATTCAGATTTCAATTTAAAAACAAAACCGTATGCTATAATATTTTCTACATTTTTCGCAGTTTTCAGTCTAGATATTTTTTTGTTTTTTTTTTTTTTGTTTCATATTTTTGATATATTGCAAGGTAATTTTTGGGCCAATCAATAGAACTCAGTTCGATCAAAGTAATTTATTTTCGGAATCGTTTCAACGAGCACATATGTTCGCGTTCGGATATCGCTGTCGATGATTTTTCATAACCTGTAGCAAATACTGCTTCTATTTCGCATAATAATAATTTCAAAATATTATTAACAAATTGTTAAAAAGAAAATTGTTCATCGAAATATGCGGTAACTCAGCTTTTTTTTAATGAAAATAATTCGTTCATTTTTTGGAATACGTATGAATTTTTCCAGATTTTTATCTTTATTTTTATTTTTGCACATTTTTCCATGTAAATAACAAGAAAAATCAAAATAAAGATAAAAATCTGAAAAAATTCATATGTATTCCGAAAAATGAACGAATCTTTTTCATACAAAAAAAAGTTGAGTCACCGCATATTTTGATGAACAATTTTCTTTTTAACAATTTGTTAATAACATTTTGAAATTATTATTATGCGAAATTAGTCTTTTGAGTGCTTATAATGAGTATGAATTTTTTCAAATTTTTTTAACATTGGGAAGTGTTTGCAATTGTTGCCCGAATTTCTCGAATTTAGGCGAAATGAATATCTCGCGCCTTAAAAAAATCATGACTTGAAAACTATTGATCTAAACGAAAAATTTGTAAGCACTTTTTCACTTCCGAATGATATTAAGATGACGAAAAAAAATATACAAACTCCAATATATCGTATCCCTAATTTGGGGACATGAATTTATTAAGAGCCGTATTCATTTACGTGTTAATTAAATGAGAAATCGATACATCGTTTGAGCCACCTCTAAAAAATTTTTTATCGCGCTCAAATTTTCAGACGAGTTGTTTAAAGGCACAAACAATGGTTTGAGACCATGCAATATGAAAAAAAAAAAAAAAAATTCGACACACCCTAGTGAACATGTGAATTGTGTATGATTCATCAAATAACCGAGCCGTACATTGTGAAGATATCAATTTGCCATCGTGTTGATTTTCTCGTCGTTTTTTAACATTACGACGGAAATTCTGTGAAAATTTGAGTAAAATAAAAATGATCCCTCTCAACGAAGAAAAATGATATCGCATTATTTTGCCAAAAAATGCCTGAAAATTTATCTAAGTTAATTTGGAAACATTTTTATCAAAAAGTATACGCGAAACCCTTCAGTTTATCCCGGAACAATTTTATTGTGTCATAGATAGTTTTAAATCGGCAGCGAAAGGAAAAAATTTAAAAAAATAAAAAAGCGTATTTTATTACGGAAAAATAATTATGAGAACTGATTTAATGGGTAAATTAACTACGTCATAGTTACTGTAACTAATTCTACAGTTGGCTTAACATAATGTCGTAGTTACTTTAACAGTGTTAATAAAATGCAACCTTGGCTATTTTCTTATAGTAAATGCATCTTTATTATTGTTATTGCAATGACTATATCAAATTTGTTAATAATTAGCTTGCGTTACGATAACTATTATTAACTATTGCATTGAGTATAAATAATTAGTACAGATAACTTTTTTTAAATGGCTGAGGTAAACGTCGTTGAGCTGTTTTGAGAACTATTATTTGGCAACAACAATCTACATTTTTTTAAAGGAAATGATGTTTGAATTCTCAAATGGTTGTAAAAAAATGGTATGCAATTGAACAGAATTTCTTTTTCTTTTTTTTTTGTAACATGGGCATATTCAATTACTTTTACATAATTTGTTACGAAGAGCAGATTATTATTACGAAACAGTAAATATGGATACAATTTAACCATAATTTTGTACTTTTGAAAGTATTGGAGATTCGCATAAATCATTTTTTCATGAGGATATTACTACGAGTACTATTATTTCTAATTGGCGGTAATTGTAAATTGTTATTACCATTAGCTCATCTGGGTAACATATACTCTATAATCACAGTCAATAAAAACGAATACATTTATGCATCTATGTAAGTGATAAAATACTACAGAAAGAAGCAATGTTCTTTATTAAAGCGAGCATCTTCTTCATAAATCTAAACGGCCGCCAGATACAGAAACTCTTGGTGCTAGGAATTGCAATTAGGACAATAAACCTTAAAAGATAAATACAAATTGCAATGTTTGCTAATCAATACTATGTTTACGTTCAAATTGACTTAGGATATAAATAATGCAATAATTACTCATCGATACCGTTGCAAATTGATATCATAATATCCGCGTCTATTTGCCAGTACAATATTCTTGAAAAATGTGAATACTTAATGCATTCATAAAAACAATTTTTTATAAAATTGTATGTTACATACATTTTTCATTGACAATTTTTTAAAGGCCAAAATATTTTTTTATAATCACTGCAAGTTTTTTTTATGAAACAATAAATATGAATTATTGAGATACACAAACTCTTCGTTCGAAAAACTTAATTTCTCAAAATAAACCTCAAATAATAAATACAGACTGCACTATTTGCTAATCAATGCTATATATTCACGTTTGTATTGACTTAGGATATAAATAATGCAATAATTACTCATCGATATCGTTGCAAATTGATAACATAATATCCGTGTCTATTTGCCAGTAAAATGTTCTTGAAAAATGTGAATACTTAATGCATTCAAAAAACAATTTTTTACAAAATTTTATGTTACATACATTTTTTATTGACAATTTTTTAAAGGCCAAAATATTTTTTTACAATCACTGCAGGTTATTTTTATGAAACAATAAATATGAATTATTGAGATACACAAACTCTTCGTTCGAAAAACTTAATTTCTCAAAATAAACCTCAAATGATAAATACAAACTGCACTATTTGCTAATCAATGCTATATATTCACGTTTGTATTGACTTAGGATATAAATAATGCAATAATTACTCATCGATACCGTTGCAAATTGGTAAGATAATATCCGTGTGTATTTGCCAGTAAAATGTTCTTGAAAAATGTGAATACTTAATGCATTCAAAAAACAATTTTTTGTAAAATTGTATGTTACATACATTTTTTATTGACAATTTTTTAAAGGCCAAAATATTTTTTTATAATTACTGCAGGTTATTTTTATGAAACAATAAATATGAATTATTGAGATACACAAACTCTTCATTCGAAAAACTTAATTTCTCAAAATAAACCTCAAATGATAAAAAACTGCACTGTTTGCTAATCAATGCTATATATTTACGTTTGTATTGACTTAGGATATAAATAATGCAATAATTACTCATCGATACCATTGCAAATTGATAACATAATATCCGCGTCTATTTGCTAGTAAAATATTCTTGAAAAATGTGAATACTTAATGCATTCATAAAAACAATTTTTTATAAAATTTTATGTTACATACATTTTTTATTGACAATTTTTTAAAGGCCAAAATATTTTTTTATGATCACTGCAGGTTATTTTTATGAAACAATAAATATGAATTATTGAGATACACAAACTCTTCGTTTGAAAAACTTAATTTCTCAAAATAAACCTCAAATAATAAATACGAACTGCACTATTTGCTAATCAATGCTATATATTCACGTTTGTATTGACTTAGGATATAAATAATGCAATAATTACTCATCGATACCGTTGCAAATTGGTAAGATAATATCCGTGTCTATTTGCCAGTAAAATGTTCTTGAAAAATGTGAATACTTAATGCATTAATAAAAACAATTTTTTATTAAATTTTATGTTACATATATTTTTTATTGACAATTTTTTAAAGGCCAAAATATTTTTTTACAATCACTGCAGGTTATTTTTATGAAACAATAAATATGAATTATTGAGATACACAAACTCTTCGTTCGAAAAACTTAATTTCTCAAAATAAACCACAAATAATAAATACAAACTGCACTATTTGCTAATCAATGCTATATATTTACGTTTGTATTGACTTAGGATATAAATAATGCAATAATTGCTCATCGATACCGTTGCAAATTGGTAAGATAATATCCGTGTCTATTTGCCAGTAAAATGTTCTTGAAAAATGTGAATACTTAATGCATTCATAAAAACAATTTTTTATAAAATTGTATGTTACATACATTTTTTATTGTCATTTTTTTAAAGGCCAAAATATTTTTTTATGATCACTGCAGGTTATTTTTATGAAACAATAAATATGAATTATTGAGATACACAAACTCTTCGTTCGAAAAACTTAATTTCTCAAAATAAACCTCAAATAATAAATACAGACTGCACTATTTGCTAATCAATGCTATATATTTACGTTTGTATTGACTTAGGATATAAATAATGCAATAATTACTCATCGATACCGTTGCAAATTGGTAAGATAATATCCGTGTCTATTTGCCAGTAAAATATTCTTGAAAAATGTGAATACTTAATGCATTCATAAAAACAATTTTTTATAAAATTTTATGTTACATACATTTTTGATTGACAATTTTTTAAAGGCCAAAATATTTTTTTATAATCCCTGCAGGTTTTTTTTATGAAACAATAAATATGAATTATTGAGATACACAAACTCTTCGTTCGAAAAACTTAATTTCTCAAAATAAACCTCAAATAATAAATACAAACTGCACTGTTTGCTAATCAATGCTATATATTTACGTTTGTATTGACTTAGGATATAAATAATGCAATAATTACTCATCGATACCTTTGCAAATTGGTAAGATAATATCCGCGTCTATTTGCCAGTAAAATGTTCTTGAAAAATGTGAATACTTAATGCATTCAAAAAACAATTTTTTATAAAATTTTATGTTACATACATTTTTTATTGACAATTTTTTAAAAGCCAAAATATTTTTTTACAATCACTGCAGGTTATTTTTATGAAACAATAAATATGAATTATTGAGATACACAAACTCTTCGTTTGAAAAACTTAATTTCTCAAAATCAACCTCAAATAATAAATACAAACTGCACTATTTGCTAATCAATGCTATATATTCACGTTTGTATTGACTTAGGATATAAATAATGCAATAATTACTCATCGATACCGTTGCAAAATGATAAGATAATATCCGTGTCTATTTGCCAGTAAAATGTTCTTGAAAAATGTGAATACTTAATGCATTCAAAAAACAATTTTTTACAAAATTTTATGTTACATACATTTTTTATTGACAATTTTTTAAAGGCCAAAATATTTTTTTATAATCACTGCAGGTTATTTTTATGAAACAATAAATATGAATTATTGAGATACACAAACTCTCCGTTCGAAAAACTTAATTTCTCAAAATAAACCTCACATAATAAATACAAACTGCACTGTTTGCTAATCAATGCTATATATTTACGTTTGTATTGACTTAGGATATAAATAATGCAATAATTACTCATCGATACCGTTGCAAATTGGTAAGATAATATCCGTGTCTATTCGCCAGTAAAATGTTCTTGAAAAATATGAATACTTAATGCATTCAAAAAACAATTTTTTATAAAATTGTATGTTACATACATTTTTTATTGACAATTTTTTAAAGGCCGAAATATTTTTTTATAATCACTGCAGGTTATTTTTATGAAACAATAAATATGAATTATTGAGATACACAAACTCTTCGTTCGAAAAACTTAATTTCTCAAAATAAACCTCAAATAATAAATACAAACTGCACTGTTTGCTAATCAATGCTATATATTTACGTTTGTATTGACTTAGGATATAAATAATGCAATGATTACTCATCGATACCGTTGCAAATTGGTAAGATAATATCCGCGTCTATTTGCCAGTAAAATATTCTTGAAAAATGTGAATACTCAATGCATTAATAAAAACAATTTTTTATAAAATTTTATGTTACATACATTTTTTATCGACAATTTTTTAAAGGCCAAAATATTTTTTTATAATCACTGCAGGTTATTTTTATGAAACAACAAATATGAATTATTGAGATACACAAACTCTTCGTTTGAAAAACTTAATTTCTCAAAATCAACCTCAAATAATAAATACAAACTGCACTATTTGCTAATCAATGCTATATATTCACGTTTGTATTGACTTAGGATATAAATAATGCAATAATTACTCATCGATACCCTTGCAAAATGATAAGATAATATCCGTGTCCATTTGCCAGTAAAATGTTCTTGAAAAATGTGAATACTTAATGCATTCAAAAAACAATTTTTTACAAAATTTTATGTTACATACATTTTTTATCGACAATTTTTTAAAGGCCAAAATATTTTTTTATGATCACTGCAGGTTACTTTTATGAAACAATAAATATGAATTATTGAAATACACAAACTCTTCGTTTGAAAAACTTCATTTTTCAAAATAAACCTCAAATAATAAATACAGACTCCACTATTTGCTAATCAATGCTATATATTTACGTTTGTATTGACTTATGATATAAATAATGCAATAATTACTCATCGATACCGTTGCAAATTGGTAAGATAATATCCGTGTCTATTTGCCAGTAAAATGTTCTTGAAAAATGTGAATACTTAATGCATTAATAAAAACATTTTTTTATAAAATTGTATGTTACATACATTTTTTATTGACAATTTTTTAAAGGCCAAAATATTTTTTTATGATCACTGCAGGTTATTTTTATGAAACAATAAATATGAATTATTGAGATACACAAACTCTTCGTTCGAAAAACTTAATTTTTCAAAATAAACCTCAAATAATAAATACAAACTGCACTATTTGCTAATCAATGCTATATATTTACGTTTGTATTGACTTAGGATATAAATAATGCAATAATTACTCATCGATATCGTTGCAAATTGATAACATAATATCCGTGTCTATTTGCCAGTAAAATATTCTTGAAAAATGTGAATGCTTAATGCATTCAAAAAACAATTTTTTATAAAATTGTATGTTACATACATTTTTTATTGACAATTTTTTAAAAGCCAAAATATTTTTTTACAATCACTGCAGGTTATTTTTATGAAACAATAAATATGAATTATTGAGATACACAAACTCTTCGTTCGAAAAACTTAATTTCTCAAAATAAACCTCACATAATAAATACAAACTGCACTATTTGCTAATCAATGCTATATATTCACGTTTGTATTGACTTAGGATACAAATAATGCAATAATTACTCATCGATACCGTTGCAAAATGATAAGATAATATCCGTGTCTATTTGCCAGTAAAATGTTCTTGAAAAATGTGAATACTTGATGCATTCATAAAAACAATTTTTTATAAAATTTTATGTTACATACATTTTTTATTGACAATTTTTTAAAGGCGAAAATATTTTTTTATGATCACTGCAGGTTATTTTTATGAAACAATAAATATTAATTATTGAGATACACAAACTCCCCGTTCGAAAAACTTAATTTCTCAAAATAAACCTCAAATGATAAATACAAACTGCACTATTTGCTAATCAATGCTATATATTCACGTTTGTATTGACTTAGGATATAAATAATGCAATAATTACTCATCGATACCGTTGCAAATTGGTAAGATAATATCCGTGTCTATTTGCCAGTAAAATGTTCTTGAAAAATGTGAATACTTAATGCATTAATAAAAACATTTTTTTATAAAATTGTATGTTACATACATTTTTGATTGACAATTTTTTAAAGGCCAAAATATTTTTTTATGATCACTGCAGGTTATTTTTATGAAACAATAAATATGAATTATTGAGATACACAAACTCTTCGTTTGAAAAACTTCATTTTTCAAAATAAACCTCAAATAATAAATACAAACTGCACTGTTTGCTAATCAATGCTATATATTTACGTTTGTATTGACTTAGGATATAAATAATGCAATAATTACTCATCGATACCGTTGCAAATTGGTAACATAATATCCGCGTCTATTTGCCAGTAAAATATTCTTGAAAAATGTGAATACTTAATGCATTAATAAAAACAATTTTTTATAAAATTTTATGTTACATACATTTTTTATTGACAATTTTTTAAAGGCCAAAATATTTTTTTATGATCACTGCAGGTTATTTTTATGAAACAATAAATATGAATTATTGAGATACACAAACTCTTCGTTCGAAAAACTTAATTTTTCAAAATAAACCTCAAATAATAAATACAAACTGCACTATTTGCTAATCAATGCTATATATTTACGTTTGTATTGACTTAGGATATAAATAATGCAATAATTACTCATCGATACCGTTGCAAATTGGTAAGATAATATCCGCGTCTATTTGCCAGTAAAATATTCTTGAAAAATGTGAATACTCAATGCATTAATAAAAACAATTTTTTATAAAATTTTATGTTACATACATTTTTTATCGACAATTTTTTAAAGGCCAAAATATTTTTTTATAATCACTGCAGGTTTTTTTTTATGAAACAATAAATATGAATTATTGAGATACACAAACTCTTCGTTCGAAAAACTTAAATTCTCAAAATAAACCTCAAATAATAAATACAATCTGCACTATTTGCTAATCAATGCTATATATTTACGTTTGTATTGACTTAGGATATAAATAATGCAATAATTACTCATCGATACCGTTGCAAATTGGTAAGATAATATTCGTGTCTATTTGTCAGTAAAATGTTCTTGAAAAATGTGCATACTTAATGCATTAATAAAAACATTTTTTTATAAAATTGTATGTTACATACATTTTTGATTGACAATTTTTTAAAGGCCAAAATATTTTTTTATGATCACTGCAGGTTATTTTTATGAAACAATAAATATGAATTATTGAGATACACAAACTCTTCGTTCGAAAAACTTAATTTCTCAAAATAAACCTCAAATAATAAATACAATCTGCACTATTTGCTAATCAATGCTATATATTTACGTTTGTATTGACTTAGGATATAAATAATGCAATAATTACTCATCGATACCGTTGCAAATTGGTAAGATAATATCCGTGTCTATTTGCCAGTAAAATATTCTTGAAAAATGTGAATACTTAATGCATTCATAAAAACAATTTTTTATAAATTTTTATGTTACATGCATTTTTTATTGACAATTTTTTAAAGGCCAAAATATTTTTTTATAATCACTGCAGGTTATTTTTATGAAACAATAAATATGAATTATTGAGATACACAAACTCTTCGTTCGAAAAACTTAATTTTTCAAAATAAACCTCACATAATAAATACAAACTGCACTGTTTGCTAATCAATGCTATATATTTACGTTTGTATTGACTTAGGATATAAATAATGCAATAATTACTCATCGATACCGTTGCAAATTGGTAACATAATATCCGCGTCTATTTGCCAGGGAAATGGGCTATGCGCGCATGATTTGACGAGCGCCACTAATTAATATTATGTGCACAGTGATGCTCGATGTTCTAAACGTAAATTAACCGCAGACCGCCGTGTGGTTCATTAATGCTCGGACGTATAATACGAAACCTACAACCACAACCGGCTTGAGGCTCCTCCATGATTTATACGCTCTTCTCTGTGTGTATTTGCGTATACACACTGAGTGGAGTAAACGGAAATTGCAAATTGCCATTGGCCGATGTGAAATGCCGAAATTGGTATTCGATATAAGGCGCGGTAGCCGCATTCAAGCATCCGGCGAATGGCTCTAATATCAAGTCCAGTGCTATGTACACAATTTTCATCGTGCATGCACTAGAAACGATACATAGCTTGCTCTAATATACGTCCGCGAGGCGTTTCGCGAATGGCCAGGATCCAAGAATAGTGGGATTCGAGGTTTGCCATTTCGTCTGCCAGAAACACGAACAGCACTCGCGCGGCCTCTCGCTATACTGTTTGAAAAATTTTACTTGCAAATTCTAAAAAATTTATATGAATTTTTATGCATATGCCGTATATGAATTTTCATTTACCAATGTGCAAGAATATTAACTTACTGTTATATTGAACATAATTTCAAGCCTGCCAGAAACACGAACAGTCGCGCCCACATAGAAAAAATATATGTATCATATATGCTTAATATATAGTGCCAAAAGTTCGATATGCTGCATATATTTTACATATATGTGTGCAAAAATATATAAGATATATATATGGAATTTGAAAATAAATTAAATGTTTTAAATTTCAAATTTGGAAAATTTTGCAATTTTTAAAATTTAAAAAATTTTGTAATATTTGAAATTTTAAAAATTTTGTAATATTTGAAATTATGTAAATTTTGAAATTTTGAAATGTTAAAAATTTTGAAATTTGAAATTTTGAATTTTTTTAAATTTTTTAATTTTGAAGTTTTTAAATTTTTGAAACTTAAAAAATTTTGAAATTTAAAAATTTTTTTAAATTTTGAAATTTTTGAAGTTTAAAAATTTAAAAAATTTGAAGATTTTGAAGATTTTGAAATTTTGAAAGTCTTGCAATTTTGAAAATTTTGCAATTTTGAAAATTTTGAAAATTTTGCAATTTTGAAAATTTTGAAAATTTTGCAATTTTGAAAATTTTGGAAATTTTGCAATTATGAAAATTTTGTAAATTTTGCAATTTTGTAAATTTTGCAATTTTGTAAATTTTGCAATTTTGTAAATTTTGCAATTTTGTAAATTTTGCAATTTTGTAAATTTTGCAATTTTGAAAATTTTGCAATTTTGAAAATTTTGCAATTTTGAAAATTTTGCAATTTTGAAAATTTTGCAATTTTGAAAATTTTGCAATTTTGAAAATTTTGCAATTTTGAAAATTTTGCAATTTTGAAAATTTTGCAATTTTGAGTAGGTCTATTTAAATACCCTCTTATAAGATTACGTAGCCGACGTCAACATTTTTTATAAAATCGGAATTGGATTTTGTAATTTTTTATAAAATCGAAATTGGATTTTGTAACATTGAAAATTAATGTCAAAAACTACTTATCAGATTCCTGCGTTAATTTTCATCAAAATAGCAATAATCATCATAAATTGCTTGTTTCGTTACAAAGCACATTATTTTTATATACAGATCATAAACTTTTTAATATCACACATAAGAATTTCAGAATGCAAAAATGGATTTTAATAATAAATTATTAATAATACCTCAATTAAATTCAAATTAAAGAATATCAAAATTACAAAAAGACTCATTGATTCTGTTTTCCTTTGCAAAACACATAATCTTAATATGCAAATATTGAAGTTAAGACATAACTCTTAATTTTCCATTGCAATGTATATGAATTTTTATTTAATATTTGTATATTTGATATAATTTAGTACATTAAACGTGCTGTAAACTTTATAATACTTTTAACAGTGTACGAACAATTCCCTCTTGGCTTCAATAAAATTCTTGGCTTACGTGATGGAGGCTCAAACTGTGAAAAAGAGAAAATTGTTAGAAAGTTTTCTCAGCTGTAAATTCGAAGCGGTTATTATCGTGGTTGAAATATCATTTTTTTTTTTCTAAATTAGGCTTTTGTCTGACGAGTTTCTAATATCTTCATTTCTCGTCAATTATTATTATTATTGAAAGTGTAGAAATTCTAGGCATATGCAATTAATATTGTTATCAAGATTGAAACGCGATTATTTAATTGGTAAATTGTACTAGCAAAATCGAAATAATTAATAAAAATTCTTAAATAATTAAGATTTTATGTAGAAGCAATTTGGATATTTCTATCACGCATTTTTAGGTGGTCGAATATTTGGACTGTTTTTCTTTCGTGCATACGAGGATCTCGCTTAATTCTATTATTTTTCGATTTAAATTAAAAATATACCTTAGCAACGGAATCACCAGTTTTCATTTATGTTTCTGTGCTTTAAGGATTATTAAAAGTGAAATAAAAATACTCGAGCTAATTCCCTAGGGATATGGTATATAATTTCCCGTTTGTCAGGAGCGAGAAGAAACAAGAGCCTTTTAGAATTAATATTAACGTGATTAAAACGCGAATATTAAAGGGAAAAATGCTGCGAGTAAAATGTATTTCAACCAGCTAAAATGGAATAATATTTTTATATGAATACATATTTTTATCTACTAATATCTATTGTTTTAAATTAAATAATTGGCCCAAAATAATGCTACACTAGAAAATACAATTTAAAAAAAAAATGCGTCTCCTGAGAAAGTGTTGAATATTTTACCCACGTGTTTTGTGTTTCATTCGAAGATCTAGTTGAAATCTATTTTTTTTTATTCATGTAAGTTACAAATATACATCAGCAATAAAATTCACCTGCTTTAAATTTCAGTTCTATAGATAGATTCCTTTATTTAATGAAAATCGTTAATTTCTCTTAAACCCATTATTTTTTTTTCATTTACGTTATAAACAGAGTTGTAAATGCCTAATACTTATAGAAATAATGATGATGATACGATCAGCTCTATAATTATGATTTTATAATAATAACATGTAGCGATTGTAATACGATGATTAAACTTTGGAATGGCTGCAAGAATTATTATTTTTTAATAAAAATTCACGGTAATCCTTTTGAAAAAGGATGCAAAGTAGAACCTTGCACATTGCTTCCTCATTATTTTTCGCTTCTTACAAAACTACCTCTATGAGGAAGTATGTTATTCAATTTTTGGCTTCCTCATAGAGGAAGTTTTGCAAAACGCGAAAAATAATGAGGAAGCAATGTGCAAGGTTCTACTTTGCATCCTTGTTTTAATTAGATAAATATACATGTTGTGGATACGCTTTTTCTATTTCGTTATTACGTTATTTCGTTATTATTAGAGCGTTTCCGAAAGTGAATATGACAATGTATATTTTTTAAAATAATTCAACATTCCATAAAATAAAAAATTTCATACCGTTCGTCACTAAATTATACATATATAATAGCTGAATATTGTTTCATTTATATACTAAATTTGAGCTCACTATCTTAAGTTTTGCAAAAGTTACAATAGAGCGATAATGTAAATTTTTTGAAAAATTCAAAACATCATAAAATTTTTACGGCTCAACCGATCTTAACCAAATTCAATAGCGATCACCGGCGTATGAAAGCTCACATTCATACCAATTTTAAGATCAATATCTCGAAAATTGAAAGAGTTATCGCGTAAACAGACATTTTTCAAAAAATTAAAGAGCGCGTAATAATTTAACTATGAAGTGGATTTTAACAAAAATCTGTATGAACGATGAGGCTTGATCCCTCTATCTATGGTCCAAATTTCAGCTTGATATCTCAAGGCATTCCCGAGTTATAAAGGTTTACATTTTTCGATTGTGTAACATACACTGAAAAAAATGTTTGTATGAAAATTACTATACCGGTATTGGAAGCTCGGATGCATATACCGCATATTAATTTTCATATACATAAATCTGTAATATTTGAAGAATCGGTATCCGATAATTAAATAGAAACCTTTGATATTAATGGAAAAATGTGTTCGAGGTTTACAATATTTTCACCAATTGTTATAAGTAACGTACATTAAAATTCACAAACGGGTGAATAGTTTTTTCACGTACTGTATACTAATTTCAATATGCATTCTACTGTAAAATTTAGTATGGTAGTAGACTAAAAAGGGATGTACACCTCTAATAGTAATGAACCAGAGTGCTATATTTATGCAACACTCTTTTCTATTATTGTAACCAAAGTATATTAAAAGTCATATACGTGTGAATAGTTTTCCTCATATACGGTATACTATTTTTAACACGCATTTTTCTTTAAATTTAGTATGTTGGTGTCGCAAAGAAATTTAATTAAAAAATATTTATTTGTACGTGTTCAATCGAGTTTTTCTCCACTTTTAATTACATATTACATCTTTGTCTACATGTTGGTACATATTAATCGTTGAAAAACATATTTAATTTTTTTACACTGCTCGGGAATCGAACCTGGGACCCTCCGGTTGGTGTTGTTGCGTTGCGCTTTAGCTCATTCGGCCATTCAGATCATATGATTGAACAATTTTTTTTGTCTATTTGATTGTCGGTAATATGAAATATAAAATGAAATTAGTGTAATATACTCAGATATTTTTAGATTTATGTGATTGCGCCTGATATGGTAATAATAAAAGCACGTTCAGATATTTTTCACGGCAATCGGTTATATCGAATAGGCTACGTTATTACTATCTATAAATATGTTGAACGAAGTTGCTTGTTTCATTGTTTGCGCGAATTAGTTCATTAGTATTTGGGTGAATGACCGTCTGACTGTCCTCAGGGTCAGTACTAGGATGGGTGACCGCCTAACTGACTCTGACTGTCAGTACTAAGTTCGTTAACCGCCTAGTTTACACTGACGGTCCATACTGGAAATCGTTAAACGCGGTTATTAATTTCGAAAAACGGTATATGAATACCCAAAGAAGTCTTTGGATAATCACATTGGATGTTAGTTTTAATATACTTATGGAAACAAATTGTAAAAGATTCTGACACTTTACCAGTTTCGTTCAGTTATTGAAAGAACAGGTGACTTCCTATTCATATAAAAAAGTATAATATTTTTATATTCAAGTACAGAATTTTACAAAACTCTGCACTGATTTTAAAACACCGGTCTATAAATAGTTGCTTTGGCACACGCGTATTTAAAAATTAATATCTTTCTTAGAATTACAAAGTATTAGCTCCGAAAATTCCAACGCGTATTTATTAATTTCTAATGACTGTATATTAATGTTCGCATAGGTCTTCAGATATCTACAACGCATGCTAATTTTAAGAGATACTTGTGTACGAGATTTCGAGGTTTTTAATCTTTTCATTTTGAAATCGTGTTTTAGAAATTTAAACTATCATGAAGACCTACGTTTGATATGTAATTGTATATTCAATATTTAGTCAGTCTCTAAACTTGCGAACTTGTACACTAATTTTAATACACCGGTCTGTGAATAGTCTTTCTAATAGGCATGTATTGTAATTTTAAATATCAGTTGTATGAAAATTCATTTACTCTTGCTAAATTTCATATACCGTTGGTATATTTACTAGACAAAGTATATTAATTTCTATTTTATATACCAGGTTTTGAAATTTCATAGTTGTTGGTGTACAAAAGTTCCTTTTTTTTTTACAGTGTACACACACACACACACACACACACACACATACAGACATTTTTTCTAAATCACTTTTCTCGACGTTTTGGCTCATTCTGAGTGTATTGACATGAAAAACTCGAAAAAAAATTTTTTCATGAAAACAAAGCTTCCTCTATGAGGAAGCAAAATAAATTTAAAAAAAAAACAAATTTGCGAAACACGAGCTGAAGGACACCGGTCGATGGCCCATTAACCCCAAACCACAAAAAAAAAAACTCGTGCGAGCCCACATATATATATATTTATATATATTGCTTCCTCATAGAGGAAGCTTTGTTTTCGTGAAAAATTTTTTTTCGAGATTTTCATGTCAGTACACTCAGAATGGTCCAAAACATCGAGAAAAGTGATTTAGAAAAAATGTCTGTATGTGTGTGTGTGTGTGTGTATGTGTGTGTGTGTGTATGTTACACAATCGAAAAATGTAAACCTTTATAACTCGAGAAGGCCTTGAGATATCAACCTGAAATTTGGACCATAGATAGAGAGATCAAGCCTCATCGTTCATACAAATTTTTGTTAAAATCCACTTCATCGTTAAATTATTACGCGATTTTTAATTTTTTGAAAAATGTCTGTTTACGCGATAACTCTTTCAATTTTTGAGATATTGATCTAAAAATTGGTATGAATTTGAGCTTTCATATGCCGGTGATCGCTATTGAATTTGGTTAAGATCGGTTGAACCGTTAAAATTTTATGATGTTTTGAATTTTTCAAAAAATTGACATTATCGCTCTATTGTAACTTGTGTAAAACTTAAGATAGCGATTTCAAATTTTGTATATAAATGAAACAATATTCAGCCATTATATATGTATAATTTAGTGACGAACGGTATGACATTTTTGATTTTATGGAATGTTGAATTATTTTAAAAAATATACATTATCACATTCACTTCGGAATCGCTCTAATAATCACGAAATAACGCAATAACAAAATAGAAAAAGCCAATCCACAACATGTATATTTATCTAATTAAAACAAGGATGCAAAGTAGAACCTTGCACATTGCTTCCTCATTATTTTTCGCGTTTTATAAAGCTTCCTCTATGAGGAAGCCAAAAATTGAATAACATACTTCCTCATAGAGGTAGCTTTGTCAAACGGGAAAAATAATGAGGAAGCAATGTGCAAGGTTCTACTTTGCATCCTTTTTTATATACCCACATATATATACTGTATATATATTTCGGTTAATAAAGAACATATACTACTACTACTACTACTAACACTCAGCGTTGTTCCTACCAAATTTGTTGGTGATCGGTAAAGCGATTTGGCTTTTACCTCATTTTGAATATTTCAAGAACCATATAGGTAACGAAAAAAGTTGCAAAGTAGAACTTTGCACATTGTTTCCTCATTAATTTTCATTTTTGACAAACCTTTCTCTTCGCGAAACCCAAAATTAATAAATAAGCTTCCTCATCGAGGTTTGCTTTGTGAAAACCAAAAAAATAATAAAGAAGCAATTTCCAAGGTCTTTCATTTAAATTTAAAAAAATATATATATATCTCCGACGAAAATCACCTGCTTTCACTTTATTTTCAGTGCGGCGAGGTTTATTAGAATAAAAAAAAATTAAAAAAAGGTATTCGAGCGAATACTCCAGGGACATACAATACAATTTGCCATTTGTCAGCAGCGAGGAAACGAGAAACAGGAGACGAGGGTCCGGTGGTGAGTTGGTGGTGACAGTGGGTTCCCTCGGGTCAGTTGCACATGAGCTCTCGTTCGTTCGTTCGTTCGTTCATTCGTTCGTTCGCATGTTCGTCGAGTAGAGAAATTTCATTCCCGGTACTTTGCCTTCCTCTTTGATGTGGTTCTGGGAGGCAGAGCGCTGCGTTCCGAAGCACAGTCGTCTGATGCTGACACAGACAAAGAATTATACACACACACACACACACACACATACACACATAGTGAACCGCATCGATGCTGAGTCCCGATAGCATGTGATACGAAACCCTCTCGAATTCCACGCGTGTTTTGCCAGCCGGTAAAACCTCCAAACGCAACGAGTCTTTGGTGAAAAATGCTGCAGTCAAATGAAAAAGTAATGAACAGCGAAATTTCGTCGAGATATCACCTGTGTTTAACTGAGAGCTTTTGGGATATCTTCTCGATTAAAAGTCAAATAAACGCGAGGCAAAACAGACCAGGTGGTCTCGGCGACTCTTGAATTTATGAATCCGCGCATAACTTTAGGTGAATTACTTGCACCCAGGTGTGGTTACTGAGTTTCTTTTTTTAAAAAATTTTATTTCAGTTCAAGCTAAGAGAAAATAAAGCGAGATTAATAAATATGTCGTGGGTCATGAGATATTGTTGAATGGTAGACACTTTTACAAATGTTATGACACAGTTCTGGGGGAATATTAATTATTGATGTTATTTTTTTTACTTGGCTTGGATAAAAAGATTCTCATGATTTTGGCAAGAATAATTAATATCATAAAAATTGTTATGTTGAGGAAAATGTTTAATGGTATTGACTCGATTTGGAAAATTGGCTTCAAGTTTTATTTAATTATAAATTTGGGGACTTTGCGACAAAAAAATCTGAACACTGGTGACATTGTGGATTTTATGAGAATTTTTTTTGGATTATGATATTACGAAAAAAATGTTAATAAATTAGTGTAATAATTTCTTTAACAAACTTCTGGAAAACGGGATTCGTTTTTCGTAACAACGTCACACTTTTACAAATATTATGACACAGTTCTGGGGGAATATTAATTATTGATGTTATTTTTTTTACTTGGCTTGGATAAAAAGATTCTCATGATATTGGCAAGAATAATTAATATCATAAAAATTTTTATGTTGAGGAAAATGTTTAATGGTATTGACTCGATTTGGAAAATTGGCTTCAAGTTTTATTTAATTATAAATTTGGGGACTTTGCGACAAAAAAATCTGAACATTGGTGACATTGTGGATTTTATGAGATTTTTTTTTGGATTATGATATTACGAAAAAAATGGTAATAAATTAGTGTAATAATTTCTTTAACAAACTTCTGGAAAACTGGATTCGTTTTTCGTAACAACGTCACACTTTTACAAATGTTATGACACAGTTCTGGGGGAATATTAATTATTGATGTTATTTTTTTTACTTGGCTTGGATAAAAAGATTCTCATGATATTGGCAAGAATAATTAATATCATAAAAATTTTTATGTTGAGGAAAATGTTTAATGGTATTGACTCGATTTGGAAAATTGGCTTCAAGTTTTATTTAATTATAAATTTGGGGACTTTGCGACAAAAAATCTGAACATTTGTGACATTGTGGATTTTATGAGAATTTCTTTTGGATAATGATATTACGAAAAAAATGGTAATAAATTAGTGTAATAATTTCTTTAACAAACTTCTGGAAAACTGGATTCGTTTTTCGTAACAACGTCACACTTTTACAAATATTATGACACAGTTCTGGGGGAATATTAATTATTGATGTTATTTTTTTTACTTGGCTTGGATAAAAAGATTCTCATGATATTGGCAAGAATAATTAATATCATAAAAATTGTTATGTTGAGGAAAATGTTTTATGGTATTGACTCGATTTGGAAAATTGGCTTCAAGATTTATTTAATTATAAATTTGGGGACTTTGCGAGAAAAAATCTGAACATTTGTGACATTGTGGATTTTATGAGAATTTCTTTTGGATTATGATATTACGAAAAAAATGGTAATAAATTAGTGTAATAATTTCATTAACAAACTTCTGGAAAACTGGATTCGTTTTTCGTAACAACGTCACACTTTTACAAATATTATGACACAGTTATGGGGGAATATTAATTATTGATGTTATTTTTTTTACTTGGCTTGGATAAAAAGATTCTCATGATATAGGCAAGATTAATTAATATCATAAAAATTGTTATGTTGAGGAAAATGTTTAATGGTATTGACTCGATTTGGAAAATTGGCTTCAAGATTTATTTAATTATAAATTTGGGGACTTTGCGAGAAAAAATCTGAACATTTGTGATATTGTGGATTTTATGAGAATTTTTTTTGGATTATGATATTACGAAAAAAATGGTAATAAATTAGTGTAATAATTTCTTTAACAAACTTCTGGAAAACTGGATTCGTTTTTCGTAACAACGTCACACTTTTACAAATATTATGACACAGTTCTGGGGGAATATTAATTATTGATGTTATTTTTTTTACTTGGCTTGGATAAAAAGATTCTCATGATATAGGCAAGAATAATTAATATCATAAAAATTGTTATGTTGAGGAAAATGTTTAATGGTATTGACTCGATTTGGAAAATTGGCTTCAAGATTTATTTAATTATAAATTTGGGGACTTTGCGAGAAAAAATCTGAACATTTGTGACATTGTGGATCTTATGAGAATTTCTTTTGGATTATGATATTACGAAAAAAATGGTAATAAATTAGTGTAATAATTTCTTTAACAAACTTCTGGAAAACTGGATTCATTTTCGTAGAAGATTATAACATACACTGAGAAAAATCGTGGCAGGCAACTATTAAACCATAACTGTAGATTTTTATTCCATAAAACAATTTGAATAGTTATTTTTAGTAATCTAATTTTTATTGTAACTAATTCTATACTTGGCTTAACATAATGTCGTAGTTACTTTAGCAGTGAACATGCAGTTAAATATAACCACAGCTATTTTCTTATAGTTAGCGTAACTTCATTATTGTTGTTGTAATGACCATTTTAAATTTATTGAATAATTTCTGAAAGAATACTACACTGTTAGAAAAGATTGGAAGTTTTTATTCATAAACTCGTCACCGAAATTAAATATACGATTGTGGTATAAAATTCATGTACTTTTCTAGTCAAATTAAAGAAAATGATTAAAATTCAAGTATTTTACTGTAAAATTAAAGTAAATTATTGAATGTGCTGTACCATACATTAATTTTAGATTACACTTGTATACTAAATTTAATATACTAGTTTATGAATAAAAACTTCCAGTAAAAGTACACTAAATTTCAAGTAGATTTTTTTTACAGTGTACACTGTTTAAAAAAATTGTTGTAAATTTACAACACATATGTATGAAGTTTTTTTTACCAAAACCGTTTATGAAATTTCAACTGCGACGTTGAATTTTACAACACTGGTATATCAAATTTACCGTTCCTGTATTGTAATTTTACAACACATCGGTTTTGTAAAACCCAACGTCGCAGTTGAAATTTCATAAACGGTTTTGGTAAAAAAACTTTATACACATGTGTTGTAAATTTACAACATCTGTGTTGTAAATTAAAAATGGGTTTAAAAACAATTTAAAAATAATAGAATTATTACTCGGGCATTATTTCTTCAGGCACATTATGTCATTAGAAATAATTGGCTATTGGTTTTCGCCAAAGAAAATTTTTCGCCTACCCCGGGGTTTGAACCTACGACTTACCTATCTAAGTACCTAACAACGCACGCACGCTACCAGCTACGTTATCAACGACTTAGTAGTTTTGGATATAAAATGGTATAAGAGTTATACAACTAGTATTCTCTCAACCGTACTTATTATTGACATAATAAAATGTTCAATCGATTGCAGTCTGAGCGTGAAGTGTGTACGGAAATATTTTCAAGTGAACATAATGCATAACGCACCCTACTCATAATCGTTAGGTTGCCGGTTCGAGTCCTGCTGTTACCATTCTTTTTATTGATTTTAATACCTACATCAATGTTACATGTAAACTTCATAAAACCTGCGCCTATCGACAGATATTAATTTTTTACTATTATTGATATTTTCAACAGCGTAATATCAACTTCTATTACAGTAGCAGAACACGAATACAAAAAATTGCGTTCATACGTTTCACTAAAAGTATAACAAATTTCAACCACTATTTTTTTGTAAAGTTTAAGTTCCGTGCAGAAATTACAAAAAATTGTCATTAATTAATGACTATACTCGGAAAGATTTGTGAACTCCAACGTCATATTGTATTTCTAAACTACTGAAACTTGAATTCACAAAGGGCGTTCTTACTTTTTCAATACAATTGTTGAAATTATTCACAATGCAGATGATCCTATTAGATATAACGCATGAAAAAAAACTTTGGAAAGCTTAAAGAGTTTAAGTGGAAAAATAATAATTTTGTGAAAAAATGATTTTTCAGTACAAACATGACTTGCGCGACCTCTAAATATTTGTTTAAAAATTCAAAGCTGTGTGTTGTAATGTTACTATACCGATACTAAAATTACCGCCGTGTGTTGTAAATTTACTATACGTATAGTAAAATTACGGGTTATTTGGAAATTTACAACACAATGTATGTTAATTTTCATTTACTACACAAAGTTTGTGAATTTAATATACATTGCGTTGTAAATTTCAATATTCGTTTTGTAAATTTACTATACCTATACTAAAATTATTTCCATGTGTTGTAATGTTACTATACCGATACTAAAATTACCGCCGTGTGTTGTAAATTTACTATACGTATAGTAAAATTACGGGTTATTTGGAAATTTACAACACAATGTATATTAATTCTCATTTACTGCACAAAGTTTGTGAATTTAATAGTAATTTCCAATATTTGTGTTGTAAATTTCATTTTTTTTAACAGTGTATGTAATAAAAATAAGTGCTCACATCTTTATCGAGACTCAATTTGTGCAGCAATGTATTTGACAACACAATGTATGTTAATTTTCATTTACTACACAAAGTTTGTGAATTTAATATACATTGCGTTGTAAATTTCAATATACGTGTTGTAAATTTACTATACCTATACTAAAATTATCTCCATGTGTTGTAATGTTACTATACCGATACTAAAATTACCGCCGTGTGTTGTAAATTTACTATACGTATAGTAAAATTACGGGTTATTTGGAAATTTACAACACAATGTATGTTAATTCTCATTTACTACACAAAGTTTGTGAATTTAATATACATTGCGTTGTAAATTTACTATACCTATACTAAAATTATCTGCATGTGTTGTAATGTTACTGTACCGATACTAAAATTACCGCCTTGTGTTGTAAATTTACTATACGTATAGTAAAATTACGGGTTATTTGGAAATTTACAACACAATGTATATTAATTCTCATTTACTGCACAAAGTTTGTGAATTTAATAGTAATTTCCAATATTTGTGTTGTAAATTTCATTTTTTTTTAACAGTGTATGTAATAAAAATGAGTGCTCACATCTTTATCGAGACTCAATTCGTGCAGCAATGTATTTGACAACACAATGTATGTTAATTTTCATTTACTACACAAAGTTTGTGAATTTAATATACATTGCGTTGTAAATTTCAATATTCGTGTTGTAAATTTACTATACATATACTAAAATTATCTGCATGTGTTGTAATGTTACTATACCGATACTAAAATTACCGACGTGTGTTGTAAATTTACTATACGTATAGTAAAATTACGGGTTATTTGGAAATTTACAACACAATGTATATTAATTCTCATTTACTGCACAAAGTTTGTGAATTTAATAGTAATTTCCAATATTTGTGTTGTAAATTTTTTTTTTTTAACAGTGTATGTAATAAAAACGAGTGCTCACATCTTTATCGACACTCAATTCGTGCAGCATTGCATTTGACATATATCCGAATATCGAATTTCCCGTTTCCGTTGAGGAAGTAGCAGTTAGAATTCCGGAAGCAGGAAAGGCGGATCTCATATGTATGCAAACATCACTCACGTTGCACCTGCTGGAGAAGAAGTCACGTTTCGCAGCAATTCTCTCGCCCTTTTTCCTTCCCTTCTTTCTCTCCTGCACCTGCTTCAATTACTCATTCTTTCTCTCTTTTTTATTTAGTATCGTCACTCGCTCTTTATCTCCTCTCTTTCACCATGTAAAGACGAGGGGAGGCCTCGTCTTGGCACGCGCATTAAAACGCTTTTGCGTACGTTTAAAATTCATAAGACTCTGCATAGCCGTTTATTTCTTGCACAGTACCTGCACCGAGACGATGGATCGCAAGGTGTTTGAGCCTCGGGCTAATTGTTGTCGCACGTATGTGTATATAGAGGCCACAGCTCGTCGAGTTATTATGCACACGTGTGAAATGCGAACGATGTATCGTGCTAACTCGAATACACTGCAGGGCAACTCGAGTGAAATTGCTGCTGCACGTGCTCTCTGCATCATAGCCTGAGCACACAGTTACTATACAAGCTTTACCGATAAAATGCACACTGCGCTAACTGTAGATTAGACGAGACATGAATTTAGCAGATATGAGAAATAAATAAAACAAGGATGCAAAGTAGAACCTTCCACATTGCTTCCTCATTATTTTTAGCTTTTTACAAAACTACACAGAGAGAAAAGATTGGCTGCCATAACCAAAAACGAGATGACAGCAACTAATCGATCATTCTATTTCCCTTACAACTCAAATGGTAGTGCCAACGATTTAAATGGTAGGGCCAACGATTCGAATGGTAGTCCCAACCATTGAAATGGGAGGTCTAGTCATTGGATTCAGTTAGGCTGAATAATCTTGCGAAAACTAATTCTGAATAGTAGAGATGACTATTCGATATGGTTGGGGCAACTAATTTTTGAGGGCTTATGTACAGCAAATTGAAAACTTAGTTGTTACAACTAAACAATTCTTTCCGTGTACCTCTATGGGGAAGTACGTAATTCAATTTTGGCTTCCTCATAGAGGAAGCTTTGTAAATCGCGAAAAAATGAGGAAGCAATGTGCAAGGTTCTACTTTGGATCCTTGTTTTAATTAGATAAATATACATGTTGTGGATTCGCTTTTTCTATTTCGTTATTACGTTATTTTGTTATTATTAGAGCGTTTCCGAAAGTGAATATGATAATGTATATTTTTAAAAATAATTCAACATTCCATAAAATCAAAAATTTCATACCGTTCGTCACTAAATTGTACATATATAATGGCTAAATATTGTTTCATTTATATACAAAATTTGAGCTCGCTATCTTAAGTTTTGCAAAAGTTTCAATAGAGCGATAATGTCAATTTTTTGAAAAATTCAAAACATCATAAAATTTTAACGGTTCAACCGATCTTAACCAAATTCAATAGCGATCACCGGCGTATGAAAGCTCACATTCATACTAATTTTAAGATCAATATCTCGAAAATTGAAAGAGTTATCGCGTAAACAGACATTTTTCAAAAAATTAAAAAACGCGTAATAATTTAACGATGAAGTGGATTTTAACAAAAATCTGTATGAACGATGAGGCTTGATCCCTCTATCTATGGTCCAAATTTCAGCTTGATATCTCAAGGCATTCCCGAGTTGTAAAGGTTTACATTTTTCGATCGTGTAACATACACACATACACACACATACAGACATTTTTTCTAAATCACTTTTCTCAAAGTTTTTGCCCATTTTGAGTGTACTGACATGAAAATCTCAACAAAAAAAATTTTCATGAAAACTTTGCAGCCTTGTTTATATTGGCGAAAAGTGTTTGCAATTCCCTCCCATTTTTCGAAAACTTATTTGACCTCAGCTTAATGCGCAAGTACTACCTTAATCGAAATAACGAAAACGGAGTTTATCCTCCTCTTTTGTGTAAATTTTCATCTCGATTCGTCACGCCGTTCGAGAGTTATGAGCAATTCTATTTTGGGACAAGCGGTCATTATAAATTTAAAAAAATAAAAATTATATATGAAGCAATGTGTAAAGTTCTACTTTGCATTCTTATTTCCATTGAGTACAAACTTTTGTCTCGCATTATCAAATTTTGCTGATGCTAGAGCGAAAATCGTTTTTTTTGTAAATTTCAAAATGTCATAAAATCTGAACCACGTTACCGATCATCGTCAAATTTGGTACGTGGCATAGCTGCATGTTCCTTTTCGTCTATCAAACATTTCAGTTAAATTGGTGAAATACGACGTGATTTATTTTAAAAAATGATTTTTTTCGAAAATTTCAAACATCTATAAAATCTGAACCGCTTTACCGATTTCGCCCAAATGCAATGCCAAACAACATTGAACGTATATTTATTTATAAACAACTATTTAGCAAAATCGTCTAATTTTTACGAAAGTTAGAGCAACTACGCCCGTTTTTCAAAAAATTAAAAGTACCATAAAATCAAAATGGCTGATTTTTTTTTTTTCAAAAATCTCAACATTCAAAGCGGGGCAACTACTCTACTTGCGTGCCAAATTTGAGCCATATCACTCGAACGGTTACTGAGTAATAATTCATCGAATTTTCGGAGCCCAGGACACACACACACACACATACGGACATTTTTTGTAAACCACTTTTCTCGTCGTTTTGGACAATTCTAAGCATACTGGCATGAAAATCTCGAAAAAAAATTCGCACAAAAACAAAGCCTGTTGTATGATGAATTAAAATATATTTTATTAATCAAATCTGCATTTAGGCAACTCGTATATATGGCATCCGAATAAATAAAATAAATAAATAAATATTAACAATAATACCAATAACATAAATAATAAGAAAAAACAACACACGCACATACAAACACGTATACCACTATACCTATACAAGATAAACACAATGTAATAAATTATAAAAAATAGAAAATCAAGGCTGAAGGACCTCGGTCGATGGCCAATTGGCAATATATGTATTTGCATTTAGTAAAGTTCAAATTCATGCCAACCAAAATACAACCCAGGGCAATTCCAGGGAAAATGCTGCACGTGCACTGCGGTTCATAGCTCGATACACGTTTACTACTACTAGGTTTACTGATAAAATGCACACGGCGCTAACCGTAGATTAGACGAAACATTAATTTAGCACGATACGAGGGGAACAACTACGCAGGGTAATTAATTAATGCACGGTTTTGCCGACGGTGTACACAGCAATGGATGTACACTCTTGTGAAGCAGCTTCATTCAGATGGATTTTCCTTTTTTTACTCCATTTCCCATGTTCTACTCGGTCGTTCTAATTTAATCGAGCGTACGGCCCCGAACTCTGGACACGCCAGTTCGCGTTTAATTCACTGGGGATAATAAATCGGAGTTAGGACTGTGAAGAGGAAGTGCATAGCTCATGAAGTGATGTACTAATTGGGCCAGAAGTAAGTGGAGTACTAAACGGTAAAGACGACGAAGCGAGAGTAACAAATTGAGCTAATATCGAAGCGAACGAGGCATCGTTAATACGAATTTAATTTAACGATATATTTTTGAGGAGAAATTTCTCAGCAACGAGACGAGAGATTTGTGTGACTTTTCATGATGCTCAGCTATTCTGTAACATAAAGAATATAGTTAGAGTGGATTTTATGTAAGTAGGGACGAGGGCAGTATAAAATTATATGAGATTTATGGGAACTCTCAGCTAGAGAAGATTATACTACTCAGGAACACGTTAAACATGTACTCTCTCCTATCTCTTTCTCGTTCTTACAACGTTCTCACTGCTTTAAGCTCTTGGACACTAACATTTGTCGCTCTGAACATGAAATTTCATTATTATGTTTTACAGGGCTTTTCAACTCAGGGCATCTTGGGAATCATGAAATATTTTATGGGTAAAGGTGACCTAAATATTTTTAAATTGTTTGAACATCATCTCGTTTATCTCTCTAGATTGTAAAAAGATCTCCTCGCCGCCGCCGCCGTGTCAAGAATTGAGGGACAGAAAAATTGGGACCCTCAAAAGCCCGAATTTAGGGATTTGAAAAAATCCGGACCGTCAAAAGCCCGAATTTGGGGAGTTAGAAAAAGTGGGACCGTCAAAAGCCCGAATTTAGGGACTTAAAAAAATTCGGACCCCTAAAGGCCCGAATTTAGGGACTTGAAAAAATTCGGACCGTCAAAGGCCGAATTTGGGGACTTAGAAAAATTGGGACCCTCAAAAGCCCGAATTTAGGGACTTGAAAAAATTCGGACCGTCAAAGCCCGAATTTAGGGACTTAGAAAAATTCGACCACTCAAAAGCCCGAATTTAGGGACTTAAAAAAATTCGGACCCCTAAAGGCCCGAATTTAGGGACTTGAAAAAATTCGGACCGTCAAAGCCCGAATTTAGGGACTTAGAAAAATTCGACCACTCAAAAGCCCGAATTTAGGGACTTGAAAAAATTCGGACCGTCAAAGCCCGAATTTAGGGACTTAAAAAAATTCGGACCGTCAAAGCCCGAATTTAGGGACTTGAAAAAATTCGGACAGTCAAAGGCCGAATTTGGGGGCTTAGAAAAATTGGGACCCTCAAAAGCCCGAATTTGGGGGCTTAGAAAAATTGGGACCCTCAAAAGCCCGAATTTAGGGACTTGAAACAATTCGAACCGTCAAAGCCCGAATTTAGGGACTTAGAAAAATTCGGACCGTCAAAAGCCCGAATTTAGGAGCTTAGAAAAGTTCGGACCGTCAAAAGCCCGAATTTAGGGACTTAGAAAAATTCGGACCCTCAAAAGCCCGAATTTGGGGACTTAGAAAAATTTCGACCCCCAAAAGTCCGAATTTAGGGACTTAGAGAATTCGGACCCTCAAAAGCCCGAATTTGGGGACTTAGAAGAATTTGGACCCCTAAAAGCCCGAATTTAGGAACTTAGAAAAATTCGGGCCGTCAAAAGCCCGAATTTAGGGACTTAGAAAAATTCGGACCCTCAAAAGCCCGAATTTGGGGACTTAGAAAAATTCGGACCCTCAAAAGCCCGAATTTGGGGACTTAGAAAAATTTGGACCCCTAAAAGCCCGAATTTAGGGAAAAAAATATTAGTTTGTATTTAAAAAAAAAATGTTGAATCTATTTTACCAAAGTGTAAAGCATTGTAAAATAAAATATCTAATTATTTATGGCACAATTAAACAAATGCACGTTTGAAAATAATGGAATGCGTAAATCGGGCCTTTTTATTTAGCTTTAAATATTTATAATTAAAAAACTTAAATAAAAAGAAAACTAAAAAAAATCTTCATCCATTTTTCATGTGAAAGAATAATTTTAAAAATCCCGGGGCAGATTTGATGGCATGAAATGCCCCATATGTATAGATATATCTCTCTATATTATTATATATATATAATCATCGAGGCGTACACATTGTTTTCCGGCTGTTCGCTCGTCCGAGAACGACTTGTCTCGTTTTGCGTTCGACTTATCCAACGTCTATTTTCTCGTCGTGGGAGAATGCATCCAATTTCTCAGCCGCGAAATCCAGGCAATGTGAAATCTGAGTCGTAAACCGAAGAATATACGTATTTTGGGACGATCGATCATAGCCTGCCCTGGTTTCGTTTGGCAACTGTTTATTCCGATACAATTCCATTTTTAGACGTGTGGCTTGACAAATTTCTCGCTCACCCCGTGACCAATTTATATTTAGGCATTCATTTTTTATGCAAATATTGGCTTATGTCTCGTGGGTGATAAATATATCAGCAGCCTGTAAGTTTGTATTTAAATTTTTGTGGGAAAACATACAAATATTAAATGCAAACAATTTTTATTTTTGGATATAATGATTTTGCTATTTATTTCATTTTTATTACGACTAATATGAGTAATATTATATCATTATCTGAGATATCGATTACTATTTTTTTTTTAATTTATGGAAATTCTTTTTTTTCTTTTTTTTATTATTGTTGTTACATAAATCCTATAAACATTAGGAAATTAAATATAAGAATTTGTAATTTTACTATACTCGTGATGTTTAATGTATTAGCTGTGGATGAAAGTTCCCTTAATGTAAATTCGAAAATTTTAAGACATAATGAGCCTGTTTTGTTTTACTAATAATCAATAAAATTGGCAAACGTATTTTTAAAAAAATACTATTTTTATTCTGAAAAACACTAATTGTGTCAAATACGGTAATATTTCAGAATATTTCGAAAAAAAATTCCCTGCTCTAAATATCTACGCATTTTCTTCCTTGCACCAATAGCTTTAATTCAAAATCACATAAAATCCAAACCGCTTAACCAATCACGACCAAATTTGGTAGAAAGCTGCGCTGAATGTTATTTTTCATCTGCCGAAAATTTCAGTTGATTTGATGAAATTTGTGATGTGAGTTAGAGCAATACGAATATTTTTCAAAAAAATGAAAAATCCCATAAAAACCGAACTTTTTTACAAATTCATTCCAAATTCAATAAATGAGAAAAAAATTCCGACAAAAACAAAAGGAAGCAATAATGTATAATTCCATAATGTTTAATATCTATAAAACCCTAATCAATATTTAAAATGAAAAAAAAAAAAAAAATCAGGTCATGTTTTAATTTCGAGTCATTAAATTTCGTAATAAATCTGTGGAGTGCATTGGAATAATCATCCACTCGAGGCTCCACTCGAATGAAGAAATTATCGCGACTTGTTTATCAAGAGACACTCGATAATCTTGGTTGATAAATTCATCGACTTCCTGGCTACTGGGGGATGCAACGAGAAGACCAGATCGTCGAGAGCTTCGTCGTCCCTCTTGCACATTCTTCCCCTCTGGATGTAAATATAGAAATGCCTTTAGGGGCTTGTTATTCGAGGGTTCATGGGAAGCTTTTTATTCTGTCGAGGTATCTCAAGGGTAGACCGATGCATCGAGTAATGCAGAAGGCCTTCGTGGCCTGGAACGATGCACCAGGCGCCTCTTAAAGACACTCGCCTCGCACGTACGTTGCACTCTACTATATTAAAGCCAAAGAAGGTTCAGGGTAATGCGGATCACCCAGGGGAGATTAATGCTCACGTCGTGCCCATATTCGTGTTGAAAGAGCGATAAAATTGGCGTTTGCTATTACTCACAGCTCGAGTTAAGTGAATACAATAAATCATTTCCGTCTCTTCGATGAAAAACAGCGCAAAAATTGTTTTTCTAAGCCACACAGCAACACACCTGTCTCTACTTGACTATAGAAATTATCTGAACATATTTCCTTGCCAAAAATAAATTCTGAGGTTTTATCTTGATTATTTACAGATTTATACTGTGTATAAAAAAAAATTAAATGATGCCTAATAACCAGCGTTTTAAGCATCCGATTAATTAAAAAAATGTATTTGTCTAATTGTGCTATAAATAATTACATTTTTTAAAGATTGTTTAAAACAATTTTAAAACTAAATAAAAACACGCGAATTTGACAATGGGAAAAAAAATCAGCAAAATTCTGTGACAAACAACAATAATTTTTATCAACAAGCGATAAAATTGGCGTTTGAATATTTTCGGTCTATTCGATGAAAAGCGCGGAAAAATTGTTTTTCGAAATCATACAGAAATATAACTGACTCTACTTAACTATAGAAATTATATGGGTACATTTTTTTTGCCAAAAATAAATTCTGGATTTTTATCTTCAGAATTTACAGATTTATACTGTGTATAAGCAAAAATTTAATGCTGTCTAAACAAGGAGCGTTTTAAACTTCATAACATTTTTAACAATAAAAATAATTTTAAACGTGTTGTAAACTTCATAACATTTTTAACAGTAAAGATAACGTTCGGCCATTGGTAAAGTTGGCATGGAATGCCCCATATATATATTATCCCAGTGATCCTAGCGGTGAGGAGTGAAAACGCTCGTGTTGTTGTTCTCGAAGTCCGCAGAGCCATGACCGCCAAAGTACCTACAGCGCCGGTAGATGTACATAATATCGTGAGAGCGCGTTCACGTCGTTCGTGGCTTCTCGTTGTGGCAAAACTGCGGAAGAAACGTAGTATAAGAGTGAGACGACCGAATGTAAGCTGTGTAAGTATACGAGGTTCACAAACGCACTGGCAGTTTCCTTTCAAAGTGAATAATAATCCGTACGGGCATATAAGCAAAAGCGAAGCAGCGAGCGACTGCTCGACACAGACAAGGGGTGTCCGCCGAGTCGTAGACGCATGAGAGAACTAAAGCTAAGTGAGACACGCCTGGATAGCTCGAACACACCCGCAAATCTCTCTCCCCTCTCTCGCTCACTCGCTGTGCCTATATGCTTTTGCCCTCTTGTCCACCGGCTCGCGATCCTTTTTTTTGCCTTCTTCTTCTCCTCTCATACCTCATTCCCTTTCCTTTATCTTTAGTCAAGGCGGAACTAACAGCCCCTAAACGAGCCATTACGCACTCGCAGTCTAACACCGCACGGCTCTTCCTTTACTTTTACACGTGTGGTGCTACCTATTAACGCTAAAATAAAGGGCATCCTGCGGTATCGTTGTGCCTCAGATATTCGCAACTGATTATTATTATTCTTTTGTTAATGGGGGACATTGAAATGGTTTTTTTTTAAACGAGATTAAGTGAAATTGATTTTTTTTTTAATTAATTGAAAAAATTTGCTACTGGCGTATTCGCAACACGTGACTTTCTCATCACAATTGTTAGTGGCGTGAAGTTTTTATCGTGAATTTATTGGGGTATAGTGACTAACTACACGAATAGAAATTTGTGAATTTCGCACATTTATTGTAATCTATTACATTTCTCGCTATAATTTGTCAAGAACGCGTTTTTAAATTTGAGTTCAAGCTACGAGCCGCACTCGCAAGGTGGCGCGTGCGATGTTCGCGCCTCAGTTCACATCTCTCTTTCGTTTGGTGGTATTATTGTCGGCACTTCGATAGTTTGACAAGTCGGATTTATATTTCAATTATTCATATTTCAAAAGTTTCGAACCTTATGGCGCGTATGAGGCCTCCCCAGGATTTTGAATTCGTATAAAATGCTATGCGAGTGATAAAAACTATGATACGATGAGTGTATGAGTGTTTATAGTCTAACATCATGACTGTGAATAACCTCAAATATTTTTTTTCTTGCAATTTTCACTTTCCTTTTAATCTAACATATGGTGTGAATATTCATATTATATTTGTCATTGAAAACTGCTCAAGATCATTGATAGTAGTTCTTTTGTTTAGTGAATGTGTAACACAATCCATGTTTCAGGCAATATAAATTTTTCACAACATACAGTTGCAGAAGTCTTATGTGAGTGATTGAAAATACCACAAAATTTTCTCTGTACTAAATCTCTTGTTGTTCATTGCTCATTTGCTAGTAATTCTGTCTGTATGTATCATACCAAAGCATAATAACTTTTATATTAGCTTGCGGTCCAAAAATAAATAAATAAATTAATTTTTTTATTCACTATTTCAGGTAAAGTATCAGAAGCAGTGAAGATTTTGGATTGGATTTCAATACCAAAACTACATTTTATATGCAAAAGGCACATACTAAATTGCATTGCGGTCCATAGATTTTTTCAGAAGTTATTGTACTTTTGGACACAGATGCATGACACAGCCAGACAGACAGACAGAAATTAGTGAATGTGTTTTTTGGAATCTACGACACTCAAAACATGTATTTCCATCAAAATCAAAAAGTTGAATTTTTTTTTTGGATTGCAATACTTTCTCTTTTACATACTTTGTATGTGATGAGAAAGTAAAAATGAATAATTGCGAATTAAATTAAATTTAAAAATGATGAAGTTAATTTTAAAATGATTTGAATTAAGAAACTGGGAAAGCAGTGTATCCATTACTATTTTAATGTTTGATAAAAATGTTTCCAAATTAGCTTAGACACATTTTCAATCACTTTTTGGCAATACAAAGTCATATTATTTTTTCCGTTGGGAAGGACCATTTTGATTTTGCTCAAAATTTGACAAAATTTCCGTTATCATGTTCACAAACTACACCAAAATTTGCGCGATGATCAATTCGTACCTTCATAATGTGAACATGTGTATTGCGTATTATTCAGCAAATAACCGAGCCGTACATTGTGAAGATATCAATTTGCCATCGTGTTGATTTTTTCGTCGTTTTGTAACATTATGACGAAAATTCTGTGAAATTTTGAATAAAATAAAAATGGTCCCCCACAACGAAAAAGAATGATATGGCATTATTTTGCCAAAAAATGCCTGAATATTTATTTAGGTTAATTTGGAAATATTTTTATCAAAAAGTATACGCAAAACCCTACATTTTATCCCGGAATAATTTTGTTGTGTCACAGATAGTTTCAAGTCGGCAGCGAAAGGAAAAAAATAAAAAATAAAAAAAGCGTATGTTATTGTGAAAAAACTATGGGGATCAAAAATCTGAAATAACTCGTATGTGTTCGGGGAACTCTAAATACTCTGGAAAAAAATTATGAACCCACTCTACGAACAATATATAAATCAATTATAGGTCCACACTTCGACTACTGCAGTACGGTGATGCTCAATTTAAGTGATGAAAATATGAAAATGTTACAAAGAATTCAAAACCGCACAATGAGATCCATACTAAGTGTAAACAGATGCACGCCTGTGACATCAATGTTAGAGGTACTGGGATTTATGAGTGTGAAACAAAGGATGAGGTATAACACGTGTATATTAGTGTATAAGATGAAAAACGGATTGACACCACAGTACCTATGTGAACTGATAAACAACGTCAACGAGACACATAGATATAATACAAGAAATCGAGATAATTCAGCAGTTGGTAGAATGAAAACGATTAGGGCACAAACATCATTAACGTACGTTGGTTTTAACTTTTTTAATGAGTTGCCTCAAGAAATAAGAGAAGCGAGAAATTTAACAATATTTAAAATGAAATTAAGAGAGCATATAAAAGGGAGAGTTGAATTGTAGAGTATAGACAGAAAATTTGTCCCTGAGGAACTGCGTAGTGCGTAGATAGTAAGAGGAATAATGTTTAAAATGTGTGATAAGTAATGTAAGAATAAGTTTGCTAATAATAATATGTAGATGTAAGAAAATCGTTTGTGATATAGATGTAAGAAATGTAAAGTAATGTAAGGACAGAAGTTCTAAATATACATATACAATCAAAAGTAGCCGCACACGCAAAAAAAGGCTTGGTTAGAACAACCAAGTGACTTGGTTAGCTTACCAAGTTACTTGGTTAGTCCAACCAAGAAATTGGTAGCCTAATAAATAACTTGGTTGGTCTAACCAATTAATTGTCTGGCGCATATATAACCAAGGCACTTGGTTGTTCCAACCAAACCTTTTTTTCCGTGCAGCCTAAATAAACACACTTAATTAACATAGAAAATCATAGCAACCGGCTTCTCCGGTTGCAATTTCTCAAAAATGTGATAATTTAGTTTTAAATCCTTTATGTTCTTGACGCACACCACTATTGACATAACCACACTTTTAAATCATTGACATTCACGCATACAACACCAAATAAATAATATCAAGCGGATAATCCAGTTATAAATAAACCGACTCCCTTAAGGATTTAACTTTTTAAAATTATTTATATTATCAACGGGTAGCTTAACAAATGGCATCAACATTCCTCATACTTATTTCTATGGAAAAATAAGTATAGGTTAAGATGTCAAATGACATCATTGCTGATGCATATTTGCTTGGATATACCGAGAGAAATATTAAAATTCTGAAGAGGACTCCGACGTGAGTCGAAACGTTAAAAAAAGGAAACTATAACTTTATTTTCCCAACGACCGAACATTGCCGCAGAACATACATATATTTAATGTTAAACTTTTTTGTCAATTATTAATTATTGCATTGGCTATAAATAATTAGTACAGATAATATTTTTTAAATGGCTGAGGTTGTATTCCACTATAAATTTATAGTTATTATAATTATAGTTACCAGTATATTTTTTTTTCTATCAGTGCAGGAAAAATGGTATTAGTGTCGGTATTTCCTTTCGCTCATCTTCACCCCAATAGCCACTCGTAAAATATTTTTCCATTATGTATAGGCGTTGTTAAGGGGGCGAACGGGGATCATATCCCCTATAGTATTTTCGTTGGGCAATTGTTTCTTATAGCCGGAAGCGGTTTGCTCCCTGAGTTGTTCTCCCACACACACACATACATATTTCCAGAGTCACAGAGACCGCATCCGGTGAACCGAGTTCTCAATGTCTCGCCTCAAAAAATCGTCTTCCTTTCGGCGCCGTCTCATTTTCTCACATACCCGATATAAATCGCGACGGAAGTCGAGAAAGACTCCATTTCAAACAATCCAGTAGCGGAAACATCCCTTCTATACATTAGCATCGAGCACTAATTTGAAATAGATTAACCGAAAAAAAGGGGTTGACAAAATTTCGTTCCTTCGCTTGCGTAGGCTTTTCCTATAGTTAGCACTTCGACTAGTGAAATGAGAAGCTACAAGTGCGTGACACACGTGTTCTTTCTAAAGGGGTACACCCTTAATAGTTCTCTTCAAAGTCCGTCATTTAACGAAACTATTATTCTCGTAATTAACGAAAAAAAAAAAATTGTTTTGCCAATTATTGACGGTCGAAATAATACCAAGAATTAAGTTGACCAAAATTTTTCTTTTTCAGAGAATTTCTTCAGATAATTACAAAGAAAATGCCCAACAAGTTTGAACTCATTTTGATTACCACAAGTTATTTTGTCCATGAAAAAAAATTACGTTTTTTAATGTTATCAACATTTGCATCCATAAAAACAACACTCGAGAATGAATTTCGTTTTTTTCTGAGTGTGTCATCACCTTGGTCTAATAAAACATTTTGTGATTATTTCAAGGCCCAATTAATGAATCGTCTAACTATATATAATTGTTATCTAATTTTACTTCACACATTTACAGGAGGAAATTAAATACGAAATATATAAGTCAGCCTATCGATCAATTAAGGCTGAAAATAATCATTTGGACCAAAATAATCACTAGAATATATAAATGAAGGTTTCAAACCGGAAATATTTAATGAGAAGCCAAAACGCAACACTGTTAAAAATATTTAAGTTAAAATTACAATACATAAATTTATAATAATATATATAAATTTACTACAGGAATGAAACGTAAAAATGATGTATAGTCTGCTGAATTTATGTAATTAGTTATTTAATATCGTGTTTTTATTAATATTATTATAATAGTTATATTATTTTAAAACTATATAAGAATATTACTATATAGGAATATAAGTTTATAATTTCTGATTGATTCTAAGTTATTTATAATTTTATAGACGTGTGGGCCGAATAATAAAGACTGAAGAGGGAAAACAAGACGCCGAACAAAGTGAAAAGATTAAAAGACAATTTTTTAACTATCATGAAGAAGATATTAAAAAGGCACCGAAGGCTATTTTCCCAACATTGTGATTCACGAAAAATCGATGAATGAAGTTTTGGACACGATAGTTTTTTGCCCGAAGAAGCAAACTACGAAATCGAGGAAATCAAAACAAGACCAATCGAACGAAATAATGTAGGCCAAGGAGAAAACAAAAAGCAACGAAAAGGAGAGAAAACGAATTAGAAGAAAAGAGAGAGTAGCGAAAATGGAACTGACCAAGAAGATTAAAGACGAAAAATTAGAGAAAACACAAGGGAAAAAGCACAAACCGCACAAACACAACTTAATTTTAAATAAAAATCCAACAATAATGAGGAAGCAATTTGCAAAGTTCTACTTTGCAGCCTTGTTTAAAAATTTTTTAAATGGCATTAGTTTTGAACCCCTTGACATATTCTCGCCAGATTCGAACTGATGCTTAATTTACCCACACTCTACTTGTGGACCAAATTTGAGCCCGATATCTTAAAAATTGCGGAAGTTAGAGCACGAACAAAAAATTCAAAATGCCATAAATTTAAAACCCCTTAACGGATTGACATCAAATTCACTCCCAAACTTTATTTAATAACAGTCTACTTGTGGACCAGATTTGCGCCCGATATCTTAAAAATTGCGAAAGTTAGAGCACGAACAAAAAATGTCAAAAAATTTAAAAATGCCATAAATTGTGAACCCTTTAACGGATTGACACCAAATTTAATCCCAAATACTATTTGATAACAGTCCACTTCTGGTCCAAGTTTGAGCCGGATATCATAAAAATTGCGGGAGTTAGAGCCCGAGTTCACATTCTCCAAAAAATTCAAAATGCCACAAATTTTTAACGCCTTGATGGATTAACTCCAAATTCAATCCCATACCTTGTTTAACGACAGTTTACTCGTGGTTCAAATTTGAGCCCGATATCTGAATAATTGCGACGGCTATCGTGCTAACAAAAAACTGTGCACATACGCACTCACACACACACATACAGACATTTTTTCTAAACCACTTTTCTCGACGTTTTAGACCATTCTGAGTGTCCTGACATGAAAATCTCGAAAAAAAAAATTTCACGAAAACAAAGCTTCCTCTATGAGGAAGCAAAAAATAAACGCAGCTTATCATCGACGTTATATGGTCTTCTATCAGAATATGTTCTATGTTGTATTACGGTTATACAACACAAAGTTTGCAGAAAAAAAATGTCGGTAAAATACGGTAAAAGTACCGTATTGTTACGTTCATTTTACCGAAAATAAAATTTTTAAGTAGTAAAAGCAAAAAAGCAAATGTTAGAGAAGTAAAGCTGAATGGCTCAATTACAATAGGCCAAAAGTTCATGAACATCAGTTTGATTTGCCTCCCTGACATAACTACCTTAAAGAAATCACAAATGGTGCATCTATCCTACACCGAGAGAAAAGATTTCATTGACGCCAAAGAAATGGGTGGATTGATTTTTTTTTCATTGATTTCAACGACATATTTCTTTGATTTCAATGAAATAGTGCATTTGAATTTCTAAGAGAACATTTCATTGCCTGTAAATAAAGATTTACTTACTGAGGATATAATAGAGAAACAGTTTCATTGTTTTAAAGAGACGTTTTCATTGGTTCAAAGAAACGTTTTCATTGATCTCTCTCGCACCCAACCTCACTTTTTTGTTTTTCGGTTCTCCCGAACGAACGGTTTCGATTTTCGAGGAGCCAGGAGCTTAGCCTATTTCTGCCGTACTTCCTTACATACTCACAAAATTTGAGTTTTATCTGCCGCGTACTTCAGGAAAAACTAGGTTTCGAATTTTTGAGCTGGTAAGAAGAAGGTTTTGCTGAATCAGAGACGATTTCTTTGAAATCAATGAAAAAGGTTCATTGGTTTAAAGAAATGTTTCTTCGAATCAATGTCACTACTTTTCATTGAGTTTGAGATCATTCAAAGAAAAGATAGTATTGAAATTCAAGTATTTCATTTCATTGGCAAAGATTTCCGTGAATTAATGAAACTTTTTCTCTCGGTGTACATGAATTTCCCAAATCTTTTTTACAGTAAATAATCGCTTGTTAAAAAAAAATCTGTCAGAAGTCGCAGCCTCAAAGTTTCTCAGTGAGTAAGCAAAAGACAAGCCTTTGATGCTGCAATTTGGGTGACGCTTGTAACTTGATAACGACTCCTTGGGCCTCATAGAAATAGCATAACGATTGTGAGAAGTGCGTCAGCATAGATGAGCCTCGTAAACTATCGCCTAAGTTGTGCGGAGAGGTGCTTGGAGAGAATAAACAGAATAGCCGTTGGAAACATCATTCCATGTGTCGAGGGACGACTGCCGTTCGCGCGGCATCGGAAGATAGAGAAAGGTCAGAGAGAGGAAAAGCCCCGGCAAAGAGAGTGGCTTCGATGTGAAATGTTGACAGTTTGACGAGCGACGAAGGAACTGCCGTGAGCACTCATTAAGACGCCGGTAATATACGCGAGATCCTACTGTGCGCTCAATGGGAGGGCCGCCGCTCTCGTTCATCCGATGATATTTTAACCGTGTCGACTGCTGGAGGATTAAGGAGGTATCATCTATACATTCTCAACCTAAAAAATCAATTCGATTAGAATTTGAGCGTAAAATGAGACGACACCGAAAAAGTAAATTACGTCATTGAAGATACTATAAACATTGAAAATAATAATAATAATAAAATATATAATAATAATGTCGATGAGGCATTTAATGTAAGAAAATAATAATAATAATGATATCGTCAGGAAGTTATGTATAAATTAGACAAAAGAAATGTAATAGATTCCCAGAAATTCATTTATTGTTGTGCAATGAAGACAGTTATTTTTTTATCTTATTTTAAATGTGATTTGAAAAACTGTCTGAAGTTTTCGATTTTTTTAAGTTTCCTCATTTTGAGAAATGTCTACAAAGTTGTTGAAATTTTTTTTAACATAACATTATAGATGAGATTCTCGAGATAATGCAAAAGTACATTGAAACAGTCATCACAAAATTCTTGGAAGTGATGACTTTATAAATTCATTTAAAAAATGATGTGTTTTCAGAAAAATCGAAAAATTCAGATCAATTATGAAAAAATGATTAGTTTTGTATTTTTTTTGGGAAACCTATAGATGGATTAAAAAAGTTGTCTCTAATATTAACAAAAAGTATCTTGTTAAAAGTTTTTTTTGCTAAAGGTACGAAAAGTTCAATTTAGTTTTATCTCTGTAGTAAAATGCTGTAGGAATCGAATTTTTCGTTACCTATGTGCAAAGCATCCTTAAACGACGCCAGAGTTTTATGGGCCATTCGTTTAGAGCGTGATAGCAACGCAAGAGCTTTGCCTCGGCCATACTTTCTGTGCTGTAACGCTTGATTGCGTAACGTGGGCGACTTTAAAACCATCAGAAATTTGATACATTGCTTGTGATACGATCGTAAGATCAAATTCCGAGTAAAAAATGTTAATTCAAAGTGAGAAGCCTTGTTTGTATATTAAACTTGTTCGTTTGGACGTAGTAGCATCGATGAACCGGCGGGATATTAATTCGTGAGGTAATTTCTGCTAAACGCTCAAAGATCTTTGATGGGGATAAGAAATGAGCGAAGGTTGCATCTGCTGGAGCTTCTACTTCGTCCAAGATCACATTTTATCACATTTTTAATGCTTTTCCACATCCATTTACGGCCAGTCTCCAAGTTTTTCGCATTTTCGAGCCAACAGATGGCGCCGCGGCTGACTTGCACGGAGTGAATAGAGGGGGAAGTTGGATGTGGCCGCATTGGAGCCTGGTTACCGATCCGGACCCGACCGCCAAGGGGGACTGGCTACGCCGAGAGAAAAGATTTCATTGATGCCAAAAAAATGGGTGGATTGATTTTTCTTTCATTGATTTCAACGAAATATTTCTTTGATTTCAATGAAATAGTGCATTTGAATTTCAAAGAGAATATTTCATTCCTGTAAATAAAGATTTACTTATTGAGCATATAATAAAGAAACAGTTTCATTATTTTAAAGATACGTTTTCATTGGTTCAAAGAAACATTTTCATTGATCTCTCTCTCGCACCTAACCTCACTTTTTTTATTTTCCGGTTCTCCCGAACGAACGGCTTTGGGTTTCGAGGAGCCAGAAGCTTAGCCTATTTCTGCCGTACTTCCTTACATACTCACAAAATTTGAGCTTTATCTGCCGCGTACTTCAGCAAAAAATAGGTTTCGAAATTTTGAGCTGATAAGAAGAAGGTTTCATTGAATCAGAGACGATGTTTTT